>QANU01064253.1:0-94351 GCA_003254905.1 Nissolia schottii
ATTCCGGGCATACCGTTGTGACCTATTAATTCCCCTTGTTAATATTAAAATCTTAGGTGACATGTTCTTACATTTAATTTCATATTAATACACTTTACAGACTCTTGTGAGTCGTAATGAAATTATAATAAAACCCTAATTTCGATCCAAACGTCACCGGACGTCACGAGATCGTCAAATTACTCTGTTTCACTAATATTACTGGGATAAAATTAATATTAGAATTTTATTTCATTTTTATTTCCTCTTTTCCTCATTGATATAGTCGTAATTATTTATTATGCAACGTTTTGGTGAAGGAAAAAGTCGGGATGTTACATTCTACCTGTGCGCATTCCTCGTAGAAGCGGTCGAGGTACTGGCGGAGGGACTCATCCCCTCTTTGGATTACGCCCAGTAGGCTCACTGCTGTTTTGGGCTTGGTTCTTCTAGTGGTGAAATTCGCGAGGAAACGCTTTGCGAGATCGTCGAAGCACTGGATGCACTTCGGCGGTAGGGAGTTGAACCACATCAGGGCGCCTTTCATGAGGGTTACAGGAAATGATTTACACTGGATGGCGTCAGAGACCCCGTCCAGGACCATCCGATGTCCGAAGGCATCAAGATGGTGCTAGGGGTCCGAGGTACCATCGTATGCTTCCATGTCTGTTGGAGGTCGGAACCTTTGGGGGGATGGATGCGAGGATGTCTTCAGCGAAGGGATGGTTATCCCTTCCTCGGATTCTTCTCGGAACGGAGCGGATTCTTTCTGTGAAATGGAAAGCTTCCGCGGACCGATCGTGGCATACAGATTCAGCTTCTCTGTCGGCGGTGGCTTGGCTGGGGCCCTCGTTGCGGTTAAAACCGGCAAAGGGGCGTTTCTGTTCAACGTCCTTCTTCGCCTTTTCTGCAGCTTCGAGGAGCTCTTTTTGTCTCCGCTCCTCGTCCATGCGGGCGAGTTGGCTTAGGGCCGTCTCTAGGCAGGCGATCTTTTCCACTTGAGTCTGGACCACGTCAGCCAGAGTTGGTGGGGGAGGTAGGTCTTCTCCCGCAGACTGTTGCTGCGGTTGGCTGCGCGGAGGTGATGGCATGGGAGGAATTGGTGGTGTGGACAGCGCCGGGGATGCCTGCGATGCTGGTGGAACTTGGGATAGAACCACCGGAGAGTCGACTGGTGCCGATCCCCTGGTGTCCCTGGAATTCACCACTCTGTATGTCCTTCGGGTGTTCTTTGGAGGCATGATGGTGGATATGGTGCTGCTGACGAATGCTCAGGGTCCAGAAGGAAAGTGGGGTGCCGTAAAACAAAGTTTATCCCCACAGACGGCACCAATGTTCCGAAGTATGCACCTCAGTACACAACGGATCCTGAAACTCTGGAACGGGAGGGATGCTCTGGCTCTGGCACGATCAATCTCTGGACTCGCGTTGCGGTGGGTACCTGCAATCACTCCAACGCTCAAGTAAGCAAAGGTGTAAGGAGTATAGTGAATGATAATTGGATGATCTTCATACCTGGGGTGTGGGCTGTTATATGACTGAGGTGGTTGAGGTTGCCCCACGTATCGCGGCGGTGGGAGGATATCTCGACCACGCGCATGGTGGGTTGTCCCGGTGATCTCGGGTTAGCTAACTCCGAGTAGATAAGATAAGTGGGATCTCAGGATCATTTATCCTGGGCAGATTTGTGGCCAGGGATCTCGGAGTGGCTTATCCCAAGTGGTTACGCGGACAGGAATCGCGGACTGGCCTATCCTGAGTGGTTGCGCGTACGGGAATCGCAGGGGTAGTTAAACCTGAATGGGCAATACGGGTCCGCGGATTTGGGCCTGGGTGGCCGGGTCGCAAGGATGGGCCTTTATGGCCCAGTCCGTAACAGAAGGTTTTAGTTCTTATTGTTAGAAGGAAACGTTAAGTGTTAACGTGACTATTAAATGTGCCACGTGGCACCACATGTGACATGTCACGTGTTACATTAGCGGTCACGTCAACACTTAGTGTCTCTTTCTTACAATAGGTACCATTTTTTATTCAGAGACTAATTCTTAACGAAAATTTTTTAAAGGACTAAACGTAATTTTTAATTTTAAAGGGACTGTGGAACTTATAGTCCCCGTCGTCAAACAATTCAAACACTTTTACTTCGCCTATTTGTGGATGTTTGAAAGTTCTTAAAATTTACAAGTCTTAGTCTTATTTCCAAGTTAAAGAGAGTGAGAAAATTTCTTGACGTTCGAAAAATTTACTGAGGTTTTATTGTATTTAAGGGTAGTATTGCTATCAACTCTATATCAACTTTTCTATAGCAATTATGTGAGGCAAATATTTCTCTAAAAAAAAGCAATGTAGTTCACTACTAGAAATACGTGATACGCTGATAGATTTACTTAAATTTTGTCTGTTGGTAATACTTCAAAGTAAATTGTATCAATGGGTATATTCGTTGATAACTATTGAATAAATATTTTTTTTTTCAATTTTATTAGGGTTAAGGTTTAGAGTTAGGTTATTACAAACATTTTTTATCAATTTTTTTTCGTTCGCAACGGGAATTAGTCTTTAAAATTTGGGTTAATTAAGTTTTTAATCCCTGTAATATGAAAAAGTTTGGTTTTAGTCCCTCATGACAAGTTTTAGTCCCTGTAAAACGTAAAAATTTGATTTTGGTCCCTGTGGACGGTTTGTGATGGACGGTGATGACGTGTCAGTTAACCCGTCATCAGGGACCATTTCTACATCACCGTCCATCACCAACCGTCCACAGGGAACAAAATCAAATTTTTACATTTTACAGAGACTAAAACTTGTCATGAGGGACTAAAACCAAACTTTTTCATATTACAGGGACTAAAAACTTAATTAACTCTTAAAATTTTATCAACTTATTGACATATATTTTCATTTATGGACTAACATATTCAAGACTTATCCACACACACGCACCGACTTTTAGGGTGTGTTTGCGAGTTGAATTTTGGAGGAGAAAATAAGAATACTTTTTGGGAGGCTTAATCATGGTTTTATCCTTCTCAAATTCTCTTCCAAAATTCAACTCGTAAACACAACCTAAAATATGAGGCATCCTTCTTCTTTTTCCCATTGTTCTTCCTCTTGTTCTCTCCACCGCTGCCCCATTTTCAAGACATTGCCGCGGCCGCCGCCTCCGCCGCATCATTGGTAAGCCTCTCATGATATCTTTCTCTCACTCTTTACCTCCAACTCTCTATTTCTGACTAGTTCACCCCCGCAGCCCATCTTCTTCACGCCACCACCGCTACATCACTGGTATGATTCTCACTTTATCTAACTCTCGTTCTATGTCTCTCTCTGGCTACTTCACACTGCAACCACGGCACCCAACCATCCTCCTTTTTGCGGCTGAGCGCTCTACTTCACAGTCACCCCATCACAATTTCAAACACCATCACACCATCTTCCCGCTTTGTTCAATTTGTATGTTGTAAAATTATGTCCAGATGGTGCATGTTGTGAAAAGTAATAATGAATATTAGAAAATGTGGGATACATACTTCTTTGAATTGATTACATTATGTGATTTTGACTGAAATTGATTAACTTAAATTATATGATGTTGTTGTAAAAATGGAGACTTCTTTAATTTAAGAGATGCTGTCCAATTTTTTTTTGCTAAATCTCATATGAGATGTTTGTAGTTAGCTTCTTGTTGTGATTGATTTAAATTGGGCGGAGACTCTTAATCTAATGAGAGACTCTACTCAAATTTGTTAGATTGATGTTTGTTAATTTAATTTGTACTTAGGCTTTACGTTTCATTCAATAATCATATTTCTTTTAAACTGGTTTTAGATGTATGATAAGGTGCATGGAAATTGAGGGTTAAACTAGCTTTATTATTATGCGGGTGTGGATGACTTGAGCCATATAATATGTTAACCTAATATCCGTAAAAACAATTGTCAGTATCATGTGTATTTCTTGTAATGATTTGTGCCTTGAAACCATAACAATAAGGTCTTGATAATCTTTTACACTATTTTCCTAACAAATAAAAGTCATTTATAAGTACGTGAAAACGCATACATAAATTCTAAAAAAATTATAGAAAGCATTCATAAATCCTAATAACTTTTCGAAAACCATGCATAAATTCTGAAGGCATAACAAATTACATGAGCCATTTGAGATCATTTTCGTCACATATATGATGTATGAATAAACAAAATTGTTGACTTCTTTCTCAAAACAAATAAAAAAATTATTAACTCTATTTACCCCCCCCCCCAAAAAAAAAGAAAATTCATTGTATAGATTATGGATTCCTGTTGGAAGATAATTAAACAATAAAAGAAAATCTTTACACAAGGACAAGTTTACGATATCCAAAATAAAAGAAATTAAATGGGTTGTGTGGGATGTAAATTTCAAAACCCACAACCCAACCCATACTTTGTGAGTAATAGTTTTTTAACTTGACCTATATTTAGACCTAAACCAACCCATAGGTGAATTGTGGGTTGACCCAATCTAATATACACCCTACCTCAAGCCTTTCAAAATAGTTTTTTTTTGCCTTATGGAATAATAAACAATTCAGTTTTAGGGATTGATCAATGACTCGTGCACATGGTTATTTCTCATATTTGGCATTCTTGGCATGAGATTGAGCAATATTTGATCTTGGGCCACAATCCTTTTTTTGGTTTGCCCGCCCAGTTCCAAGGCTTGACATTTATTAATCTGCGTCAACTCGGGTCGCACACCTGGCTGTATTAGGTGAGTCTCACAGCGGGGATACCTGCATACATAAGGTCTCGAACCTTAGACCTGCTTAAGTGATACTATGCCGTTTACCACTCGGACCAACCCCCATTAGTTTGGGCCACAATCCTTTGACAAAGGGTATGCAACTTGACCATTGGATTCAACCGCCACTTGGCTTTGTCACTTTGAACGCGGATGCAACCGTGATTCACGACCTCTATCGTAACAGGTTTGGTTTCCTTCTTCGTGACTCTCATGGTGTTTGGATTGTGAGGCTTGCTTTGTCCCATAAGATGGGACTTTGATGGAGATCATAGCAATTAAGGAAGGGTTATTGTTTACTTGGAACAAAGGTTGGCATCGTGTTGTTTGTGAAACTAATTGCGTCTCACAGACTTCACCAAAGTCTACTAACCAACAAAATTTCTGATTTACAAATAGACTAACAAATTGTATGGTTATGTTAGTTATGCACAATGCACAATTGTAACTTAGATAATTAGTTTAATAACAGTTAGTAACTAGTAGAGAAGTTAGTTAATTAGTTAGAGAAGACTGTAACTTCATGTATATATATATCAACAACTCACTAAACTTGTACTTAGCTTCTAACATTCTCTCTAATACATAGAACTCATCAATAGCACAATGCTCTTTGAATGAGAAAGAAATTCAGCATCTCTCTTAGTCTTAGCTTCATCTCTGAATCAGGTTGTGATTTATCATGGTATCATCGTAAGCTTCCGCATTTCTGCAACCTTCCCCACTGAAAATTCAGAATCTTTGGACCGTACATTGATCTTTGAGATCTTTGAGTTTTAAATTTATGGAATACTTGTGATAGTCATAAATTATAAAATTTTATTCGACAAATTAACATAAATTAATACATGACAATGATTATTTAAAGTGAGTAGTTCCCTTTAGAATGTAAAATCAGGATTTTTATTTTTCGATCAATAGAGTGTATAGAGCAAAGCATTATGCTAAAATTGATCGAATGTGACACTACACAAAAATTAAACAAAAATGTGACATAATGCTTGAATTAAAAGGAAAATGAACCTAATATTTATAATTTTTTGTTATTATAACTTATAAATAATATGCCCCTGCTTAGCACAGGCTCTACACCAATAACATATACATTTTATTGAAGAAACACGAAAAAAAAAAATAAAAAGGGACTAATAAAAAGAAAAACAAGGCAAAAGCCGGAAGCCAATCCGGGCTCACGCGTCCGTGTTTGGCTCCACACAAACAGCACCTTTTCACTACCCTTTTAAATACACTTTATGGTTTACTTTCCTTTGTACCTTTTATCATCAAACACAGATACCACGGGACCAACCATGGGACCACTCCACACTAAAATAAAAATAAAATTTGGACCACTAATTTTTATTATTAATAATGTTTACCAACAAAGTCACGCAGGAACCGCTATATAAAAGAAAGAATATATGATTTTTATTTTTATTTTTGGTTACATAAAGGAGTATATGAATTTTAAAGATAAAAATGATCATAGTTAAGGTCTAGTCTTAAATGCACCAAGTAAGAAGGGCGCATCACAGGCTTTGTCATTAAAATAGGATGCATCTTGCACCGAACCTTATTTCAATGTTAATTTATGTTTAAAATAAATAAATGGTCACCAGCTATTTATAAATATATTCATGTGTTTTACTAAAAAAAAAAAATTAAACTTACATTACCTTCACTATGACTTAAACTAAAGATAGTCAACATATCAAATCAATACCTTAAACACTAGATTAATATTATTTTTATGATATGTTATGCGAATATATTTATTAATATAATTTTATTGTTTTAATTATTATTTTTAAAAATCTTAAATTAAAGAACTCTATCTCTCTTTTATTTTCCATTCTCATATTAAAAAATGAAAAATTGCAATTCAATCATACATGCTTGCTCATGTGTACGAGTGAATAAACAAACCAAGCATGGTTGCTCATATTGTTTGTGTATGTTTTATTTAATTGTTTGTGTTAGACTGATGTGTTTAGATGTTTCATTATTAGAAATTTGAATTTATGTTATTGATGATAGAATCTTTTTCTTGATCTATGGAGTTACTATTTAAATTGATGTATGAATTTTTGTTTAAATATTATATTATTGTAATTTATATTTTTGTTGATCTATTAACGTTGAAGTTTTATTTAAATATTAAAATAGACGATATTAAATAGGCCATAATAAATAGGTTAGATAACAAATTTTCGATAATTAAAAAATATATAAACAAGCCTACTAGACTCTAGGCTTTCCAAACAACCAAAGTAAAAAAATAAAAGCTTTTGATAATTAACAGATGAATCCTAAGCCAAAAATTAATGAAACTGACTGGGTTTGACAATGCTTCCATCCTTTGTGGCAACCAAGGTCGCAGGTTACATGAGAGAGAGAGAGAGAAAGGAGAGAAGAGGTCATCATCAAGCTCGCTCCTAGAAAGTGGCCGCCAGCATCAACACCATCCCCCTCCCCTACCTGTGGCATCCCCTTTCATGGCGCGATCACCGTACGTACCCCTCCCCTCACCTCACCAGTTTTGGAATCAATCACAAGTCACAACATCTTTAATGTGCCCGCCCAGCTTATTGCCACAATGTCTAAATATTCTTTTCAACAAACCCACACTCCATTGCTACAAATATATTTTATTTTAAAGAAAAAATTCTTCATTTCATTTTTAATATTCTACTGATAGAGTTTGATCTTGCTTTTGATTTGTACTCCACAAAGCTCGATGAAGACCTTGCCAAAAAAATAAAACAAACGAACTGATTCAGTGTCACCCGACACAAAACCGGTCAACCAGAAAAATTGAAATTGTTAGTGCATCATCAACAATCAGCGCTACCACGGATGCGACCAACGTGACGTCATTGTGAGATTTCATGATAAATCAGAGATGATAAGCAGGGGAAAAATTAAGAGGCAAGAGACTAAACATGAATAATAATGGTGTATTATTGAAGGTTGAGCATGTTGGTTACAATTAGGTACCAATATATAGGCCAATAATAGAATCATAGCTTAAATAATAGAATCAAATTAAATCAACCTAAATTTGTTATGAATAAGTCAAAATCAATCACAGATATATTAAATATACTATTTTATTTCTCACAGTCATTTTGCCAATATTGTTGCCGGCAATCTGAGTGTTTCAAGGGGAGCGCACAATTTCTTGAAATTCTCTATTGCAGGCACCAAGTAGTGAAAAAGAGGAAGGAGAATTGAAAATGAGGATTTGATGATTGCAGGCTCATCTTCCATATGTGTGGGCAGCGTGGTGATGCTGCTAGTGTTACGACTGTGGAAGCTGACTGCGCGACTGATTGCACGGTGGGCTTCATGGTTTCTGGTTTGGAGAAAATGGAGGTCATTGGTGTTGTGACGGTGTTCGTGGTGGCTTTGCGAGCGTGGTGATGCGGGTTGTCACTTGACGACGACGACAACAATTGAGGTGACGGAGATTAGGAGCCGAGGGGAAAAGGGACGACAACCTGGGATAGGCAATTTCCACTTATTAAAATTCATTTAGCCACATTTTCTATAATGTGGTTAATACCTGTGGTCCATGCTAATGCAGCCGGTGCATCAAACACTATATTTATGAGGTGCGTGAAAGCCTTCAGCGATAGTTAATATGTATGATACAAGAGGCCATATCTTTTTGGCAGGCTGAATGACCAGATCTATTAATTTAGTTCCCTAGTTTTTTGTTTTTTTTTTATAAATCAATTTAGATATTTACTTTCAAATCATTATCGTTATAAAAATTACGAGAAGAATGTTAGGAAAAATAATAGAGGAAATGGAGAGAAAAAAAAATAGAAGGAAAGATGTTATTGTTAGGCTGGATTTGATAATGTTATGGCTCTTCTAAAGCTGCTGAGCTCTTTGGACTTTCTAAAAGCTACTACTCAAAAGTTATAATATTATTGTTTGGTAAAACAATACAAAAACTGCTCTCAATAAGCAGAAGCCGTAAGAATGATATTTGGTAAATACATCGTTAAGTTGCTCTTAAAATATAAAATGATTATAATAGATATAAATAGGCAAATTGAATATCTAGAGAACTCACCAATTAATGACATCCACCTAATACTATTTTTTATAGCACTCTCCCTTGGATGTCTATTAGGGATATTCTCGTTAAAACCTTATTAAGAAAAATCTCATTGGGAAAAGAACTCTTAGTAAAAGAAAAAAGAGAACAATATCTTCAGTGGGAACTGCCTCATTAAAAACCTTATCAAAGAAAAATCTAGTGGGATGAAAATGTTAATTAAGAAAAAAAAAAAAGAGTACACTATTTTTCCCCTTCTTAGTATCGACATTTAAAATTTTGAAGTTGACGCTTTTCAATCTTGATATTAGCTTTTCAAATGTTGAAGTAGGTAGAGTTTTTATGAATAAATCTACTAAGTTGCCACTCAAATAAATTTGTTAAGAATTTATATTACCATTCTATTGAAGGTCATGTGTGTAAAATATCTTTGATGAAATATGTTTTGTTTTGTTCCCTTTAATATATCCTTCACGTGACTTATGCAAGCAACATCATCTTCATACATGATTGTTAGCATCTTCTTTTCTAAGGGAAAGCCTCACATTTCCTAAATGTGATGAGTGATCGATCTAAGTCAAATTCATTCTTGACTTGCTTCATGAATTGTTAGTATCTCTGCATGATTTGATGAAGCAACAACTATAGTTTGCTTTGTTGAGCTACCTCCACTTGTGAACAAATAGCCTATTTGTGATCTTCCTTTATGTCGGCCAAATAAAAATTCTCCTTCTGCATATCCATTTAGTTGGGGACTAAATTCATTTGAATAATACAAACCTCTATCACTAGATCCTAGTAGATAATGCAATGCGTGGTTAACACCATTTAGTATATTATGTTGGACTAGAACTAAATCTTGCTAATGGCTTACAAGAAAAGCTATATATGGTTGTATACTGTTAGCAAGATACATTAGTGCTCAAATAGCACCAAGATATGGTATTTCAGGATCAAGAAGTTCTTCATCATTCTCACAAGGTCGAAATGGATCTTTATCAATACCAAGTGATCTCACAACCATTGACGGTACTAAATGGATGTGCATACTTCAGATGAAATTATTTTAGAATCTTCTCAATATAAATTGATTGATAAACAAATATCTTATGTATAGGTCAAATATTTTTTGGAGATCCAACAATGCTTAATTATTCTCTAACTTATAATGTGATTATTGCAAAATTTAGATCCAATACTTTTTATGAAGATACATGGGTAATAGAATCATTTCTAAACCAATATTTCAATACGTATTAACTTGGGCAATCGTACCACATATGCCTTTATTGTTTTAATCCATATAAGGATTCCTTAAGTCTTAATGAAAAAGTTTTTCAAAAATTTTTATATGCTTTAGCCATTTAAAAATCCTTCAGGGATTTTTATAAAAATTTTTCTAGCTAGTGAGGATATAAATATGCTTGTAGACGCATATCTAGTTTCTTTATTAACTTCTAGAATAAAATTATATCCATCGCGGGAGAATATATCCCCATATAGTCAATGTCAGGTTTTCTGAAAGCCTTTCGCTACAAGTTGTGCTTTCTCATCTCTCTCCGTTTTATTTTACATGAAAACTCACTTGTACTCCACTAGCTTCACACCTTCTGGTGCTTGATTATAGATCCCAAAAATTTTATATTTTTCAAGTGAAGTTGACTTCAACATAAATTGAATCTTTTCGCATTGGCCAATCATTTCTCTGTCTACATTATTTGACAAATTTTTATTCAAGATCCTCATCTTACTTTATTATTTCAATAGAAACATGATGTGCATACAACGTTGTCGACCACAATATGATTTTGACTAGTTCCATATTTTTCATAAATACATAACTCATCGAGATCTCTTTTTTTGGTTATTTTTCAGGTACTTGAACCACTTCTAGGGTTTTATCAACAGTTTTGTCTTAAGATTCTTTTTGAGCACTTGCCGCTATATTATGACCATCTTGACTAACTTCTCATTTCATTTTTCAAGGATTTTTCGTTGGAACTGATTATACTACCACACTTCAGGTGTGACTTATTTTCATTTTCACTAATAAGTTTGTCCTTTTGGCACATCATATCAAATTGGAGCATTTGCAGTTGTGCATACAATTTTCATAATTCTCTTTAGGTCTATAAATAAATCTGACAGTTGATTTGCAATATTTTGCTACATTGCCTTGTATGAGAATCTAGATATGATAATAGCAATGTATTTAATGTAATTTTTATTTTCAGTTGTTTATTTTCTCCCCATAATGTTGGGATATTAATTATTTCATCAAAATGATAATAAAATAAATATTGCCGTTCATAAGTCTCTGATTGGTTCAAGATAATTACTAAAGGTTTGTTTATATGTATTTGAAATGTTTGTTTATATGTAGTTGAAAGGTTTGTTTATTTGTACCTGAAAGGTTTCTTTATATATTACTTAAAGGTTTGCTTATATGTAACTGAAAAGTTTGTTTATATGTACCTAAAATGATTGTTTATTTTGTTTGTTTAATTGGACCACTAAAGATTTGTTTATATATAATTGAAAGGTTTGTTTATGTCTAACAGGGCACAAATAACACACAATGTGATTCAATCAACTCAGAAAATGTAGTGCCTACGATTGGAATATTGTTTGATTCGTTGGAACATGTCAAACAATTTTATAACTATGCCAATCGGATTTGATTTACATGGAGGGTAAGGACATCTAAAAAGGATGAGTCTGAAGTGATAAAAGTCTGAAGTGATAAACTATCAAATTTTAACACGCACTAGAGAGGGAAGTCGTTCTTTAACAGTACCGAAAATACAGAAGACAAACCCTACATCAATTACAAATTGTAAGGCCCATATAATTGTGAAGAAGGAACAAACTGGAGGGTGGATCATAGGGAATGTTGTTAATGAGCACACTCATGAGGCTAGTCCATCAAAGTCACATTTGTTCAAATCAAATATGAAGATTAGCATGCATGCTAAGAGAACAATTAAGGTGAATGATGAGGCGAGCGTGAGACCAAACAAGATGTTCCAGCCTTTAGTTCATGCAGAAAGGGGCCACGATAATATGTTGTTTGTTGAAAAAGATATTCACAATTATGTGAATAGGGAAGTGCAAACAATTTGTGAAGAAGATGCAAAGGATTTATTACAATATTTTGCGAGGATGAAGGATCAAAACTGCAACATCTTTTATGAAATCGAGGTTGATGAAGAGTGTCGCATAAAAAATATATTTTGGGAAGATGCTAGTAGTTGAGTTGCCTACCAATACTTGGTGATGTTGTGTTGTTTGATACGACCCATAAAACGAACAAATATGATATGTCATTTGGTTCATTTGTGGAGGTTAATCATCATGGGCATTTGATGTTGCTTGGATGTGCATTACTCTCATCAGAGGACACAAATAACATTTGTTTGGTTGTTTGAGACATGATTTAGATGCATGGATGGGAAGTTCTGAATGCCTATGTGTTATAAGTTTCGATGTGACAAAAGGTGCAAGTTTTCAAGTCCAAGGATTCAATGAAGATATAAATTTAGGACTTAGGAAATTTGTTGTTAAAGGTTAAGTATGTGGCATCTCTTTGAATGCTCTCTAAAAGCTCTTAAGGTAATCATTTGGTTCTAGAAACTAAAAATGATTAAGATCAATAATAGGAATCAAATGGATAAGAAAAAGAATCAGTTTGCTAAGATTATCATAGCTCATTCGAATGACCAATGCAAGTCATTCAAATGACTATTTTTTAGGACTCATTCGAATGACCTATGAACAAGTCATTTGAATGACTCATTCTTAGAAGGAATTTGAATGAGTCATTTGATTGCCAAAGTTTTCAAGCATTTTGTGACTTAAGCAAAACTTAAGTCATTCGAATGACCATAGTAAGTCATTCGAATGACCTTGACACAAAAGGCAAATAACGGCTAGATTCCTTAAGACATTCGAATGACCATGCTACAGAAGTCGACAACGGCTAGTTCTGCACAACCATAACTCAATGCATTAAATGGGTAACAACTAGAATCAATTAGACATCTATAAATACCCATCTAAATCAATGATTCAAGGCATAACACTTGTTCATAAACTTCCATATTCCATTCTAGCAAAAGAGCAATCATTTGAGATATTTTAAAGAGAAAAAAGATATACCACTCATATACCTAAAAAGATTCACTCTTTGATAGAGTTTCTGATTCTACATAAAAATTCTGTAAATTTGTAAAGAGGGTGAGGTATCCCCCTAGTTGATTAAGTGTGGTATCCTAAGGTGAATTTTTTAAGGCTCAAGCACAAGGTGTGAAGAATGCTCTTAGTTGTAGAGGTTTATCAAGCACCTAAGTTAGCTTGAAGATTGTGGAGAACAACGTTGTGCAAATAGCTTGGGGGCTAGACGTAAATCATAGGGGTTATTGAACCAGGATAAATTGAGTTTGCAATGCCTCTATCCCTTACCTCTTTATTTTCTATATTGCTTTTGTGATATTGATAGCTTGCTTTACTGGACAAGGGATTTGCTAGAGGTAAAGTTGACACAACTCTTTTTATTAAGCGTAATAGGCATGATATCTTATTAGTGCAAATTTGATGGTATTATTTTTGGTGCTACTAATGAATACTTCTATGAAGAATTCTCAAATCTTATGAAACATCAATTTGAGATGTCAATGATGGGAGAGCTCAATTTTTTCCTTGGACTACAAATCAAACAACAAAAGGAAGGAACATTTGTTAGTCAATCCAAATATTGCAAGGAATTGCTAAAAACGTTTGACATGGACAAGGCAAAAGAAATGGTCACTCCCATGAACACATCATTCTATCTTGACAAGGATAAAGAAGGTAAACCGGTAGAAATCACATAATGTCAAGGTATGATCGGATCTCTACTTTATCTTACTACGAGTAGACTGGATATTATGTTTAGTTTATGACGTGTGCAAGATATCAAGCTTGTCCTAAGGAATCACATTTAATCGTCGTCAAGTGGATGATGAAATATCTCATTGGCACTATAAATGTTGGCTTATGGTACCCCAAAGGAGCCACGTGTCATCTTGTAAGGTACTCAGATTTGGATTTTGCTGGATGCAAAATGGATAGAAAAAGCATGAGTGGGACTTGCCACTTACTTGGATGCTCATTAGTATCATGGCATAGCAACAAACAAGTAAGTGTGGCTTTGTCCACCACTGAAGCGGAATATGTTGTCACCGGTAGTTGTTGTGCTCAAATCCTTTGGATGAAGCAACAACTCGTGGATTATGGTTTTGAACTTGATCATATTTCTATTTGGTGTGACAACACTAATGCTATAAACGTTTTGAAAAATCCTATCCAACACTTAAAGACTAAGCACATTGAAATAAGACATCATTTTATCCGAGATTATGTTCAAAAAGGTGATGTCTTGCTCGAGTTCATTGAAACATTAAATCAACTAGCAGACATTTTCACTAAGCCTTTACCAAAATAAAGCTTTTTCAAAATTAGAAATGAGCTCAAAATAATTTATTCTTATGATATTTAAACTTCTTGCACATTCATGCCTTATGTATATTATACTTATTTCTTCAAACACAATTACTAACTTGGGCGTCTGAGAGTTCCCCCAATTTATTTTGCAGGTACTCCATTAATGCTAAATCACTCTCTCTAATTCACATTTGAAGACTCAAGAGGTTGATTAGTCAAAACAAGGTGTTTGGAAGCAAAGTGGAATCCAAAATTGTGCCAGAATGCAGAAGCATTCGAATGACAATGGGTTGTCATTCGAATGAGTGAAGAAAATATGGAAACAAAGAGCTCAAAATTTAAGTGATTCGAATGACTCAAATAATTCATTCAAATGAAAACTAACAATGATTATGTCATTCAAATGACCAGGGCTATTCAATCGAATGACTAGGAATTCTTGCTCTCAGGTCTGCGAAAAATGAGAGTCATTCGAATGACTAGTGCTATTTATCCAAATGAACTAAAAACGTTGGTCTCGGGTTGCAAAAATATGATAGTCATTTGAATGACCCCCCTGAGTCATTCGAATGACCCACCTTGAGTTATTTGAATAACATGTGATTTGAGCCATTAAAATACCCTTTCCCCCCCATTTTTCCTCATTTCTTCTCTCTTCTCTCTAGCGAACAGAAACTCACAAGAAACCCACATTTCACCAAAAATATCTTTTCTTCCTCAATTCTTCACCAAATCACTACCCACAAAAACAAACTTCATCTTTTTCAATTCCCCATAAATTAAACCAATAGAAATGACTCATTACATCCAACATCAAAATCCCTCCTGACAACCTACTAGAAGAGCATGAACCAAGAATGCTCAACCATCACCACCAGAAAATCTTTCACACTGGTTCACCAATGAAAAACAATGACGCAAATTTCAAAGCGACTTTGAGTCAAGGGAAATCATGGAGCCTAAGTTTCTTGAACTTCCCACATTTGAAGGTACAAATAGTCAATTCCCAAAATTATGGACGACGTGAATTTATTGGGATTTTACTGCTGTGATAATACCATTTATCCTCAGTTAGTTAAGGTCTTTTACACAAACCTTAGACTGGGGATAATGTCATATATTTTGAGGTTAATCGGACTCCCATTGAAATCCTTATAGATTTGTTTGGAATTATGGTTAAATTGCCTATTGTTGGTCATAACCTTATTGGAGAAATTAATGATTGGGTTATTGATTCTAATGGAAACTCTTTCAGTGAAACACTAGCCTTAGACACTATTCACTATTATAGTGTTAGAAACTACAAAAATAGGCCTCAGGTTAGAGAATTTCCTGTTAATTAGAGAATAGTCCATTACATGCTCACTCACACTCTGATTGCTCATAATGGCAACCATTCTGTCATGACTAAGGACGACAATTTCATTATATGGGCTCTTGCAGAAAAGAAAGAGATTAACTGGGCTTTATTTGTGATGCATCATATGCATCAAGCTTGTTCAACGGGGAGAATTTTGCCATATGCGATCCACATTACCAAATTATAAAATATTTTTGGGTCCCTCTAGCAAACGAAGACAAATGGCCACCTAAGAGAAATTGGAAAATAGACTTAGGATGCCTGGCTAAAATGCACATATTCTTGAACGACAACAACACCATTGAGTATAATGTTCCAAAGACTAACCAAGCTCGCAAGCGTCCTACTTCTTCCTCTGCACCAGGCACCTCCACCTCTGCTACTGTTGGTCCATCATTGAGTTTCTCCCAGTCAAACATTGACCTGAACATGAGCCAATTCAATAACATGAGTGTTAATATGGCTTAGGACTCTACACATCTACAGAGTATGCAGAGATCCCTCCACAGATTGGAAATGGATATTGGTGTCATCTGCTCACACTTGCATATTCAGCAGTTCTAGTATCCTCCAGAGATGCCTCCTCCCAGTTTTTAGGATCCACCCTCAGCTACCGATCCATTGATCTCCTACAAGACTGTTGATGAAGATGACGATGATGAGGAGGAGACAGATTCAAAGCAAGAGTGATTTAGCCTCTGATGGATTTTCTCTCTTTTACATTTTACTTTCTGATAATTTCTAACCCATAGTTTCACTTCACATTTATTGTCATACTTTATGGATATTTATGCAATGGTTAATATATCACTTATAATTTCTCAATCTGGTATTAATTGTCTGACGGCTTTTGCAAGCCCAAATATTGTGAATGCATCTTCTATTTTCAGGTCTTAATCAATCTTTTGTCCCTTTGGCATATGATTTGCTATTATCTTTTTGGTAATGCCAAAAAGGGGAAAAGATTAATGGTTAAGGAAGGAAAGAAATAGGTTTCATGAATGACGAGATAAGGATCAAAAAGGTAAAATGACAAGAGAAAATCTTTCGTTGAAATGTTAATTCCTAAAACATCCACTGTGCTTACCTCTGTGTATATATACCTTGCATATCATATTTTGGGAAAGGCATGAATTCAGGGGGAACTATTTGCAAATTTTTGTTTATTGGCTAAATCTATATCTTTTGAAAAACCTTACACGTATTAAGGGGGAGGTATCAAAACTCATATATTCCTAGACATATTAATTAATCCTCCTTCCAAAGATGTTTGTCATCATCAAAAGGGGGGAAATTGTGAATGCCCATGTGTTGTAGTTTTTGATGTGACAAAAGGTGCAAGTTTCCAAGTCTAAGGATTCAATGAAGATATAGATTTAAGACTTAAGAAATTTGTTGTTAAAGGTAAAATATGTGGTATCTCTTTGAATGCTCTCTAAAAGCTCTTAAGGTAATCCTTTGGTTCTAGAAACTAAAAATGATTAAGATCAATAATAGGAATCAAAAGGATAAGAGAAAAAAAATGAGTTTGACTAAGATTAGCATAGCTCATTCGAATGACTATTTTTCAGGACTCATTTGAATGACCTATAAACAAATCATTCAAATGACTCATTCATAGAAGGCATTCAAATGAGTCATTCGATTGCCAACGTTTTCGAGCATTCTATGACATAAACAAAACTTAAGCCATTCAAATGACCATACTAAGTCATTCGAATGACCTTGACACAAAAGGCAAATAACTGCCAGATTGCTTAAGTCATTTGAATGACCATGCCACAGAAGTCAACAATGGCTAGTTCTGCACAACCATAACTCAATGCATTAAATGGGTGTAAACTAGAATCACTTAGACATCTATAAAAACCAATCTAGATCAATGATTCAAGGCAGAACACTTGCTCATAAACTTCTATCTTCCATTCTAGCAAAAGAGTAATCATTTGAGATATTTTAAAGAGCAAAAAAGAGATACCACTCGTACACCTAAAGAGCTTTAATTTGTATTATTCACTATTTGAGAGAGTTTCGAATTCTACACAAAAATTATATACATTTGTAAAGAGGGTGAGATATCCCCCCTAGTTGATTAGGGTGTGGTATCCCTAAGGTGAATTTCTTGAGGCTCAAGCACAGGGTGTGAAGAGTACTCTTAGTTGTAACGGTTTGTCAAGCACCTAAGTTAGAAGCTTGAAGATTATGGAGAAAATGTTGAGCAAATCGCTTGGGGACTGGACGTAAATCACAGGGGTGATTAAACCAGGATAAATTGAGTTTGCAATCTCTTTATTCCTTAACTCTTTATTTTCCATATTGCTTTTGTGATATTGATAGCTTGCTTTACTGTTGTGTTTAATACATGTGTTAATACTTTCTGGCATATTTTCTTTCCAATATCTAATTGATAAAAGATTTGTGAAAATGTTTGCATACCCAATTCTCCCCTCTCTTGTGTATTTGAAGCAACTTGGTAACAGAAGCAGCTTAGTGGGATTTTGAGTGATTAGTGTAAGGCCATGCGAAATGGAGATGGAATTGCACTACCAAATACTCAATACCTAAAAGTAACTACCACACTCTCTCTCTTGTCTCCACTCACTCTAAAACGTGTGCACTTACGTTCTATCTACGTTACAAAATAGATGAACAAACATTAAAGAACAAATAAACAAACATTACAACAATCTAAAATAAATGTTACAAACTCATAAACAAACATTACAACATACATAAACAAGCATTACACCACACATGAACAAACATTACACCACACAAAAATGAATAAATAAATAAACATCACACCACACAAAAACAAGTAAATAAACAAACATTACACCACACAGAAACAAATAAACAAACAAACATTACAACATTCATAAACAAACATTACACCACACAAAAACATCACAAAATTTATAGAACAGCATGAATCAAAGAAGAATATCTTTGTTTATACTCTCCATAATGTCTTAAGAAGAAAAAAATGCAGGCAAACCCCAAAATACCGTGGAAACGAATAGAAAAACAAGAAACGGAAAAAAAGAAACAAGAAAAGAGAACAAAGAAGAAGAAAACAACATAATGAAAAGAAAACAACAGTTACAAGTGAAATCATTGAACAAAAATGAAAGGAGAGTGTGTGGTTAGAGTGAAAAAAAAGAAGGAGGGAAGAAAGAGAAGAGTGTGAGTGAGGGAAAAAGGGTGAATGAAAGAGAAAATCAATATTTAATGTTGACGGATACTTAGTGAATATTTTTTTTTTACACATAGCATTTCCCTTTTCTAAAGGGCGGGTACTATTGTTATATTTTTATTAATTAATAAATAAATACAATTAACTGCATATTTTGTGTATTTAATTTAATAAAAATAAATTTTATGTTGATACACTTGACAAAAAAACCCACTAATTATTTAATAATATCAATACCTTGCACTAAATAAGGATTCTAGAGAAATTTAAAAGGCTTGAAAAATGCTATTATATTCCATCCAAAGTTGCCTCTCAAGGTAAAAAACTAGACAATCCAATACTATTGAAATCCTTTAGCCCTTTCTTTTACGAATCAAATGACCTTGATTGTACGTCATCTGGGAAATGGGAATCAGAGAGTCATGCTGCATATTTCATTTCAATTATATTCTTAGTACAGTAGACCGATTTTGTTCCATAATTGATGCTACTTGTATTATTATCATCATCAATATTCATTATCAGGATAAGACAGAGAGATTGAGTTGAATCTATGCATTATTAAATGTTTTTCTATTGCTATATATGCCACCAAAAGGGAAAAAAAAAAGGAATATAAAAAAAGTGGTTTCTCACAAATACTCCATACTATTTAATTTATCAATTTTTGATAATTTTTACAACTAAATTAATTGAATTTTGTTATCATTTAGTGAGTAATATAACATATTAATGGATTATATGATATAATGTGATAAATTAATATTTTTCAATACAATATTTGTGGAGAGATGCATCTTAAACTTAAATGGTCCTCAAATTTCTAAACCGCTTATAGGTTGGCTCTTTCAATGATTTGACTAATGAAAAATTTATTACGATTATATAAAACATGAAATGATAATAAAATTCAATAAATTTATTTATAAAAATTATTAAAAATAAATAAATAAAATGATATGAAAAAAATACTCCATAGGGTATTTGAGAAACTGCCATAAAAAAAAGGGGTTGTTTCTCTTGTATAATAAGAAAAATGTCCGAACATTATCTATGATATAGGTAAAAATATTTGCTTGGACATTTAGAATATGATACCACTGCTAACGTTAGTAAAATGCTCTATCCTTTATTTCTGTGATGCTGCTACTGATGCTATTCGATTCAAAACATTGTACAAAGCACAACTAAGCGCTTGTGTTATTGTTTTTTGATTAACAAGGCCTGTGTTTTGTTACTTTCGTATGTCTCGTTGACATTTTGCTACTGCAAATCAAAAGGAAGATTAAGTCAATGCAATAAACGAGTTTCATGGTGGTAGTAAGATAATGATCATTAAGAAGAGATATGCAGATACTATGGCTAAAGTATCATACTTAAGTATGATATTGACATATTATTAAACATTTTCATCGGAGATGCTATAATATGTCTGCTATATCTATCTCTATTTTGAAAAAAACATGGCATACCAAACGTACTTCACAAATTATATATGATATAAAATACGGTGTGTCAACACCGAATGCTAATTTTTTTAGATATAAGACCACAAAGTATTCTAATTACTCAGCAAGCAGACAACATAACTATGTCTAAACTAACGAATTAAACAATATAATTTATGGCAAGGAATATTAATCTTTTTTTTTTCATCTCTAAAACTAATAGTCCCTTCAATGAATAAACGATGTAATTCTTGTCGCAAAATCATCATGAACATGGAACTCCATTATTTCAATTAAAGTTCATTACGTATTCGAGTACCAAAAGTTACTTGCATATTATTTGATTCGATACTTTCAACAGCACTAGGTGCGGATTCTGTCAAGGAGAAAGTTGAATTCTTTTCTTCTCTTTTCTTTTCCTGCTTTGCTTTTAAGGAAAACTAAAGGAGCTTTCTTTTGTCCATTTGGGCGCTGAAGGGCAAATATATGGTTGGTTTGGAATTTCTTGAAGTCAAACCCACGGAAAATAATTTTATTTGATAAAATAGGAAACAATGTTTTATATATATATATATATATATATATATATATTATGAAATAATATAAAAAATAATAGATATGAAAGAGAGAAAGAATAGATAAGGAAGAGAGGAATTATTTTATTGATTTTTTTTTGTGCAATAAGCATCCAATGTCTATTTATAGATTAAGGATGAGAATACATAATATCGCATTAGATCTTTATCATATCAATATTTATCTATCTAATGATAAGATACAACCGAATTAGGATAAAAACATCTACATATTATATTATTTTATAACAATTCCCTTAGATGTCCATTAGGATATATCTCATTAAAATCTTACTAAGAAAAAACTTATTAAAAAAATTGGTGAAGGAAAAAGTGTGGGGGCATTGACATTGATGTGAGTATGGAAAAGAGAGTTTTTTAAACATGGATTGGATTAGAATTTTACAATTATATGGCACTGGGTATTGAAATCGCCATAAGTAGGAACATTTTTAAAAATAAAACAAGTTTGAAAAAATAAAAAATAAAAACAGGTACTAAAATCGCTTTCATGCATGACGATTTCAGGTTTTCAAGTCAAAAAGAAAGGAGACAGAACGCGAGGTTAAGGGGACGAGAGAGAGAGCTGAAATCGCCCTTCCCTATGGTGATTTCAGGTTTTCAACGTCACAAACAAAGGAGACAGAAGGGACAGAAGGGACAATTGAGACAGAATTGAAATTGCCCTACACCATGGCGATTTCAGGTTTTGAACAGATGAGGTTTTCACACAAAGCTCATACTTTCTCCCCTTATAAATACATGCATCCTCATTTATTATCAATGCATCCTCATCTATTACTCCATCTGTTACTAGGAAAAAAAATTATCTGCTTTAGTTATTATTAAAAAAAAATCATTTTCTTTAGCTCAGATCATAAAATTTTCTTTCACATCAATTCATCTGTCGTAAAAATTTGTTCTGATTAATTCATCTTGTCTAACTCATAATTTTTTTGTAGAAGAATAGTGCTAAAAGTCTGATATTAGGATGGTGAGACCTTCTAAGGATGATGATACTATGAACCTCTCATTACACATCTCAGTAAAAGTGCTTGAAAATGATCAGGTTTATATGTATGTTATATTTTATTCATGTCTATATTCAAACATAGTCATTATTAATGTTATATTTTATTGTTAAATTTTTTTTAGTATTTCATAAAAAAGTGAGATACAAAGTATGCTCTACACTTGCTTTACTATCAAGATCTTGTGTACCAGAACTGTGTAAGAGCTTTGACATTTAAAAAAATGCAATCAAAAGTACTTGTTATTTGTTTAATTTTTAATGTTAATTTTATTATTATAGTATGCGTGGTCATTGTGAACTAGACACGAGGTTATTGAGCCACTGAATCCCCTTATACGACTGTATATGCAAAATGTTGGTTTGTTACAAGTGTCCATGTTACCTCAAGCTGAAGTGAACCAAGGACTTATTGTTAGCGCTTGTTAATCAGTAGAAGCCAATGACCCACACGTCTCATTTACCACACGGTGAGTGTGTGGTCACACTAAAGGATATGAATATGATACTTGGGATTGACGGTGATGGTGAAGCCTTAATCACATCCGAGGTAATATTCTTCGGACCAGGTCTTTGTGAATCTATGCTAGGAACTTCTCAAAATAACACCTGATCCCAATGACATAAAATGATCTTTCGTTAATTCGGTGTGGCTAAACAATAATTTTGGACCTGTTATCCGCAACGATATTGATGAACATGACATGCAGCAGATAGTGACATAACATGTTTGCGGATATATATTGCAGCTATTTGACAATTTTTTGTTTTGTGACAAGCATGGTAATTGGATCCATGCAAAATACTTGGCTATTCTTCGAGATTTGGGCGTCCTCGGGAATTATAGTTAGGGTGCAACTGTCCTTGCTATGCTTTAGAGATCTCTATGTCGCGCTACACACACAAAATGTAAAGGAATTAGTGGTTACATGGTGCTCCTTGTAGACTAGGGTGAAGCATTTCCACTTAACCACACTTTTAAAATATGGTTAAACATGATTTACAAATGTGACTAAATATATTCTCAATTTTACCCTCACTCCATACATCTCTTCTCCCTTTTATGCTGCAGTGCTTCCTTCCTTGATTTCGGCGACTGCCCACTACTGCCGTCCCACCCCTCCCCACCACCCCGTTTTGCTAAAATAGAAAAACCTCTATCCAACACCCTCCTCCTCCTACAAACTACCATTGACATATTAGAAAACACAATCAACAAATCCTTTCTAATTCCTTCAATACTCTCTCTTCCCACCAGCAAACTGCCATGTTACTTCAACATTCACCGCCTCTTCGATGTTGAAATCGTTCCCCCTAAACCCTTGAATCTTCCCCAAGCTCAATCATTTATTTGTAGACCAAAAACTAAAATATAAAAAATAGATAAAAAATCAGATGAAGGCAAGAATATGGATCAAATCATGGGGCTTTGGGTGTTTAGGGGCGACACTCAAAGGGGGCGACGAAGAAAACAACTCTAGTGGCTATTTCTGATATTAGTGCGTCATAGGTTTGGTGTTCCTGCAAAGGACAAGCTTGACATGGCCAAGCTTTGCAAGTTGCTTGCAGAAATAACGACGTTGTTGCTACCAGTGTGGTTAGGCAATGGATATATGATGGTGGCGGCTTGGTCGTGGCGTGCACCTAGTGGTTGTGACTATGAGAAGACAAAGATGAAATGAATTATATATGAGTTGTCCAGAGGATGACACACCAAATTTGTGCAGTGGCATGTGACGACAACGATGATGATGTTGGTGGCGTATGGTAGTGGCATGTGGAGGTGATGTTGGTGGGTTTGGTGGCACACGACAATTGAGTTAAGTCATTAGGTTGAATGAGGAAGAAATGAATAAGGTCAAGAAGGGAGATGAATTCATTGTAATTACTATATTTATTATAACATCCTAGCTAACTAAATACGCTTAAGTCGTAATTAATGTTTGCTAGTTGTCACGTTTTAGCATTTACTTACCTATAGATTTAATTATATAAAATAATTAATTGGAAAATATGAGGAATTTTGAACTTTGGCAGAAAACTTTAAGAAAATTGATTAAAACAATGTTAGACAGCGATAGGCATAACGATATCGGGTCAAACATACCAATCATAAACTGAATGTACCTTAGGTACACAAATTGTATATAATAATAATAATAATAATAATAATATAGCAAAACAATATCCACAATGCCACGCAGGGCATCATTATAGAACAAACATTTAAATATAATATCCAAAATAATAAAAAACGAGGAACTCAACACATGCTTGCTCGTCATAACAACAAAATCCAAACACCTAAGTAATATTTAGAAAGTAAAACGAGGGGATATCTGAACATGGCAACGTCACCACTACACTGAAATCACCGAAGTGTCATCTAGGGGGAAGTATTGTCTCGGCCTGCAACCTGAAGGTAAAATCTTTGATTGCATTCTGCGAGCGCATGCTAAAAGCCTTACGATAGCTCTGTGCATTACCAGTGAGGGCCAAAAAATCAAGGTACCATGACTTCCTCTGGATTAGACTGCTCAGAGTCATCAACAACATTATCAGCAACGGGTGACGAGGGTGAAGGCAGAGGAACCATAGGGTCAACATCATGAAGGGGAAGCAATTCCTGAATCTGGTGCTTCAGCTCGAGTGTAATGGAAGCATCTATCATGTCCATGGCCGCTATCTCATATGTCGTCATGTGGGCGGTGACCACAACGACTACACCCCAAATGGGATCAATCCCGATGCTCTTGATGTCGCGAGGTCTCAACCCTGCTATCCGCGCCAGCAACATCAAAACCTATAGCCAAATGCGGAGGGAATGAGAAAATGAATTTCCTTAGTGGGGTTCTTATGCATCATACTAAGTGTCATCGTATAAGGTTATAGCCGTTCGGGCCATTTCTAAATGAGTATACATCAAAGTTCATTTCAATTATTTATCTGACCCTAGTCCCGAACGGTTACGTATCACCTTAGTCTTTCCTTCAGCCTAACATCCACATTTATAAACAAAAGTAACAGGCATAACCATAATAATAACATAAAATGCACATGATAATAAATGTCATGCATGATGTCAGCTTATGCATTAAGTATGTCTTGGAAAGCTTCAACCATCCAAGAACATACGTGGTTTATGTTTAACCCTTTAGTATGCCTGGGACAACTTCAACCATCTGAGGACATACAAAATAAAGTGGAGTTGAGCTCAATCCATAGTAGCAAACCACAATAATATAATCTGACCCAGCCAGTAAATAAATGAAGGGATTTTTCTCCTCTGCGTGTGCTTGAACCGACAACACACAACCTTCTAAACCAAACAAGGGCGTCGAGGTGATCCCTATCTAGCTAAGGCCCAGAGGATATGATTCCCAATAAAGGAACCCCCAATCCCGTCGGCCTTTGTTTGATTAAGTGTGTTATTGACAATCTTATAGAGAAGTTTCCTCAAAGAGGACATAACTTATCTTTCATAATCATTTCCTTTCATTCATAATTTATAACACATTTATGCAGAAAGGACGATATAATCACATGGTATGCATATTCAACGGCATACCAACATAATAGATTACGAGCATATAATTTCAACGGTCATCAACATAATCATAATCACGAGCATAAATATCGCAAGAACAGTCATAAACATAATCACTCATATAAAGAGCATAAATAATCATTTTTAACAAAACATAATTATGACAATAATTTGTACACAGTTATATATAATATGAACCATACTCACAGTATGCTATACTCTTCTAACGAACTTGAGAGGCGTAGACAATGACTTTGCCACATAGACCAAACTAAAACCAAGCATAACGCAACGCCGTTTCCTATCCGTACTCTTAAAAAATGTCTCATCCTTAAAGACACACTTGTACACAAGGATTAGATACTCAAATACTCAACATGAAAAACCAACCCTAGCCATAAGATTCTTTTATGGCCGAGCCATAAAACCTATGCATGGGCTCATCGGGTCAATTTATCGTCGTAAACTCCTTAACTTATTTAATTTTATATCAGCGAAGAAACAAAAAAAAAACACCAATCCATGTTGAAACCACAAACTCTAACCCTAAGGAACTACTATAGGCCGAAACTTACTAAAACAATACATAAGGTCACACACTTAATTTTCTTGACAAAAACTCTTGTCATAAAACTTGTTCAAAACCTTATTAGTGTTTTAAAAACATAATTACATTATGTCAAACAGCCCTAAACCTTAAAATACACATGGAAACCGATTTGTACACAAGAAAATCATATCCCATCATAGACTCATTTTTTGACAAAAACCTATTTTACAAAGATGGTTTAAAATGCTTTCAAGAGATTAAATCTAAGCTTAGTTTTCAAAAGCAACCCAAATTAAAAAGGTTAGCAACTTATATTTTAAAAAAAAAAATAAATTTTAAAAGCCAAATCCATTCACAAAACCTCTTTAGAGTTAGGCAAGAACTCAAGAACAACAAGAGAAACAAAACAACATTTGGAAACCTTGAGCGGCACTATAAAACCGAATCTATACCTACAACTCCAGGGGTGGAAAATCAATTTTAAATAGTGAAAACAATATAGAAAACTCAAGAAAATCAAAGGAACTAACAACACATGCCAAAGCACACATAATCTTGCAAGAAAACCCATTTTTCTCACACATGCAACCAATCCAAAAACCCATTTCGTGGTGGACATCATAAGAAACTTATTTTACATAAAATATATCAAACATGCAACCCCAATTTGCACCTTAGACTTAAGGGAAACTCGGTTTCTACACTAGAGAACTCAAGAACAACTCAAGATAGCCAAACACACATAGGAGGCCTATGAGACCCTCTCATGGTCGAAATGCTAAGGGTCTTAAATGATCATAAAATATGTGTTTTCTTGAAGGAAAAATCATGGAGAAACTGAATCCATAATTATTTTTAACATGCATGAGCATAAGAAGTGTTCTATGCTCTAGAAAACCCATAAAACCCATTTTTTTATACATGCATGCAAACAACAAACCAATTTTCGTGATGAGCAAGAAGAGGAGAATATCATATGATTAAAATCAATTATATGCAAGGAAAAACAACAAGAACATGCAAGGAAAATCCCACCGTCGCTGGAACAAAGACCATGTTCTTGAAGAGGAGGATGAGGACTTTCTTTTTTGTGAAAGGTGTATGGTGTTTGAAGAAGTTTTTGAGGGTGAAGAGAGGGAGAAAAGCCACGATTTTGGAGAGGAAAAATGGAAGAGGAAGTCTGAAATTTTGCTCCTCCAATTTTAGAGAAAAGATAAGAGCTTTTGGAGGTGTTTGACTTAAAGTGGAAGACAAATGAGTTATTGTCTTGTGCGTGGAAGAGAAAACTGTGAGAAAAGAGGGATGGAGTTAGCCACAACTCCAACAAGGAGCTAATGGGGGGTCATAAATGTTGTTGGTTGAGTGGGAAAGTATTTTAACTCCTCTAGTGCGTGAGTCATTGCGTGCCAGAAAAATTAGGAAACAATTAGTTTATCGATTTTTATCGTATTGAGCCCAAAGTAAATAATTAAACTAAAATTATTGTGGCAGTGAATTTCCAAAGATCTCTGGAGAACATATTATGAATGTATAATTCAATATTATTATGCACAATTATTAATTACTGTATAACAAAAAATACTATATTTATGTGTTGTAAAAAGTGAAATATTACATTTATCCTATTAACCATAATATACCATTCGTGCACCAAAATGTGCTAGGTTTATTTTAGCTGACTCATAAATCAAAATTGTGTGCGTGTGTGAGAGAGAGGGAGAGAGGGGGGCTGTGTGCGCTTGGTCGGGACACCGATTGATGGCTTTTTGTACTTGCTCATTGGCTGAACATAGCACAACATACAAGATAAATATTGCGCGGTCACCTCTCTCTCTCTCTCTCTCCTCTTTCTTGGTCCACTCTCACTACCTCTCACCCTACAAATCTTCCTTGCTTTCGCTGCTCTCAAAAGCAAATCTGAAGCTGCACGGCCTGTTCGTCCTTTTCTCTTATATTTCTTTATGTTTTCTTTTCCTTTACTTTTCTTTTTTACTTATCCCTATCTGCGCACACAGCTCCTTGTCCCTTTCACTGCATCTCTGTATCTATCCCCTTCTGCATCTTCCTCTGCACACCAACACAAACACAAACACACACACACACTCCTGCACAAATCACCCTTCTGCCCTCTTTGAATTGTGTGCAAGCTACCTGTACCAGGCAATTTTTTCCCTCGTTGCTTCTCCTACAAGATCTTATCCCACCCCAGCTTACGACCTAAGCTGACACCAAAAAAATAAAAAATAAAAATAAAAGTAAATTCTCAGAATTTTTTTCTCTGGGATATTATTAAAGCCGCCAGTCCTTTCCATAATTATTCCCCAGCTTCCATTATACCCGTGACTCTCTCTCTCTCTCTCTGTTTTTTTTTTTTTTTTACAGTGACATAGTGATTGTCACAAATTAAGCATAAGCTTATAAATATCAACAATGGATTCTAATACCCTCCAGGGTTATCAAAACCAGCACCCGCCGAATTCCGGGTTGCTCCGTTTTCGCTCGGCACCGAGTTCGCTTCTCTCGAATCTCGCGCCGCCTTGCGTTGAATCCGAGGCCCTGGCCTCGAGATTCCCGAGCTACGGCACCGCCGAGAGCAGCAGCGGCGACACTGCTTCGCCTAGCTTCAGAGAATTCGAAGACAACGATTCTAAGGGTCTGAGCGGCATGAATTCTCAGCGGGGCTACGTTGGCGGCGTTGGGTTGCCCCCTCAGTACCCGAGGCACGGCGGTCCATCCGCTGCTTCTTCATCCGGTTCCGCCTTGGATGGCTCGTATCATGGGTTGGCGGTGGGTCCGATGGGAATGGAGCCGGAGGCGAGGCAGAAGGGGTTTGGCTCTTCTTCCAATCTTCTCAGGCAGAGTAGCTCCCCTGCTGGCCTTTTCTCCAACATTTCCTTCCACAATGGTATTGGCCTTTTTCTTTGTTCAATTTTTTTTTTACTTTTAAATGGAGCGGGGAATTTGTCCAATCGAATGGGTGTTAGATGCTAGCTATGCTAAACTGAACAGCAATTAAGGGCCTGGGAATTCTGGTGTATGAAATTAAAATCAGAAATCAATTCTGCTGGTGGGAGGTTGACTAAACCTCTCAAGTTGGTTAGATGTTAGATGTAGAAAACAATTCACTGTTTATCCAACTGCTTTGCTTTCAGAAGAAGTTAGTTCATATACCGGCGTTTAATTGGTTCAAGTGCTTCCACACTTCTTTTCCTCAAGAACTGTCTGAAGTTCAAGTCTTGTGGGTAGGGGTGGGAGCAATGTCTTATCCACTAGACTAGCATTACTTTTTGTAATGTTTTATGCAATCATATTTATTAATATAATTTTATTATTTAATTTTTTTTAAAGAAACGATAATCTAAAGAGTCCCTAAGACTCTCTCACACTCACACTCTCATCTCATCTGAATAATGTGAGAGAGTTTTGCTGACATTTTCCTTTTTGTGAGTAAACAGGTCAAGCTCAGACAGGCCCATCTGGCTTATTCCCACCCCTACTTGTGTATGAAAAAACTAGTTCAAGGAGAGCTTTACCCTAGTAAAGACCAGACCTGGCTTGAGCCAGATTATATAAAGAAAAGGAAGTTCATGATATGTTATTAGAGCATTCATTATCAAGTTCAGTTCTTGCAACTCTCATCCTTCTAAAAAAGTTAACCCTTTGCACAAGGAGTTGATGAACCTGTCCATCATTCAAACCCTGTGCCAATGGGCTATTGTATCTAAGCTTTTAGGAGAATTGGTTCATAATGCAAAAACAATGAAAAGAGAGTGAAACTTATCTATGCTTGGCTTTTGATGTATGCATCTCAAATCTCTCTTGCTTTTAACCTTTATTCTTGGTGTAGCTAGAGATCCAACTCCAAGAATGGAAATTTGGCTTGTGTATTACATATATTTGGAACAATTTCAATTTGAGGATCCGGAACCCTGTTTCTTATGCTGTTAAGACAAATTTATCCATTCTTTATAGGAACTGAGAAGTTATATATTTGCAAACTGCAGGTTTTGTCAACATGAAAGGTGTTGGAAACTATGGTGCAGTCAATGGGAGTGATGGTGATCTTAGTCCATCGATCAACAGATTGAAGAATCAGATTAGATTCTCATCAAGAACTGCTTCTTCCTTGGGAATGTTGTCGCAGATCTCGGAAATAGGGAGCGATGACATTGGGGCAACTAGCCCTGATGATGAGAGGCAGGGAGGTGACAACGGTGATGATGCCCCGCATTATGGCCCTGGATTCCCCTATGCCTCTTGGAATGACACTCCACAACTCTCGGAAAACCTCACTGGCTCGAAAAGAGGGCGGAATACTAATCAAAAGTTATTTTCTGATGTTCAGGTATGTATGTATATATAGGATGCTCAATTTTCTGACTTTGCTCTTTCATTTTGAGTTTTTTGTTCTTAGTTCAAATAAATTGTTCTTCTCAGAATGGAGAGCTGGGCAGTCAAGTTCATATGCTATCACGTCACTTGAGTTTGCCAAAAACTTCATCGGAGATGGTTGGTATGGAGAAGTTGCTTCAGTTCCCAGATTCTGTTCCTTGTAAAATTAGAGCAAAGCGAGGCTGCGCTACTCATCCTCGAAGCATTGCTGAAAGGGTATGGCTTTTGGCTACATTCAAATCCAATTTTATTTCTTCTAAGGCGTGGTATTATCTAAGACAAAAACATTAAGAATGATTTATATTTAGGTCAATTGTCTACAAACATTTCTCACAGTAACTCACAATGACATTGTTTAGTCTATATAGTCGACCCTAGCTAGTTGAAATAAAACTTTGTTGTAAAGCTTCTTAATACCTTGTAATGAGGATGTGCTAACCATATTGGAATGAAAAAAAAATTCGCAGTCCTTTGCTGGGCCAAAAACAAATAGCAGCGCATTATTTATGCTACATTAAATTCATGAAAGACTATCTTAAAACTAATCATTTTCAGGTGAGAAGAACTCGGATCAGTGAACGAATGCGAAAATTGCAAGAGCTGGTCCCAAACATGGACAAGGTAAAACATCAGCCTCTTTTGATCTTGAAAACTGCATTTATGTACTGTTTTGATACTAATAATGGGCAAACATTGTACATACAATGTTTTGATCAAAATGTGAAGATTGACATAGCATCTTTGCACCAAATCATTTATGATACATGGTAATAATTATTCAGTTTAGCCGAGCTTCATAAATGTGATGAAATGCCTTTTCTCAGTTGATTCTATGTAGAACTAGAATTAAATAAAAAAAAAATTTAGAGTATCACATAAATAAAATCTTGTCACGTCTAAAATTAAAAATGTGGTTAAACACATTTTTAAAAGTGACCAAATTCATCTCCATGAATTAAATAAATTCATGAAGCCTCACTAAACTGAATAATTACTACTATGTACATATAATCTCAGTCATTGTTCCAAGAATTATTGTACAATGGAAGTTACCCATTGTACCACTCCTCCTTAGTAGTGTGCTTGTATTTGGAAAGTTAACATGCTTTAATCTTTTTGGCAGCAAACCAACACAGCAGACATGCTGGACTTGGCTGTTGAATACATTAAAGATCTTCAAAAAGAATTCAAGGTACATGTGAAGAGAATTTGATCATCATGCGATTTTTACTAATCCGTTAATGTTTGTACTGATTTTTTTTCTATTACTTGCAGAGTCTAAGTGAAAAACGGGCAAATTGCAAATGTATAAGAATGTACAAGGCGGACACAAATCAAATTGCTTGAACTTCTTTATTGGCAGCACAGAAAAGTATGCAGAGATGGGTAGGATCGGGTACTTTTACCTTCATGCTGAAAAACTAGAAAGAAAGAAAGAAATAATCTAATATGAGACGCAATATTTATCTCTTCCTACTGAGTGTAACATAGAATGCTAGCTTTATAGCTCTAAGGTTCTTAAAAGCTAACGAGGTTTTCATTATACAGTCAATAAAATCAAATAGTATTTGTAATTTTGTGTAGCAGAATTCTAATAAATGTATTCCTTTTTAAAGTAATGTACCGTTTCTTTTTCATCTAGAAACTAGAAATATGAAAGTTATTTGATTCGCAAAGGATGAAGTTAAGGTCTATTTGTCACTTCTCTAGAATGGGTGCAACATGTAAAAGACCTGAGAGTTCGGTTTAATAGTAGGGTTTTGCTAAGGAACTCGTTAAAAATACTAGAAAATCTAATGTATTAATGATGGTGGGAGCTTAAAAAACTTGTGTTTTTAATGAGAAGTTTTTCCTTTGAGGTTTGTTTGGATTGACATTTTTTTTTTAAAAGAACTTTCTTACAATAAAATAGTACTTTTATAATTTTAAAAGTGTTCTGATATAATTTAAAGTATTTTTTTGTCTTATTAAAAAAATTCTCTATTTTAAAAAAGCTTTACTAAAAAATACTTTTATTACCAGAGTTAATCTAAATAAATCACTAATTTTTTTAATAAGTGTCTTTATAATACTTATTAACAGAATTCTTGATAGCAAGCAAAAATAGTAAGTGAATAACACTTTTCAAGGTTAAAAAAAAAAATATTATAGATTAGGTCTTAAAAGGGTAATTATCTAAAAGATGTTCCGATTGCAGTAGTATGAATTATTCGTTAAGCACTAACAAATAAATTGATTGTATACTAATAGAATAATGTTTTAACTTCAATTCGGGGTAAGACGTCCTATTAATTTGTTCTTTTATTTAAAATATCATTTTATTATTTGGTAGAATATAATATGTTATTGGGTGCTAGTACCCAATAATTTCCCAGGCTATTGTTGGAGAGCATTTCAGTTTCAATTGTTTTGCCATTAATGGATGGGTTACATGTTGGGACCTATAAAGTGTCACATTGATGATTTGATGTAAACTTGCCTGTGAGAAACAAGTTGAAGACGGCAGCCTTCATTTATGACCAATTCACAACTGCATGCATCATGATTCATGGCCCATTCGATGATTTCCTTCTCTAGTGCATTCAATCTTATCCAATTCCCACCAGTCTCCTCGTCAAAGTATGAAAAATAGAAAGAGATTAAATGCTTTGGCCCAGTGTATGGCACCATTGTCGGGCATGGCTAGTTTTCTCTCCCCCCGTCATAAAATAGCTAAAACGGCAGGACCCACTTAACTAAATCGTATCATAAAGAAATCATTGATGTAAAATGACAGGATGAGTAATGGAGATGGAAGAGAGATTTATTCTATTCATGTCAATACAATGAGCATCTAAATATCTATTTATAACCTATGAGTGAAAATACATAAGATCACATCAAATCTCCATAATGTTAGCATATATCTATCTAATCAGATACTAACTCAATTACGATATGGACATTTATATGAATAATATTTTATAACACTTTCCCTTGGATGTTGATCAGAGATATGCTTCATGAAATTCTTACTAAGGAAAATTCATTGAGAAAAAAATCTTAGTGAAGGAAAAAGTACATCTTCATAGTGCGAGCTATCTCGTTAAAAATCTTATGAAGGAAAAACCTAGTATGATAAAAAAAACTTGATTAAGGAAAACAAAGTATAATATTTCTCCCCCTCTTAGGATAATTATGGACATTCATCTAATAATATGAAGTAGGAACTGTCACGTAATAAACTCATATACGCAATACTGTAGTTTCTGTAACAAGGGTCTCACAACCTCTACCCCCTTTGGCTTTTGGCCATCGAGGAATGAGGATTGAAACAACCCAATAAACATCTATAACCTGTGGCCACAGTAACATAAATAACTTGTTTCAACATTCTCCATGATACTCGAATATGTTGATTGATTGTCTTTATCCAAAAATATTCACAACTCACTTCATGTATTACAATAATTTATGCATGATTTGAAGAGGTAGCAACTAGAGTCTGCTTTGTTCATCTCTATTATATAGCCATGCTTCCATATGTACATAAATAACATCTAAATTTTTCCAAAATATAAAAAAAGAAAAAAAATCTTGCAGCTACATAACTAATAAATTGTGATTTTGATTCATATGAATACAATAAATCTACAAAGATATCATAGTAAATATTGAAAATCATTCTAGTGTGTTTTTGTTAAACAATAATTAAATCTCCCTAATTGGCTTGCACTAAAAACTTATGATGACCCATAGGTTTAGTGACCTTAAACTGTAGAATAAAGTGCCTAAAGTAACTCAGAGTGGACCATCGTTGTAGTGACCAATATAATTAGAGGGAAGAAAAAAAAAAACAATAACCGCTGCAGCGACATGTAACACCCTGCTTTTCCTTACGTTCGTTTGTCTGTTGTGTGAACAATTGTGTGTTTGATCTGTTTATGTTCCAGAGACTCAGTCAAGCCTTAAGGGTCAACCTTGTGACCCGGGCATGACTTGTAAAGGGCGAGGCCATTTCTTGAGTCTCCTGCTATCAGTTAAGCCCCAGTGGACCCCGTCAGTCAACTGATAGCCCTGTTAATTTTAAATTTGTGCCTGGTTACCCAAGGGGTGTCTTGGTATGAGTTTCCATGTCCCCTCAAAATCCACCCAAGATCTTTGTTCCAATCCCAAGTCATTTCAGGAATTTCTGAAAACCACGAAAAACCCGAGCAACCGTTTTGGTGTTATGTGTGGTCTTTGGAACTTGAACACGATTTTGTTTCCATCTGAGGTCCGTCTAAGACCAATGACAAGTGTTAAACCCTTCATTAATAAGAAATTATTTATTTTACCTTTTTTAGATCCATTTTAATTTTATATAGCCCAAACATCACTTTTTAATGTCCTAGCTCAAAATTGTACGTGTTTGATCGTGTTTGGTCGTTAATTGTCCGTGTACGTGTATAGTCATACGTGCGCGAAAATTTAACGGATATTGTAAAAAAATTTTAAACATAAAAACACAATATTCTAACTGTTCTAATAAGGAATTTAAATTAATCTAAGGTACTCGTAATTTTACTTTCGTAAAAGTGAGTTTTATGGATACCTTTGATACGTAATTAAATTTCGGCGACGACACAAAATTGGTCTTGATCTCGCGGAATTTTGCGAGACCACGAAACTATTTCCTTGACTGACACTTATAAAAATAAAATTTATGATTTAAATTTTCTGTTTAAACAAATGACTCGTATATTTATTTATTACGTGAACTCCTTTCCTTAAAAAAAGAAAAAGAAAAAGAATGTTACATAAATTAGTACGAGTCAACTCTTCTCCAGTGCACCCTCCTTTTAGTCAACCCAACCAAACACAATCTTCCTTTCCCTTTTACAGGTGCCTCCTCTCAGTCTTTCTGATTATTTGATAGACTCAATCCCACGATCTTAGCGAAGAAAAATCCCCACTCGCACGATTCACCCGAGTGACGACGCCATCTTCTGTCTCTTTCCTACCTTCCAATTCCCGCGGTGGATTTGAGGGAGCTGCGGGAAAATTCCAATTACTCTGAAGGGAAGGATATATACATCTAGGGGGGGAAAGGAAAGAAAATAAAAAATTACAGCTACTATGTCGAATTTGTACGGCGATTACAACCAGAAGATCGACTACGTGTTCAAGGTGGTGCTGATCGGTGACTCAGCCGTGGGAAAGACGCAGCTCCTTGCGCGGTTCTCGAGGAACGAGTTCAGCGTGGATTCCAAGGCCACGATTGGGGTCGAGTTCCAAACCAAGACGCTCGTCATCGATAACAAGACCGTCAAAGCTCAAATATGGGACACCGCTGGCCAAGAAAGGTGTTTTCGCCATTCAATTTAATCGCTTCTTTTTTTTTTTTTTCCCTTTTTTTGGTCTTGATTGTAATAATTGCTCAATTGGGTCATTTCATAATTGCAGAATTTATAATCGTAAAATAGTCTTCTTAACTGACAACTATCTTGGTTAAGAAGCTGACGGTTAGAGGAATGCCCATTCGGCTTGAACTAAATTCTACAATAAATTCGAGTACTGTTGGCTTAAATTTAAAAAAAAGCAACTGGTGGCTGCGTTGGTTAGGTTGCCGTTGTGTTGCGGATACCTTCTACGGCTGCGTTATTTCTTACAGTAATTTGAAATCATGTGAACGATTCTCATGTTTGGAGCATTTCTACTTTGGAATAGAAGATTCAACTTGACTTTTCCCTCATTAGAATTTTCATGCCGTCTACGTTGCTCAAATAATTTCTGAGTGGGACTTTTACTGCTCAATTTAATTTTCATGCTTTTGTTTAGTTATTTTGATTTTCATCTATCAGCCAGAACATGCTATTCTACTAAGTACGTGCTGTTGACTTTTCTTTTATGTGCTTAATATTTTTCTGGTTGTTCATTATTTACGAACATGTCTATTAATTTCAACTCAGTTACCCGTAAGGCACAAGTTTACTTACTGGTTTTACTTATAGGTTTTAATCGCACTTTGATATGTGACCATGTGCCTTGTAGTAAGGTGCAACAAGTCTTTGGAGTTATGTCATGAATGAATTCACTGTGTTGATCTTCGGTCAAGAATTCATAGAAGAGAAGCTACGATTCAATTTGTTTCAATTGGACTTCCTCCTATAACCCTTTACCAAGGTGCTAGGTTTTGCTACTTGGGGAAGATTAGTATTACCCACTCATGAAGCTTATATATACTATAATCTAATGACATAATATCTCACCATAAAATGCATTAAAAATTATTGATCCAGTTATGGCATGCACACTAGTTGGGAAACTAAGCCTTAGATCAAAAGTAATCTGAAGCTTTGCCATAAACCCTTAGCATATATATTATGTGAAAATGAATGTAAACTACTGGAAGTCTGGAATTACTTAGGATTTTTTAATAATAATGCTCAAAGTGAACAGTTGTTGCTGTCTCAGTATCACACAGTTATATTTTACTGTCTTTACAATGTGGGGATGCATGTGGAAAAGGAATGTTTATCTGGTTACCGGTCAGCAAAATCTATAAATAATTTGCCATATTACAATATTTTGAATGTATAAGAAAAGTATATTGGAACAGGTCATTGCAAACAATAATAAGGATGTTATGACACTACTAGCTTGAAACACGGTACTGTAGTGGTGAACAAGATGACAACGTTATTAGGAATCACAGGATTATGCGATCGAAATTTACACACTGGTCATTAAATTTAAGGTCATATGATATTGCTAACTGTGCCTTCAGGCATGTTGAGATAGATTTTTCTGCATGTGAGGTGATATAAGTAACCGAGTTATCTTGCCTGATCATTTTATTTGGCTTGGATATGTATGTTCAAAGCATTAGCTTCGTTTGCCTTAGTTTGTTACAGCTTCTGAAAGTTGTCTCTTCTCTTTCTCAGGTACAGGGCAGTTACCAGTGCATATTATCGCGGTGCTGTTGGAGCAATGTTAGTTTATGACATGACTAAGCGCCAATCATTTGACCACATGGCAAGGTGGTTAGAGGAACTTAGAGGTCATACTGATCAAAACATCGTTATAATGCTAATTGGAAATAAGTGTGATCTGGGAACTCTTAAAGCAGTACCAACTGAAGATGCCCAGGAGTTTGCACAGAGAGAGAATCTATTCTTCATGGAGACGTCAGCACTTGAGTCCACTAATGTTGAAACTGCCTTTCTAACTATTCTAACCGAGATATACCGAATTATCGGCAAGAAAACACTTAGTGCCAATGATGAGGCAGATCCCACTGGGAATTCAGGGCTTCTGAAGGGAACCAGGATAATTGTTCCTAGCCAAGAAGCTGATCAAAAGAAGGGTGGCTGCTGTTCGTAGTCCTAGCTTTTGCTTCTTTTGGTACTTATTGGGAAGCATATTTTCCTTCAGGCTCTGCCTGCATGTGGGAGTTTGTAGGGAGGGTAGTTACTTTTCTCCTAGATCCCATCAGAAAAAATTTATGCTACATGTATTAGCTAGCTACTCTGCTTATGTGATCTCATCAGAAAACTTCAGGCTAACAGGTAAGATTAGAACATAAAGTCATCTGTCTTTGACATTTTTATTTATATGTATAGGGAGTGATTCACCTGAGAGGGTTTGTTTATTGTGAGAGATAAAAGGGGCTTATGATAGCCCTAAATTAAAATTGATGGTAAGAATTAAAGTATAGGTTAAGTTACTCACAAGACTGATTCTTTGCACTTTTTCTCTATCTCCTCGCCACTTTCTCAATTTTTCTGCACTACCACAACTCCCTCTAAAAGGGGCCTTTCAATTTAAAGTAACTTAAAGGACGATTTTTATGCGAGAGTGAGGATTTATTTTAGCCGTTAAAGTAGGGCAAAGTCTATTTTGGTGCACCATTTAAACGTAAGGCACCAAGTAGACTATGGTGGTACACTTGTATTTAGTTACATGTTTAAAGTGTGGCTAAACACATTTCAAAAGTGTATCAAAATACATGTTCAATTTTCCCCTCACTCAATTCATCTTGCTCCTCCCTTGCTATCTCAACGAGGACTCTTATTGACACTCTGCTCCACCCCACCATTGCCTCCCCGCGGCACCTTTATCTTGACCACCCCTTCTGTCGTAACAAACCCAAATTGGTCATCTTCTGGCGGTGGAATATTCTCTACAACCTCAAATCGATCAACCCACAAAATAACCATAGAACCCCAAAAATGAAAGTTGATGACTATTGGTCATGTGCAGGAGGTGAACATTCTCTCTTGGTGACTTAAGAGCAAGCATTTTTTCAAGGCGAGTGATCCGATTATCAAGATCAACTATGTCAATTAGAGGTAAAGGTGAAACTAAAGGTGGATGTATGATTGTTAAATTCTCGAGTTAACTCATAAAATCTTACAAGTTTACGATTCTATATTACAAAATCAGTTAACACTCATATAAACTCTTTTTTGATAAACTAGTATGAGTTTAATTAAACTCCCGATTTAACTAACGAGTTTAAAATCTACCTAAAAATTTATGTCAAAATGTACAAATTTGACAACTTTGTTAAATACTTAGATGGCTTTGTTTATGTTAGACAATATCTATGAAGTTTATTAAGCTAATTTTATATATTTATCATAATTGAGTTATGTTTTATAGAACTATAAAGTAATACACGTACAGAATAAAGTATGACATAACAACAAAGTGTCATGCATTAAATTATATTCTATGATATTTCTTTAATTTATTTTATTTTAAAGTTAACATTATTCAATACCAATTATAAATACAACATTTAATCATATTTAGTTCCTAATGATATTGTTTATAACATATAGTTTTTTTTTACATATGTTGATAACTCTCCCATGAGAGTTAATTTTGGTTGTCCTCTCATATCTCTTTTAAACTTCATATCTCTTTTAAACTAACTCTTGCATTTTCTAGGCATTTTAGCATCGTATCTAATGCATTCTTAAATAAATTGGTTTCTCTTTAGGCTTAGCAAAAATCATGCATTTAAGCATTCATTGTAGGCTTGTTCATGGTTTTTCAATTCCCAAGATCACTGGGAGAAGTATGGAGCGTTTGGTCACTAAAGTTTCAGTGTTCAAAAGTCTACTCAGAGAGGTTGGAGACCAAGCACTGCTTCTAGCGCTCGATCACTAGAGTTCTAGTAGAGGTAAGCACTCGAGCACCAGTAGGACAGTAACCATGCAAACCCAGACGTAGAATTAGACACAGAATCATACGCGTAATCAAATGCGTTTTCTAAATTGGCGCTCGAGCACCGGGATGGTAACTCTAACACAAAATTTGATGCAGAATCAACACGCTTTCTGACTTGGGACTGAGATTATAAAAGGGGACAAGAAGAACAGAGAAAAATCATCATATAGAGCTAGAAAACACTAAGAATAGAGTATAAGGAGAGAATTTGAGAGTTACGAAGGGGATTAAGGAGTGTCGCCTTATTTCACCAAATACAACATAAGGTGATAAAGAGAGGGAGAAGAATAATACATTAGAATGGTGAAATAAGGAATGATGACACTCCTTAATCCCCTTTGTAGCTCTCAAATTCTCTCCCTAAACTCTATTCTTAGTGTTTTCTAGCTCCAAATGATGATTTTTCTCTGTTCTTCTCTTCCCCTTTTATAGTCTCAGCCCCAAGTCAGAAAGCGTGTTGATTTCGTGTCAGATTTTGCGTTGGAGCTTACCAGTTACCATCTTGGCGATTGAGTGATAAATAAAAAAAATGTGTTTGATTACGTGTCTGATTCTGTGTCTGGGTTTGCACGGTTACTATATTGGCGCTCGAGCGCTAGTATTTGTGCTTGAGCGCTAACCTCTACTGGAACTCTAGTGACCAACCGCCAAATGCAGCACTTGGTCTCCAACTTCTTTGAGTAGACTTCTGAACACTAGAACTTAAGCAACTGAGCGCTCCATACATCTCCTAGGGATCTTGGGACCTGAAAAAGCATGAACAAGCCTGCAATGGATGCCTAAATTGCATGAGTTAGCTTCGGAATCTATTGGTAATTTTTCAAAAGGTGTCGAAAATTCTATTGAAAATACATATTCTCTATTAGTGAAAGAAGAGATCGAGTTTAGAGAATTTAAAAAGGGAGAAGAAGAAAAGTATTTACTATTTTGTATAGTAAGAAGAAAAAGAATGTATTAAATTTTAAAATATTTTGAGATGTTTCTTACAAATGTCTTAATAATTTCAATTGTTAAAAGTTATGTGAGTTATGTGTTGGTTATCATGTATTTTACTGACGCACAAAATATGTAAGAGAGTGAAGGTTTTTTTTTTTTTTTTTTTTTTTTTAAAATTATGTAGGGACTATAACTATTGGCTCTATAAGTATTGGTTCTAATGTAATTTATATGTATGAAATATGTAATCTTTTTATCTATGAAAAAAATGTTGCTTTAAGGGCTAAAATAATTGCTTTAGGGATAAAAATGTTGTCTTTCATCAAAGACTTTGCTTTTCAGTAGTTAAAGGTTTATATAACATGTATATTAAACAAATTGCAAACTTGGGGGGACCGTGATAGATAATTTTTCTCCCACCTATTTTATGCTCTGCGATTACACATATTGCATGATTTTCATTCACAAGAACAAGCAATCAACATGTTTTCATCTCTTTGTCCATTTTATGTGAATGGTGCAAAACATAGTTAAAATGCACCTTTTTGGTGAGTTATTTCATAAGATCCTATGCATATGAAATACTTCTCCCTTGAGTGTTGTGCTGCCACAAGTATTGGGCAATTAAGGGACAAGAAACGGAAGCATGAAGCCTCAGAGAAAGCACAAAGGAGCTGAAGAAAAACTGAGGTCTCAAACAAGGTCGCTAAAGCAAGTGTTGGCCATTGGAGCGAGTTTAGTCACTACTCACTATAGCGACTATAAGATTTCATGATGGAATCAAGAAAATATCACAGAGAAAATAACAAGAAGGAGAGCAGGATAAACAATAAATATTTTTGTATTACTAAAGATTGTTTTCCTTACGATGAAATAAAGTATATTTATAAGCTAGGAACATAATAAAAAATGTAAAGACAAAATTAATTTAAATATTAAATTAAATCAGTTTAAATCAATTAGAGATATAATATTAATATTGTTTTATTCTAATAGATATTTTAACAGTGGCCAAAAGCTGTTGGAACAACTTAACAAATTCTAATAGCATGTCAAAAGTGTGAAATGATAGAAAGGGACACAATTGCGGCCCAGCTTGGCTATAAAAAGAGCCTCTACGCTCAAAATATAAAAGGATTGTCATTCCATTAGATTTTCCTTTATCATATTGTAAATTAGGATTAGGATTCGGTTAGGGTTTGAGTCTTAAAATCATTCCTCTTCTTCATCCTTTCTCTTTAGGTTTTAGCTTTGATTTTGTAATTTTTTTTCCCATGGAAGCTTAGTCTCATCTCACTAGTAGAAGAAACTCAAAGAATTCATAGTTGTAATTTGAGGTTTGGTTTATTGTTAATGTTCTTCTATGTTTTTTAATTCTCTCTTCTCATGATTTCTTCAATTTCATGTTATGGATTATTAATGTGAGATTGTTGTTGAGTAGACTTTAATGATTGTATGTGTTCTTGGATTATAGGCATGTGCATGACTGGACTTTTTAATTGGAGGCAATTTGATGGATTATTCAAATTAACTCTAATTGGGTAATATGGTTGAAGAGAATTAAATTGATTTTGATTGAGATTAGGTTGAGGTAATTGGCAACTAGGATTAGTGCATGGTCATAGGGTTGTGATTGCAATTGGCTATGTCTTTGACTAATCTATCCCTAAGGGAAGCATGATTGTAGTTCACTTAGGTAGAATTACATGTTGATTAGTGGATAATTGACAACTTAACAACCTAAGTCGTACAAATCTAGAGAATCTATGATCATGACCCCATGATCTAGAGAGGAACTTGTGTTAGTGTCTCTCTTAGGTTTTATTTGTTTTGTTTAATAGTTGTAGTTCATCATCATAAAAAAAAAAATATCATTCTCTAACTTGATAACGTAGTTAACTCAAAGCACAAAATCACTTCTCATTACACTTTCTTATGAGAGACGACCTAGATTTTGAACCCACTTTACTAACATCAATTTGAGGTTAAACTTAGTTTTCTTTTTTATAAATTCAATGGTTTGATTAGAGTTCTGAATTATAATGACAGTTTAGAACTCTTTTAGACTATGTGACTCCCTCTGATTCACCCCTAAATTTGCTGCTATCTCAGAATAAGTAGAGGTTTTTCTTTATAAAAAAAAATACAGTAGAAAATAAAGACATAGACTAAGGTCTAAATAGGTGTGTAAGTTTTAAAAACTATTTTAATATATACGCTCACCAAGCAAATATGAAATGGGTTGTGTAAAACATAATTATTTTTTTAATATCTATTATTGTACCCTTAGTATTAATTTATTATGTAGTATATTGTCATCATAACAAAAAGAATTAATAAGTTTGTCAGATATAAGACAAATCATTAGCATAAAAAATAGTCATAACAAAAAGAATTAATAAGTTGATCATATATAAGACAAATCATTTAGCATAAAAAATAGACAAATCGTTGGAAAGAAAGAAACCTAAAAGACAACCAGTACTGGGCCACTTATTGGCAGGAAAGAAATAATTAGGAAAAAATACTATAGGTAAGGAATTAGAATATTTGGTTAGGATATATATACACACTCACTATTTTTATTCTCTCACTCATTATTTAAAAAGTTATGCATGTCTAATTTTAAATAATTGCATGACACAAATATTATATACATTTTCACTAGTTTTTTTGATTCACAAGTCTCGGACTCAAAATCTTACTTAAAAAGAAGAAATATCGAGTCACTTGAACCAATCTAATACTGATAAAGACCATTTTTTTTAAATGCAACATAAAATCGTTTAAAATGAAAAAAAAAAAAAGATATATTTTATAGCTAGCTGGCCACTACATAAGAACATAGCTGAAGCTACAATTTTGTTGATCTTGGTGTAGCCATCAATTTTTCTACNGACAAATCATTTAGCATAAAAAATAGACAAATCGTTGGAAAGAAAGAAGCCTAAAAGACAACCAGTACTGGGCCACTTATAGGCAGGAAAGAAACAATAAGGGAAAAATACTATAGCTACGGAATTAGAATTAAAAAGTTATGCATGTGTGATTTTAAATAATTGCATGACACAAATATTATATACATTTTCACTATTTTTTTTCATTTATAAGGTTCGGGCTCAAAATCTTACTTAAAGAGAACAAATATCGAATCATTTGAACCAATCTAACATTGATAAAGACCATTTTTTTTAAAGCACTGAACAGCAACATAAAATCATTTAAAATGAAAAAAAGAGAAAGAAATATTGTATAGCTAGCCGGCCACTATATAAGAACATAGCTGAAGCTACAATTTTGTTGATCTTGGTGTAGCCATCAATTTTTCTACATTGAAATGGCTGATTTTGGTGAATATTATTGGCTACTTCTAATCTTTCTAGCCTCAACCTTGTCGCTGCCAGTGATCCTCACAAAGCTTCGCATCAAACCGCGCCTTCCACCGAGCCCCCTTTCCCTTCCAATCATAGGTCACCTCTACCTCCTCACAAAACTCCCTCACCAAGCATTTCACAAGATCTCATCCCGTCATGGCCCTTTGGTCTACCTCTTGTTCGGCTCGAAGCCTTGCGTCCTCGTTTCCTCCCCTGAAATGGCAAAGCAGTGCCTCAAAACCCACGAGACAAGTTTCTTAAACCGGCCAAAGAGGACCAACCTTGACTACATCACGTACGGTTCTTCGGATTTTGTGTTGGCGCCCTATGGACCCTACTGGAGGTTCATGAAAAAGCTTTGCATGACTGAACTCCTCGGGGGCCGCACACTCCAACAGCACCTTCCTATCAGAGGAGAGGAAATAAGGCTTTTCTTGAAGGTAGTGTTTGGAATGATTACATCTATGAATTAATTTGATTTAATACTTTTTTATAATGGAGGGACTAACATTTAATATTTAATTATAAAACTATTAACTTTACTTTTTTTTATTTTAGTCATTGTTAGTCCTTAATTTTTGTACCGATATACTTAAATTTTGTTTGAAAATTATTTGGAATTAAATTCACTCAAGAATTAACTTTAATTCTATATTTTGGAACACAATAATAGTAATGAATTCAATTTTAATGAAAATTTCATTTCTAAAAGGAAACTCGAAATAAATCAAAGTAGTTTTGATCTAATTTGAGAATTTCATTTGAAGACTTGAGAATAAGCAAAAGAAAAATAAAAAATGTCCTTCATCTTTTATCTCTCTTTTCTTCCCCGTTGAACCTCTCTCGTCAAAAGCAACTTCTCACCTCATCCTCCTACTCACTTACCTCCCACCTCCTCTTCTCAGTCAGGCCTTCTGCTTCCACCTCCTCCTCTCCGCCTACCTCCCACCTATTGTCTAAGTCATCCAAAAATATAATACCTCCTATGGTTTTTTGTGACAGAGAGCATTAGCTACTTTGATTATTTTTTTTTGGTGACAAGTACAAGATTGAGGTTGATCAACACAATTAAAAATGCAATTAGAATACCTCCTTTAGTTTTTTGTGACATATAGCACAAGGTTGAGATATAGATGAGGAGATGGAGAGGAGGTAGGGTGTGTAAGTAGTGAGGGTAGGTTGGAAATTTCATATACACTATTTCAATTTAATTCTTTATTTTAGTAGTTTATTCCAAACGTTTGAATTCAATTCTATCATGAATTCAATTTTTTTTTCTATCTACAAAATTGATTCCAAATAGGTTGTTAAATAGAGACGAGAAACAGAAGAAATTCCTTAAATCTTATGTTTAGAATGTTTATATAAAAATAGGATTTGAATGGTCTAAAAATCAATTCTTATGTTTAAAATATATTAGATTATGCTTGGCATGATTAAAATGGGAATTAATTGGAATTAGTTTGTTTTTTAAATTTTCAAAATCAAATCTATTCCTACACAATCCTATTAATTTGCCAAAGTTTGATAGGATTTCGTGAACCAATTAAACATCGTGGAAAAACACATAAATGACACACCAGAAAATATAGGAGAAAGATAGATAACAGAGAAATAACAATTGTATTATCTAAGTTGTCTGAGTTAATTTACAATAGAAGGTGAGCTATTTATAGGCTGAAAACACCACAATCAAAACTCAACAGCCAAAAACAAATCACAATCAAATCAAATCAAATCAAACATAATATATATTATTCTTAGCACATAACTCACAAAATTGGTGGTTTGTTAATTTTGAATTAAGGTGATAGAGGTTGGAATGCAAGATCCCAACCAATGTGCCGCACTCAGAAAACTTGCATTTCAATAAATTTATCAAACGAAACAATTTCTTTCCTTTTTTTTTTAAGCTCCTAAACACAATATTTGATTTTTAAATTATATTCTAAATTAAATCTTTTCAATTTTTGTTGATTCCAAACGCATTATTTAAAAAGGGAATTATGAGAAAGGCTGAGTTGGCGAAGGAGGTGAATGTTGGGGAGGAGCTAGCTATGCTTACAAACAACATAATCACAAGGATGGCATTGAGAAGGAGGTGCTGTGATGTTGAAGGGGAAGGTCACCAACTCATTGAGCTGGTGAAGGAGATGACTCAGCTTGGTGGGAAGTTCAACTTGGGAGATATGCTGTGGTTTGTCAAGAAGCTGGACTTGCAAGGGTTTGGCAAGAGGCTTGAGAGTGTTAGGAGTAGGTATGATGCCATAATGGAGAGGATCATGAAGGAGCATGAAGCTGCTAGGAGGAACAAAAAGAAAGGGGAGGATCATGATGGAGATGAAGAAGTGAGGGATTTGCTTGACGTTTTACTTGATATCTATGGTGATAAAGGTTCTGAGATTAGATTGACAAGAGAAAATATTAAGGCCTTCATCATGGTAAGTAACGGTCGTCTCTTTTTATGAATGAATTGGACATAATAACAATAGTTTGATTTTTATGCAATGTTAATTTTAAAGAGTTTAATCGTGTGAGTGCGTTATCATATGATCAAAAGTGATTATTTTTTGAGGTAATGGCAGTAAAAGTCTATCTTTTACTAATATGGAGGGACGTGATTAGATAACATAACAGTGTAAATTTGATGCATAAAAATTAAACTCGGATAACAAACCAATTTTTTTTTTTTTAATGTTTTACAGTTAAAGAGGAAACTAGTTAATAAAGTTTTGGGTCATGTGATTTGCAGAACATGTTTGGAGCTGGAACTGAGACATCAGCTGTTACGATAGAATGGGCCTTGGCAGAGCTAATCAACCACCCAGACATGATGGAAAAGGCAAGGCAAGAGATTGATTCTGTGGTTGGTGAGAAAAGATTGGTTGAGGAATCTGATATTCCCAACCTTCCCTATGTTCAATCCATAATAAAGGAAACAATGAGGCTTCACCCAACTGGGCCCTTAATAGTGAGACAATGTACTGAAAATTGCAATGTTGATGGGTATCACATTCCAGCAGGGGCCACAGTGTTTGTGAATGTGTGGGCCATTGGTAGGGACCCACACTGCTGGAAAAACCCACTTGAGTTCAAGCCAGAGAGGTTTCTCAACGAAGTGGGACAGAGCATGTTGGATTTGAAGGGGCAGCATTTTGAGCTGTTGTCATTTGGTGCTGGAAGGAGAAGCTGCCCTGGTGCTTCACTAGCTTTGCTTGTCATTCCCGCAACACTGGCTGGTATGATTCAGTGCTTTGAATGGAAGGTTGTCAGGGAGGAAGGGAATGATGTTGGAACTGTTGACATGGAGGAGGGACCTGGAATGGCCCTTCCTAGGGCACATCCCTTGCTTTGCATCCCTGTGGCTAGGCTCCATCCTTTTGCACCTATCTAAATATGTCCCGCACAAAATAAGTATGCATAACAAGAGAGAAAGGAAATGAAAATAAAGCGAGAGAGAAAGAAAAGTTTGAGAGAGCGAGAGATGCAAGAGACATGATTACATCTATTTCTCTCTTTAACTCTTTCTTTTCTCTTTTCTTATTTTCGCTTTCTCTCTCCAACATATTTGTAGTCAAGTTGACAAAAGGTTGTAACATTTTACTTGATGTGAAAAAATGTTTATAACCTTACTCAATTAAGTTTGTAACAGAAAAGGTTCAAGTCAAAAAAAAGTTTGTAAGAAATAAATGTTTTACGATAATAAATAATCAGTTTTGTATATTTGCATAAATTTTTAAAAATATAAATTTCATAAAAATTTGTTTTAACACTACAACAAAACTGGTCATTACCGTCGAGACATTACCGTCGGACGCGAGCCGACGGTAATACCGTCCGAAGAAACTAAAACGGCAACGGTAACCGGTCGAAGCAAGTGGACCGGCGTAAAAACCGTGAAATTACCATGGGATATGATAACCGACGAAACATCCGACGGTAAGTTTTTTGCAAGATATGGCGGGAACAAACTTACCGTCGGCGAGAATCGACGGAAATTGGAAACGAGTAGCAAACAGCCACGTGTATTCAGTAATTTAATGGTGTGACAGTTACTGGCGGCCCATCTCGACGGTATATAGCGGCGGTCACAACCGATGGTAAATGCCTCGTTTATTCAAACGACGCCTCTTCCCAACGGTCGGCCGTTCAACATTCCCATTAATCGACGCGTCGGCGCCAGTTCCAAGAACCAAACAGGCGGACATGTTCGACGGTAAAGATAGCACAGGTGGTAGCGGCGGTAGAAGCCGACGGTAAGTGTGGCTCGGGCATTCAACCCCTCTTCCCAACGCTCGGCCGTTTTCAAAGCGTTCAACATGGCTATTAATGGCCGCGCCGTTCCGAGAACAATACCGTCGGAAATGACCGATGGTAATGCTGTGGTCGATTAGTATAAATACCCTCCCCCCATTCTTCTAAACCTGCACCATATTTTCTATTCTCTTCTCTTCTCTCATCGATTCTCCCCTTTATTATCCGTCGTNTGTTATGGATATAAATGTATTTATGAATTTTAAGTTTTATTAAGTATATTTTTGTAGCATAATAATTTTTTAAAATATTTTTTTAATATTTTTTTAATAATAGGTAAACTCGTACGTGTTTACGATCCTAGTTTACGATCCGAGTTTACGGAGGCTCCACAAGTTTACTTAAACTCGCGAGTTTGATAATCATGGTAGCAATAAAGGTTTGCAACATTTGTTCAATAGAATTTGTAACTTTTATGTAGAGCGTGTGCAACTGGAGGAGAGAATCTGTCATCAGTGACGAGTTTGTAATGGGAGCAAAAAAGGTTTGTAGCCTTTGTTCAACCGAGTATGTAACAAAAAATATATTTTTTTGATAGGAACGTATACAAGTGAAGCAGAAGCAAAAAAAGAGAGAGTTTGTCATCAGTAAGTCATCCTCTCTCTCTTCTTCTACACTCACATGTTTTTCCATAAATACACTTTTTGATTACAAACTTGATTAAATAAAGTTACAAATTATTATCATGAGTTACAAACTTATTCAGTCTCACTTTAGACTCTCTCTTTTACTCCATTGACAACACACACTCTCTCTTTTCTGCTACAATGACAACACTCTCTCTTCTCTGCTTCACCGACACATAGAAATGTATTTTTTCATTACAAAAGAGAGAGATCTTTAGTCGGTATTTTTAAATTAAATTTTATATTTATCGTAAAACCTGCCCTCATTAAATTCATATACAGTGACACTACAGTGACGCTGTACTTTGTTATCCAAATAACGGGACTGCATAACTTTTGTCCTTTAGTAAATCTTATATATCCAATGAGCGTTTAACAGAAGGAAAAATCCTCAATCGCCTTTCTTTTCTCAATCTTTTGTGCAAAACTAGTATGAAATATTACACGTGAGCGTGCGTTTTTATTGTTGTATATGTAGGTTTTTTTTTTTATGATGAGGTCTTTTTTCCACTGTATGTATCACTCTGTATCTAGTGGATATTAACATTGCAAAAGAAATATTTAGACATCAATCAGTATTCTTTTTTCTTTTTTTTTTCTTTCTTTCTGGTGCACTACTGTACAAACATGAAATTTGATGCAGCCAATGTTGCCCGCCCCAACAATATAATAACAATGGCAGATTCTTTAGCTATTAGGTTGCGTACCAAAATACAGAGAGATAAAAATAAAGACATAAAGATAAAGACATATATAAGTCAATCTTGTATTTTATTTGGTAACAGTGTACAAGACACACTTATTTGTATTTATATCTTGTTTGATTTAATATAGACAAGACAAAAAATACACTCCAAATGACTTAAAATACTCTTATGACATTAATTTAATAAAAACAATTAAAAAAACAACACATTATCTTACTTTGAAAGGTTGTATCCCCGTGTCCCAGTAAAACTAAGGTACAGAAAATAAACAAATTTTTTATCTTACGACACAAATTTTGTATCTGACTTAGTAAACAAATAAGATTTTTGTCTCGATATCTCAGTATTTTTGTCTTGTCTAAGTAAACAAACGCTACCTTAACGATTGCAATCATACAACATGAGGACAAGAAAGATCAAACACAACCTACTCCTTCAATCCTATATATGGACCACAAAGAATGGATTCATCTGAATTATAAAAGACAAGCTGAAAACTTATCACTTGTTTAGTGCAATGATTACTTAGTTCCCTTAGTTTTTTGTTTTTGTCAATTCATCGTTATGACTTATCAAAACATGTTGACCAGTATTCCATTAATGTTACGGGATATTAAAGTATTGCAATGTTAGAAAGACAGCTAAATTTAATATATTAAAAATGTAGGTAAAAATTTATCCCAAAAAAAAAAGTTCAAATATTATTCCCATTAAGCCAAAAAATTATTACTCTTGTACTGGTGAATTATTTGAAAAGACGTCTTGTAATTAAATAACAATCAATTCACATCTAGTGGTAATGAGTTTAAATAATTTGAATGAGGTCATAAGTTCAAACATTACTAGATTCTAACCCGCGCAATGCGCGGCTGGTATACAAAACTTGCTAATATATAGGGATGCTGATTATTGTACTATTTAGTACTAATCATTTTAATAATGGTATAAAAAAGTTACTACCATTAATGAATAGATCACAACATGAACTAAAATGACTATTAGATTGCCTAATGAAGTTTACATATTGAAGTATTAATATATAAACTTCCTATTACAGTGGCAGATAAATAAACATAAGTTATATGTATCATAGTTATAGATAACAACAACATAGAGATTTTGATGCGTATACAATGGCTTGCAATTTCCATTGTGACAAAGCAAACTTGTGTTAAATCTTCTAACAGTAGCAAGCCTGATTTGAGTTGAAAAAACAAACATAAATAGCATTTTATTAAATTGTAACTATAAATGAACACGTACAATTATTGATGAAGTATTACGGTAAATTTAGATAAAAAGTATACCTTGATAACCTTATCTGTTTGTCGATGATACGTCAGAGATTTCCCTGTGTGTGCATAATCCATAATATAACAATGTTTTAACTATAAGGTTAATACAAAATTGTGCAAATATTAACTTAACTGAAACTATGTTACCTATCAAGTTGTTGATGCAGTTCAACATTAGCTGGATCATCTTGTTGTTGAACCATAGGTTGTTGCTCATCGAATGGATTCTCGTGTGGAAGATTGGGAATGTTTTGCTCAATTAAATGAGTGTGGATGAAGTTATACAAATTTTGATAGATATCAAAGGGCAAAACGAAAGCCATGTTGTTAGATATTTCTCTTCTATATTGTATCTTGTATTGCATTTCATCTCTAGGAGTAAGATGAAAAATTCCCTTACCAGTATAATATAACTCAAGTATAAAGTTTTCTCTAAGTTGGTAGAATTGTAATATATCTTGAAACCCTTCTTTTATAACCGCAATCGTTGAACGTGGCCTTATCCTAAATGGGAAGCAGTTGTCCTTGTCATCTATGCCGTATACAACATCTCGACATGTTCTTCCATACATTTGTATGAAACTAAGTGGGATTTCTCCTACATTCTATACAATTCCGAACAGAATTAATGAATAAATATATTTTAAACCACATATAGCTAATATCATAATATGATAAGTAAATTTAAAGTGACACTAAAATACAATTTATAATATATTTTTAAATTTAACATGCACAAATATATATATATATATATATATATATATATATATATATATCATCAATTATCAAACATATTAAGAGACATAACATATATAGCATGTAAACTTTTAACATAAATGTTTACCAAGCAAGCATGTAGCATACAACAATAACTTCGTTATTTGTGTGTAGGTTGCTGTGTGAACGGTAAGTAACTATTTATAGATGAGTTATTGTAAATAAATCAATGACATATCCTATTAGCTTGGATACTTACAAACAGGTGTCGATCTTCACTTTGTGGCCAAAAAGCTCTGGTTGGTGCGAACAGTTTTTTCATAGCATAATAATCTGTTGATATATTGGAATATTGTTGCTTATGTTACATTCCATTGTATCACTCAGAAACATACATCATATATGAAATTGTATCACTCAGTAACATACATCACATAACTTAACTGTTCATCAATACCAAAAAAATAATTTAACTGTTAGCTTTTAGACATACACACAGTAATATAAAATTGTATCTGTTAATATATTTAACAGTATAATAATCGGAGAGAGTATATTTCAATATTTTCAGGCTCTAAACGATAACTCCAACATAACCTTTTTATGTGGTCAGTAGAAAGGAGCAAAATAGGACCGTCGTCGCGTCCAAAACCTCATCTGAACCGAGGTGGCTAATCGAAGGCCTATGTTGTGAAGGTGTAACTGGCCTCATTTTATTCTCAAAAGTGGTTTCTTAACTGATACTTTGACCATAAGAAACTCACATGAGGAAACCTAAAGCTAGGCCAATGTGATTGTTCAACTTTTGAGAACTGAAGTAGTAGCTCGTACGGTGAACTTATTTAGTTTTTAATGATAATAAAATAGTTAAATTAGTTAGTGAATGTAAATTCCTTAAAAGATTTTAGAGTTTGTATTTGTACATAGTTTAGAAAGATAGGTATTAAATATGGATTTAATTTTTTTTTATAATTGTATGAGTGTAGATCTTGAAATAGCCATCTTATAGCGATTGAAGGGTTCTTAGAAAAAATTCATCTCAATGGACAATGATTGACGTGATAGTTGATAGGTGTTGAAATTGTTAGAAATGCTGACAATTTGAGTACTTATTAGAATAAAAAAAAATCTAGTGTAGCAACTAAATAATGATAGGTAAATTGTTTACACACATCCATAACTTAACATTTCAATATCATATAATTTAATATATTGTGTATATGTAGATTATCTCCCTGTGTACCGAATTCTACGTGTAAACCATAATTATTGTGTATGTGTATTTCGAAATTTGATTAATGTTCCGAGGTACGCACCTCGGTACAAACTCTGGATCCTGAGGCTCGGGAAGGGGATGAAGGCTCTGGCTTAGACTTGATCAATCTCTGGACTCCCGGTTGCGGTGGGTACCTGCAATGACTCCAACGCTCAAGTAAGCAAGGGTGTGAGGAGTGTAATTAGTGATTATGAGATGCCTCTCGTACCTGGGGTGCTGTCTATTATATAACCGAGGCGGCGGAGGAGGTTCCGAGTATCTCGGACGAGTGATAACTCGAAACCGCGTGGGGCGATCGGTCCGCGGATCACGGATGGCTCTATCTTATCTTGAGGGATGAGATAACCGGGATCTCGGGGATAGCTTATCTTGAGCGGTTAGGAAGGCGGTGATCTCGGAGAGCGCTATCATGATTGGTTGGGTCTGTTCCGCGGATATGGGCCGGAGCAGGTGGCCCGCGAGGGATGGGCCTTTATGGCCCTGTCCGTAACAATTAACAACCCCTTTTCCAAGCAATACAAATTTTTTAATTGGTTTTTGGTGGGTATTAGCACATCTCAAAAAGACAACATACATAAAATGGCTATTTATATTATATTTAAAAAAGTAAAAAAAAACAATCACATTATATAAAAATCATGTGATGGACGTTAGCATTTTGTCACTATTATTCAAAAAAGAATATGCTTCAGAAGTAAGTATAATAAATAAGTATTCTCATATCTTACAGCGTTTTGCAGTCTTTGATGCCGATAGTGACCCAATATTAGCTGATTTTTTTCAGATGCTTGTGATTGTGTATATAACTCCCACTTTCAAATGTGTCTCAAACCCATTTGGACTGCTATCCAAACATGATGGATGGATGGATGGATATGTGCCTCAAAGATATAGTGAAGAATAGCAAAATGCAATTGAAACAAATGCAAATCTCAACAAAGTATTCCTTTCGTATTGCTGGGGCTGCAATTTCGTTTTCAAGGAGTTGTAGAGAGAAGTATTTGGTGCTTCAATGTTGTTGGATGGCTGTGATAGTTAGACTATTGTAGAGCCTAAACCCATTTACGTCTAGCCTCCATATAGGTTTATTACTTTTTTTATTAGTTTGCATAGATTTTCAACTAAGTTGACTTTTCATAGGTGTTTATATAAGTAATGCTACTATGCATATAGCCACTGAATAATGATATGTCAATTTTTATCCAAATCCAATGTTAAAACTTTGTTTCCAAAATCCTAATTTAAGGATTACTATTCCATGTAAATTTAGGCACCGTGTCCCCAGTACTATGGTGCAAAAACTTGCAGCCCATCTATGTAAGAAGACAGAAAATATTAAGTAAGTGGAGAACAGTTTCATATAATGTAATTCTAAGTTCGAAAAATTGTCACATGCTGAACACATCAAATTCTAAACATATCTAGGAAGGATACAACATAAGTAATGAATCCGAGTTTTTAAAGCAATCATATTTTATTTAATCATGTTTACATCAAACAGGGAAAAGTCCTCTGGATATTTGCAAAATGTTCCTTAAATCAATCAGATTTCTCCATGAACGTGCATGAAACATTGTTCGATCATTAGTACCAATATGAATCAAATCCATATAAAGTTTCTTGACCCTGCAAGGATACAATCTATATTCAGGGAATCCAAAGGTCGCCATATCATCACTGATTACCACTAAAAAATCCCTAATACACATAATGGTAGATTCAACCGCATCAACCTGTGATATAGTGAACAATTTGGTTCAAATAATTTCATGTTGTTCATTAAGAACACTCCAAATATCAATCATATACGTCGTTGGTCTGTAATTGTATGATATGTAACCTAGTGTATCCTTATATCCTATTATTTCGTTGTAGTCTTGTCTAGCTGAGCATGGAATAAGAATTTCTTCGTAACTCTCACTTTCTAAGTTGACACAAAAAATTGATTGTGCCACTTGTTGGCCCATGCTACACTTGTTAATCCAATATGTAACGCCCTGAAGTGTTAAGCTCTCATATCCCAGTTTACCAATATTGACACCACTTACATCAATTGCATCACTCCACTGATTAGTGGCAGAATTAAAAATCTTTACTTTGCATGGAGCATTGCCAGCTTCCTCCTTATAAATTTGTACCACACGGTAATAAACTGAATTTTTTATGTATCCAAAAGAGTACAGAAGCACATATAAAATCGCCTGAGCCATTCGTGGATCGTCAATTATTCTCCACAACTGGGTTATTGGATTCCAAACAAAAATATGACAATCAGATCCTAACAGCGAGAATCTAAAGCAAACATTTCCATTGCTAACACCGATAACTAAAAACCAATTTGGTGTCCCTATACCTGAAAATGGATTTGGAGATGGAAGATCTGTTCTATCTTCTGTGCTAACCCACACCAAAACATCATTAGAGTTTTGCATAAATGGATGACCATAATGCAATAACACAGCAGAATTAGATTTTGAAGAAGTTAAAAAATGATTGATCACAAAATCAACACTGTATAAAAATGTGTACCAATATTTTGATAAACATCTGCAGCGTCCCACCGTATAAACATCAACTCTTGATATAATATCTTCTACAATATCTTGTGGAAGTAATGGCAATGGACCGTTTTGCTGAGTAACACTATTCATATTTTCCAAAAATGGGATATATCGAAACACAACCACTTTTTTTTCGAAATCGCGCATTAATCACAGATATTAGTATTTGGCCGAAGGAGTAAGTTTTGCAACCCATGATGAGAACGTTGATATCAATATATATAGCACAGATCTTCATTGCATTAATTACATGAAGCTACATTAGGTTTGTATGATTAATGCGTGTACAACATATACAGGCCATGAATGATGCAAATTGCTAGTATCTTTATTTGACAGATTCCACAGTGATGGTTATAAACGTACTCTAGTATATTGGGCTAATAAATAATAGTACATTGGATAAAATATAATGAAAAAACAAAGGCAATTATATGTAATGGTATCCTCAACTCAAACACATTAATTTCAAAATCTACAATTTATAAAGCACGGCCTGATTAGATTTGTAGCCTCTGTGTTGCTCCATCAAAATTTTTCAAAATTGTGAAAAGGCTACTTTTCCTAGGTGTGTGCTGTGCTTCAGCTCAGTAGCAAAAGCTATACATTAGCTTTCATATCATTTGTAGAAAAACGTACAAACTAACAGGAAAGTAAAGCATTTATACAAAGTTACAGGAAAGTAAAGCATAGGTACAGGCTGGGTGACAAATTAAAACACTCGTGGAAGTATTCACTTAGCATATCTAATACATGTGTGGGCCCCGGAGTTTATCATTCTTGGCTAACCAAATGGGAGTAAAAGGTTCAACTGTAGTAATCTAGTAATGTTTCAGCTTACCTTTGGCCACAGTGCTTTTTGCACGAACAAAAGAACCACCGACGAAATATCTAGACAAATCTATATATTGAAAGCCAAGGATGTGACGTATGGTTCTTGTGTCAGTCAAATTTTTTATTATATACAAAACGTGCCTAAGAGTATGGAGGAGCGTATGGAGAATTCATGACAGTGAAAAGTAATTTTCCTATCAAATTTGAAAAGGTATGGCCTGTAGGTAGTGTGTGCAATAAAACAATTATGAGACAAAAGGTATACAATATAAACTACACATGGCACGGATTATAAAATTTCTTCAGAGGAGTAAGACTAACTTTTAAAAATAAAAACTAAAAATTTTACTAATTTTTTTGCAATCTACTTTCACTCCATTTTGGATTGAACACTTATTTTATTTTTTATTACCGACTAAGTAATTATAAATATGAGGATAATTTTTTTTTCTTTATTGTGAAAGTTTGTTTTAAATATTAGAGGAGTGTGTGCACACGGAGTGTTTGGTGGCAGTGCCATCAAAAAGTTTTGTAATTTTAAAAATTCAGATGAAAGGACTAAAAGCTGCTTCAACAAATTGTAAAATTTATATGAGATGTAATAGAGAAGCGTATGGAGCACAGTGAAAAAGCAATTTTCCCCAAAATGTGAAAAGTTATGGCCTGTAGGTAGTATGGGCAGAAAAACAATTATGAGACAAAAGATATACATTACCCGTCATTTCCAATGGACTGATAGTACAAACTAACAGAAAAGTAAACTTTAATGTTTGGTTGCGTGTGATAATTTAAATCACTTGTGGAATATTGGACCAAATTGTTAAATATAAAATGTGACTTGTATCCCCTACTACTAATCTTCCTGCGTGTTCAAATGTGAACCACACATGACACAGTAGCAGCTGTAGTGCTGTTCCTGTTTTGATAAGCATCCATGAGTGCTACGCAGTTCTGCTTTTTCCCCAGCCACGAAATGCATAGCAAACTCAAAATGAACAGTCAAAAAAGCAAAAAACAATTCAAGATAAACTGCAATCTTATGAAATGGAAGCAAAAAACAGTGATTTCAAGCTGACATAAGATGAAGTTTCAAGCAAAGAACATGTTATGTCACTCCATGAATAAAGAATCATAGCTGACGTAAGATGAAGTTTCAAGCTTTAGCATACCTTAATCATCCTTCAAGTATGTTTGACATGTCCAAAATCCAAATGAACCTGGATGTCTGTGCATCAAGAATCTGCAAAGATAATCCCATAAACTTAAGCATGACGTTAAAGCAAGCCAACAAAAATTAAAGGAATGAATAAAATGATTTCATTTAAAGTCAAGTTAGCGGAGAGATCAAAATTTAACAATTAGGAGTTCTATGGTTTCATTTAATAAACTTCTCCAAATCACTCTTCATGTCTATATTGTTTAATTTAACAATTCAGTGGTGTCAAGATGTATTATACTTGAATAAAAGAAATTAAAAAATGGCACATCATGTTGCCCTTTGACATTAGTTTTAATTAGATATAAAAATGAGGATATTGAAACAAAAGTCATTGGATACAACACCATNCAAATATTCATCCATTACCGTCGGCAATAACAAACGGTAATCGCCACATTTTTGTCGGCGGTTTTAAGCCGACGGTAACATATAAGTAATATTAATAAATTATTTCAAACTTTACCGTCGGTAAATGAAACTGTTCCGTCGGTAATATATTCGACCTTTACCGTCTGTCTTATCCGACGCAAAATGATGAATAAAATACTATTATCTTTACCGTCGGTACTGACAGACAGTAAAGACACGCAGCCACCGTCGCCGTATTCCGACAGTAAAGCTACAATAAAATATTATTACTATTACCGGTTGTTATTACCGACGGTAATTCGGCTCGGATGTGCTATGTGGTGAACCGGTTACCGTCTGTTATATCCGACGGAAATTATCGTCGGTGGTGTATCTCTGACGCTAAATTAGTTTCCATCGACTACTTTACCGGCTGCCCGATGGTCGACGGTAATTCCGACGGTAAATCCTACAACCGACGGAAAATCTCATATTTTCTGACGGAAAATCCGACGGTAATAGTTAATTTTCTTATAGTGTAACTTTTTAAGCCTTATGTCAAAAATTAATTTTTTAATCACTTTTTTATAAATATGAAACAAACACACCCTATAATTCATGATAATTGTTTATAACGAGAGTGAAAGAAGTTTGTGATAGTAGCAATAAAGGTTTGCAACATATGTTCAATAGAGTTTGCAAATCAGTGACGGGTTTGTAATAGGAGCAAAAAAGGTATGTGGCCTTTGTTCAACCGAGTGTGTAACAAAAAAATATATTTTATTGATAGGAATGTATACAAGTGAAGCAGAAGCAAAAGAGAGAGAGAGAGAGTTTGTCATCAGTAAGTCTTTCCTCTCTCTTCTTCTACACTCACATGTTTTCTCATAAATACACTTTTTGATTACAAAATTGATTAAATAAAGTTACAAATTATTATCATGAGTTACAAACTTATTCAACCTCACTTTAGACTCTCTCTTTTACTCCATTGACGACACGCTCTCTCTTCTGCTACGATGACGACACTCTCTCTCCTCTACTTTACTGATACATAAAAATGTACTTTTTCGTTACAAACTTATTGAACAAAGGTTACAAACCTTTGTCAATCAAATTATAAACTGACAAAAGAGAGATGTTTAGTCTGTATTTTTAAATTGAATTTTATATTTATGGTAAAACCTGCCCTCAATAAATTCGTATACAGTGATACTACGCTGTACTTTGTTTTCCAAATAAGGGGACTGCATAACTTTTGTCCTTTAGTAAATCTTATATATCCAATGGGCGTTTAACAGAAGGAAAAATCCTCAATCCCCTTTCTTTTCTCTATCTTTTGTGCAAAACTAGTATGAAATATTACACGTAAGCGTGCGTTTTTATTGTTGTATATGTAGGGTTTTTTTTTTTATGACATGAGGTCTTTTTTTCACTGTATGTATCACTGTATCTAGTGGATATTAACATTGCAAAAGAAATATTTAGACATCAATCAGTATTCTTTTTTTTTTTTTTCTTTCTGGTGCACTACTGTACAAACATGAAATTTGATGCAGCCAATGTTGCAGTTTCAATCCCCGCCCAACAATATAATAACAATGGCAGATTCTTTACCTATTAGGTTGCGTACTGAAATACAGAGACATGATAATAAAGACATAAAGATAAAGATATATAAGTTAGTCTTATATTTTATTTGGTGACAGTGTATAAGACACACTTATTCGTATCTATATCTTGTTTGGTTTAATATAGACAAGACAAAAAATACACTCCAAATGACTTAAAATACTCTTATGGCATTAATTTAATAAAAATAATTAAAAAAACAACACATTATCTTACTCTGAAAGGTTGTGTCCCCGTGTCCCAATAAAATGGAGGTATAGAAAATATACAATTTTTTTGTCTTATTACACATATTTTGTATCTGTCTCAGTAATCAAATAAGATTTTTTTCTCGGTATCTCAATATTTCTGTCTTGTCTAAGTAAACAAACACTACTTTAAAGATTGCAATCATACAACATGAGGACAAGAAAGATCAAACACAACCTACTCCTTCAATCCTATATATGGACCACCAAGAATGGATTCATCTGAATTATAAAAGACAAGCTGAAAACTTATCACTTGTTTAGTGCAATGATTACTTAGTTCCCTTAGTTTTTTTGTTTTTGTCAATTCATCGTTATGACTTATCAGAACATGTTGACCAGTATTCCATTAATGTTACGGGATATTAAAGTATTGCAATGTTAGAAAGACAGCTAAATATAATATATTAAAAATGTAGGTAAAAATTTATCCAAAACAAAAAAAAGTTCAAATATTATTACCACCCATTATACCAAAAAATTATTACTCTTGTACTGGTGAATTATTTGAAAAGACGTCTTGTACTTAAATAACAATCAAGTCACATCTAGTGGTAATGAGTTTAAGTAATTTGAATGAGGTCATAAGTTCAAACATTATTACTATCAGTATACCAAAATATCAAACATCAGGGCACATTTGGTAGACCTAATAGGATAAGATCAGATAGTATTAGTTATGATTGGATAAGGTCTGATACTGATAAACTTTTAATATTATACGATGGTTGATATGACATTGTATAAGATGTCGTCTTTTATTATATAATAGTTTCACCACTTTACAAATACTTTTTATTAATAAAAATTATTTGATGAAAAATATAATAATAATAATAATAATCAAATTATAAATTTTATTAAATTTAACTTAAAATAAAAATTATTATTTAAATTTTAATAATTATTATTGTTATATTTATTATCAACATTGACTAATTAATACTATTTAAAATTTTAATTTAAAAAATAATTAATTTTAAATTATTTATGTTTGAAATTAGTACAAAAAATATTTATTTATTCGTTATCATTATTTATTCTTTTATTTTTATTGTGTAGAATTACATGTTTATTAAATTTTATTAAGTATTTATTCATGTATTTTGATAATTAAATATTTTTCATATTACTAAATATTTATTTTTATATTAATTATTATTTATTTAAAACATAATTATTAATTTATTTAATATTGTTATTTACAATTTTATTTTTTACTTGATTAATTAAGTTTATTTATTTATTTATAATATTTTATTATTTATCAACATTAGTTATTGATTTTTATTAATTATTTAATATTTTTATTTAATTAAATAAAATAAAAAAGATTGAAAGAAACCTTATACGTTCAAAATTAATCAAGTCTTATTATTAAGTCTTGCTACGTATGATTGAGTTATCCATTATTTTCATGTATAAGGGAAATTTGATGAAGAAGCTTATACAATACATTGATCGTACCAAAAATTGATATGATCATTATGTATTGTATTAGCTTATTCTATCATGCCTTATCTAGCGTGCCAAATTACCCTTAGTCAAGTTGTGGAGCCTGCCCTAATCATAACCTGAAAAGTTGTGGAGCCTGCCCTAATCATAAATTGAAAAAATAAGTCTTCCAAGAATAAAAAAACAAAGGGTAATTACACCAATCTTTATTGAGATCCATCAATATTACACTTATTCACATCTACTTTTCAAGTTGACATTTATGTACGACGTGTCGATGAAGTAGAATTTTGTATTGAGGGCATCTTTGATGTGGACTATTAACTATTTTCCTGCTTACGAAATGTTGTTTGGATGGATGACACGGGTAACTTTAGCGTGTCCAATTTGTATGGAAGACACTAAGGCATTCCGACTAACGTACAGAGGAAATAATGATGGTTTGATTATCATAGGGTATTCTTGGAACCCAACCACATGTTTAGGAATAGTAAGTATGGATTTCGAAAGAACACAATTGAAAAAGAAGAGCCTCTGCAAAGATTAACTGGCCCTGAGATTCTGATGAGAGTTAGACATTTTCTAAAGATTACTGAAGTTAGGAATGTTGTTAGGCTTCAAGGTTACGAGGAAGAACATAGCTAAACTAAGAAGAGTATATTCTGGATTTGCCATATTGGAAAGATAATGTGGTTCATCATTGTCTAGATGTTAGGCATATTGAAAAAAAATGTTTTTGATAATATAATGCATACTTTCATGGACACCGATCACACCAAGGACAACGAGAAGGCAAGGCTAGACTTGAAAGAGTTTTGTAGACGTCTCGAGTTAAACTTACAACAAATTTCTGGTGGTTGTTTCATGAAGCCCAAAGTGTGCTACACCATAAATAAGGGCCAAGTTCAAAGTGTGCTTCATTGGTTGCGAATATGGAAATGCCTGACGGTTATGCATCTAACTTGGCTCAATGAGTCAATATTGCACAAGGGAAGTTGGTTGGCGTGAAGAGTCACGACTGTCATGTGTTTATACAGTGTCTACTCCCAATTGCATTCAGAGACCTACCGAAGAACGTGTTGAAACTGCTAAGCGAGTTGAGCCAGTTTTTTAGAACCTTATGCTCGTCGACTGTTGACGTTGAAGACCTCTTAGTTGTGGAACAAAACATTCCCATTATCCTTTGTTCACTAGAGAGGGTGTTTCATCCGGCATCTTTTGATGTAATGGAGCATTTGCCTATACACTTAGCTTACGAAGGCTGAATGTGTTGTCCAGTTCAGTATAGGTGGATGTATTTGTTTGAAAGGTGCATGTGAGTGTTTAAAAGAACAGTAAAAACATAGGACTCAAGTTGAGGGGTCGATATGCGATGAATTCTTAACCAAGAGGAACTTCTTACTTTTGTTCATACTACTTTGGTGCTAATGTCAATTCCAATAGAACTACAGTGGGACGAAACGACGATGGTGGTGCAAGGCCTAATCAATCGATATTTTCAATATTCAATCAATCTAGAAGTGCTACTGGAAGAGCAAAGAATTATTGGTTGAATACACAAGAAAGGGTGGCAGCTCACTCGGTTGTTCTGCTCAGTTGGGAAGAAGTGATTTCGTATTACCAGTAAGTTTAATTGATCCTTATAATCTTCTTTAATTTATTAATACATAGTTTCCACAAATGTTGATTACGTTGATGTGTGTTTACAGTATGTTTCAACAAGAATTTGGTGATCAATGCTCTGATCAAATGTTTCCTTCGTAGTTTGCAAATTATGTATGTGTTTAACTGTATACTATATTTCAATCAAACGATTAACTTTATCATAATCGGATACGTATAACTTAGTTTTAAATATATATATATATATATATANCATGTTGACCAGTATTCCATTAATGTTACGGGATATTAAAGTATTGCAATGTTAGAAAGACAGCTAAATATAATATATTAAAAATGTAGGTAAAAATTTATCCAAAACAAAAAAAAGTTCAAATATTATTACCACCCATTATACCAAAAAATTATTACTCTTGTACTGGTGAATTATTTGAAAAGACGTCTTGTACTTAAATAACAATCAAGTCACATCTAGTGGTAATGAGTTTAAGTAATTTGAATGAGGTCATAAGTTCAAACATTATTACTATCAGTATACCAAAATATCAAACATCAGGGCACATTTGGTAGACCTAATAGGATAAGATCAGATAGTATTAGTTATGATTGGATAAGGTCTGATACTGATAAACTTTTAATATTATACGATGGTTGATATGACATTGTATAAGATGTCGTCTTTTATTATATAATAGTTTCACCACTTTACAAATACTTTTTATTAATAAAAATTATTTGATGAAAAATATAATAATAATAATAATAATCAAATTATAAATTTTATTAAATTTAATTTAAAATAAAAATTATTATTTAAATTTTGATAATTATTATTGTTATAATTATTATCAACATTGACTAATTAATACTATTTAAAATTTTAATTTAAAAAATAATTAATTTTAAATTATTTATGTTTGAAATTAGTACAAAAAATATTTATTTATTTGTTATCATTATTTATTCTTTTATTTTTATTGTGTAGAATTACATGTTTATTAAATTTTATTAAGTATTTATTCATGTATTTTGATAATTAAATATTTTTCATATTACTAAATATTTATTTTTATATTAATTATTATTTATTTAAAACATAATTATTAATTTATTTAATATTGTTATTTACAATTTTATTTTTTACTTGATTAATTAAGTTTATTTATTTATTTATAATATTTTATTATTTATCAACATTAGTTATTGATTTTTATTAATTATTTAATATTTTTATTTAATTAAATAAAATAAAAAAGATTGAAAGAAACCTTATACGTTCAAAATTAATCAAGTCTTATTATTAAGTCTTGCTACGTATGATTGAGTTATCCATTATTTTCATGTATAAGGGAAATTTGATGAAGAAGCTTATACAATACATTGATCGTACCAAAAATTGATATGATCATTATGTATTGTATTAGCTTATTCTATCATGCCTTATCTAGCGTGCCAAATTACCCTTAGTCAAGTTGTGGAGCCTGCCCTAATCATAACCTGAAAAGTTGTGGAGCCTGCCCTAATCATAAATTGAAAAAATAAGTCTTCCAAGAATAAAAAAACAAAGGGTAATTACACCAATCTTTATTGAGATCCATCAATATTACACTTATTCACATCTACTTTTCAAGTTGACATTTATGTACGACGTGTCGATGAAGTAGAATTTTGTATTGAGGGCATCTTTGATGTGGACTATTAACTATTTTCCTGCTTACGAAATGTTGTTTGGATGGATGACACGGGTAACTTTAGCGTGTCCAATTTGTATGGAAGACACTAAGGCATTCCGACTAACGTACAGAGGAAATAATGATGGTTTGATTATCATAGGGTATTCTTGGAACCCAACCACATGTTTAGGAATAGTAAGTATGGATTTCGAAAGAACACAATTGAAAAAGAAGAGCCTCTGCAAAGATTAACTGGCCCTGAGATTCTGATGAGAGTTAGACATTTTCTAAAGATTACTGAAGTTAGGAATGTTGTTAGGCTTCAAGGTTACGAGGAAGAACATAGCTAAACTAAGAAGAGTATATTCTGGATTTGCCATATTGGAAAGATAATGTGGTTCATCATTGTCTAGATGTTAGGCATATTGAAAAAAAATGTTTTTGATAATATAATGCATACTTTCATGGACACCGATCACACCAAGGACAACGAGAAGGCAAGGCTAGACTTGAAAGAGTTTTGTAGACGTCTCGAGTTAAACTTACAACAAATTTCTGGTGGTTGTTTCATGAAGCCCAAAGCGTGCTACACCATAAACAAGGGCCAAGTTCAAAGTGTGCTTCATTGGTTGCGAGATCTGGAAATGCTTGACGGTTATGCATCTAACTTGGCTCAATGTGTCAATATTGCACAAGGGAAGTTGGTTGGCATGAAGAGTCACGACTGTCATGTGTTTATACAGTGTCTACTCCCAATTGCATTCAGAGACCTACCGAAGAACGTGTTGAAACCGCTAAGCGAGTTGAGCCACTTTTTCAGAACCTTATGCTCGTCGACTGTTGACGTTGAAGACCTCTTAGTCGTGGAACGAAACATTCTCATTATCCTTTGTTCACTAGAGAGGGTGTTTCATCCGGCATTTTTTGATGTAATGGAGCATTTTCCTGTACACTTAGCTTACGAAGGCCGAATGTGTGGTCCAGCTCAGTATAGGTGGATGTGTTTGTTTGAAAGGTGCATGTGAGTGTTTAAAAGAACAGTAAAAAAAATAGGACTCAAGTTGAGGGGTCGATATGCGAGGAATTCTTAACCAAGGGAACTTATTACTTTTGTTCATACTACTTTGTGCTAATGTCAATTCCAATAGAACTACATTGGGACAAAACGACGATGGTGGTACAAGGCCTAATCAATCGACATTTTCAATATTCAATCAATCTAGACGTGCGACTGGAAGAGCAAAGAATTATTGGTTGAATACACAATAAAGGGTGGCAGCTCACTCGGTTATTCTGCTTAGTTGGGAAGAAGTGATTCCGTATTACCAGTAAGTTTAATTGATCCTTGTAACCTTCTTTAATTTATTAATACATAGTTTCTACAAATGTTGATTACGTTGATGTGTGTTTACAGGATGTTTCAATAAGAATTTGGTGATCAATGCTCTGATCAAATGTTTCCTTCGTGGTTTGCAAATTATGTATGTGTTTAACTGTATACTATATTTCAATTAAACGATTAACTTTATAATAATCGGATACGTATAACTTAGTTTTAAAATATATATATATATATATATATATATATATATATATAGGTGCAAAATCATTATAGCAACGACCATCACTTGATGAGTTTGACATGGGGACCTATGAATAAAGCAACTACTTGGCCCATTTATTTTGTTAACGAATACAAGTTCCACACATCTGAATGGGCAACCAGACAAAGGACAAACAATAGTGGGGTTTGGATTAATGATGAATATTCTAATATTGCTAAAACAACCAATGAATGGTATGATGTGCTTAAAAAAATTAATGAATTACAATATGCACACGATGGTCCATCTTATCATGTTGTATTTTTCTACTGTGATTGGTAAGATCCTTCTCCTCTAAACAAAACTCGAACTTACCCCAACTACAAGATCACTGAGATTAATCCTACAAGGTGGTATAGGGGGTATGATTCATTCATTGTTGCTGAAAGAGGAAAAACAAGTTTATTACGCAAACTATTTAGGAGCTAGTCAATCAAGTTAGAAAGTTGTGATGAAATGTAAACCAAGTGGTTGAATTGAGTTTGATGACACAAAATCTTCAGACAATGCATTGGATCAAGCATATCAACTATTTGAGTCAATCCCTATAACAATAATTGTTGAGTCTACATTGCCTAATACATTAGATGCCAGTACATTTGAGAATCCATGAGATAGTTGAACCTCCTAACCTCAAACAATATGCAACTGATAAAGAAATTGATGTAGACAATGATGGTGAAAAAGAATAAGAGTTTGATGATCAACTTAATTATGAAAATGACAATGACAATTTTTAACTTTCAGAATAGTATATGCAATTATTTGAGAATTTTTTGTAATACAATTTCATTTGAATATTATCAGTAATTTTCTTATTAAATTTTATTGCACAAATTAATTTTTAATATTAAATTATTTATAAAGATAATTTATTATTTATTTATTAAAATAAATAGATAAATATTTGGTTATATATTTATTTAATTATTTATTATATTTAATTAAAACATTAATTGAATTAAATATACATTTATTTACTTAAATTTTAAATTAAAATTTTTTATTTTATATGGAATGTCATATTTTTGTATTAGATAACTATTAAATTATTTATTATAGTTATTAAAAATATTATTGAATTTAATTTTTATTTAATTCAATAATTATATAATTAAATATTTATTATAATTTATAGAATTAAATAATTGATTGAATTAAATAATAATTTAATTAATAATTGATTGAATTAAATAATCATATTATTAAATATTTATTTAATAAATAATTTATTGAATTAAATAATAATTAAATTAATTTTTTCAATTAATTATATTTACCGTCGGACATTACCCATTGTAATATACCAACGATAATTAGTTTCAAAATATTAATAAAATATTCATAATTATTGTCAATTTTTTTCAACGGTATATTTTGACACATAGTAATATTATATTATTATTACCGTTGACTATACCTGATGATAAATTCAAAAAAATATTAATATATTACCGTCGGCTCTTTCTGACGGTAAATCATCAAAAATTATGAATAAAATGTCATTAAATTTTCGTCAATTCATTTTGACAGTAACATAATAAAATATTAATATTAGTTTCTTTAGTTTTAGTCGATGGTAACCAGTTCAGTACGAATCATTCCTGGACCGTCATTTGCGACGGTTTACCCCGACGGTAATTACAATCAAATTGAGATAGCCGACGGTAATATGTTACCATCAAGACTTATACCATCGGCTGCTTTTCTGATGGTAAACTGAAGAAAAGTCAAAATTTCGATGCTAATCGAAAAAAATTCTGACAATAAAGTCAATAGTAACTACAATTTTCTTGTAGTGCGTGTTAGTAACAATTTTTGGGTCGTTACAGTGACATTAGCCACTCCCCTAAAATAGATATAAGATTAAAGTTGTTTGGGCGTCTCTGCCATGTTGTTAATTAAAAAAAAAATTGTTCAAGAGGAGAGCAAATAGATATTTTAGTCTAATTAAAAATGTGAACATTCACCCAAATGGGAGAAATAAATATGAGATAAAAAAATTGCATTTAAAATTGCAGCGATTAATTACTATAAAATTATATCTTTAAATCCCAAAAAAGGTACAATAGTCCAAAAATTATGACTAAGTAGAAAGTTAAAAGTTAAAGTTAGTGAACCACTATTTTTTTAACGGAAAAGAAGTATTTTATTCATAAAGTAGTCAAACCACACTCCCAAATTAAAAATAATATGCATGGTTAATGAAAACATAATTGTGAAAGTGTAAAAATGTACAGTTATTTGCTCAAACGTGGTGTGTGATACTGAACTCGCCAATAGTGAATGGCAAATTATAATATTTTATTAATATTTTTTGGTACATAATATTTTATTAAATTAAAAAGAGTGAACTCGCAAACAACGGATGGCGAATTCTAATATTTTATTAATATAAAAAAATATTTTTCTTTTAAATTTAAACAAAAAAGGAAATAAAAAAAATCATTAACATTGACACAATAACATCAAGTGAGTATTATAAAATATAATTAAAAAAACTCAATCATTAATGACTCTTTCTCTCCATTAAATCACTCTTTTTCTCTCTCTCACCCACTCCAATTTATCTTTTAAACATTTGGGTATCAATATAATTAAAATAAGTATCAACATAATAAAATAGGTATTAACATATTATAAATGCATTAACGTTTATAAAAAAATGTTAACATTTTGGTACAGTCATAATATGTTGATAAATTTTTTTATAAATATTTATGCATTCATAATATGTTGATACTTATTTTATGTATGTTAATACCTGCTGTAACAAATGATCTTGACACTAGAGTGAGAGCAAATGAGAAAGAGACTGACTTCATGGAAAGAGAGTGTGATTTGACAGTTAGAGAGAAATATATCATGTTAATACTTTTATAGTATGTTAATGCATGTTTCTATTATGCTGATGCATATATTCATTATGTTACTCGTGTGACAAATGAACTCAACACTATAGCGAGTGAACATGGGAGAAAGAACCTGGCTTGATGGACAAAAAAAAGTATTATATTAATACCTTTATAATATATTAATATATTTTTTTATTATGTTGACACATATTTTTATTAAGTTAATACTAATTTTATTATTTTTAACTTTTATTTGAAAAAGTAAGTTGAATGGCAAATTCATGTATTTAATTTTTATTGTTTTTTCCTTTGAATTTGCCACCCATAAACGAAATCTTAAGTAGAATAACAAAACAACCATAAAAGGAAAAAAAATCACAAAGAAAAATATAAACACTAATAAAGAGAGAACGAAAATGCAAGAACAATTCTAAATAACAAAAATGAAAAAAAACAATGGGACCACTAAAAAAGAATGACAATAACTTCCCTCTTTAACACACAAAATAGAACAAAAAAAGAGGAGAGAGAACAGAGAAAAATAAAGATTAGAATTTTTTACTTAAGTTATCCAACCACTAACCACTGTACGAGAGTAGAGATGTATAACTTTTTCAACAGTATTTAACTATATATAATATAAGTACGTCAGTTTTAAACGATAATTAAAATTTTGTTTCTAGTTCTTTATCCCCTTCTCTCCAAACAAAAATCGAATGAACGCATCAATCGTACCATTAGAAAGAGGAGTTATTTTTTCCCAGCAAGATTACAATAATATAACGTTCTAAAGCTGTAAGAATATATAACATTAAGAATAGGCAGCAGTTTTAAACAATAATTTTGTTTCCATTCCTTTTCCCCTTCCCTCCGCTATCACTCTAAACATGAGAGAGAGAATTTTTTGTTTTCAGTTAGATTACAATCAACAGCAAATAAATCAAGCGGCTATCTGGTCCAATAGGCATTCTTTTCCTCATTCTTGCTTCAGTCAGACTACCCTGATTCTGTGACAGGAGGTATGCAATCTACCTTGTACCGCACTACCTACATACAATTCAGTACATGTTGAGTACACGGGCAATGATCCATCGCTCAAGATAAAAACGACAAATTGCGAATCGAAAAATAACAAGAAATGAGTGAAGAAAGCATAACCCTACTGTGGTGTCCTTATCATTTGAGATGTCAACGTGGGCAATCACAAAATACATAGAAACAACCAATATGAAAAGCACATCAATCATGCAAATGCAATAACAACCATTCCATATTTAGTGATGACTGGGCGAGGATCAGTTAAGCATCAAAGGAACACATGCTATGAAGATGGAAGTGTCACATCAGATTACGCAAGCCCAACATAGTATTTGTAGAGAGCAACCAGTCCAAGTGCGATATAAGAATTGCAACTTAAGACGTTAGCATACCTTTTTAAAAAAAGTTGAATATGTGTTGTCCCAGATCAGTTTATAGCTTCCACCCATTAATGTGCAGAAGTTGCCCTAAAGTTATATGGAACAAAATCTAATTAGATGAGTACTTACATCTCAAATGCTTAGTAATCCTTTAAGCTACTACAAACATGACAAACTCACCTGGTCAGACTCGAAACGGCGGTAAGGTAACATCAGCTGTGTCAAAATCAATCAGCCAGCATTAAATCAGCAATGGGAAAGAGAACAAACCACAATAAAAAGAACAGAAAAAGAGAGAGAGAGAGAGAGAGAGAGAGAGAGAGAACAACCACCCTGAAAAGTGGTTTGGGCGAAGGCCTAACAGATTTAAGATGAGAATGACAGATTAAGAATGACAATCAAACTTACAGATTTTTCCCCAGAAGTACTTAAAAACTCCAAACTAAATCCAATATCCTGGCGACAAACAATAGATAGTTCACTACATAGGGAAGTCAGAAAAATATCATGACATCTTCAATTAAAAGTGTAGCAGCACCGCAGCAATACCGTATTTATCTTGCCTTGTACTACTGAAAAATCCCATGCAATGTATGAGTTCACAGAGTCCACTGAGAGCAAAACCTAAGTAAAAAACTTTATCATATAACCTCATAATATAAAATAAAAACAACAGTACAGGTTTTAGTATAACTAACAAATATTGGTGAGTCTCAGATTTGTTGAACTCAAAATATCCAACTATCCAAGACATAACAGTAAGAGTATATTATGCAAACAAGAACAAGAACAAGAACAAGAACAAGAACAATAATAAATAAGTTATGTGTTTATGTGCAACAGGAAAAATAAATCACAAACTAAATAAATTAGTAACATGATTCCCCATTCTTGGTAGCTCCACCATTAATAGTAGCAACTTTCATCATTTTATGATGTTTTGATAAACTTTTTTCATTCAAATATAGTTCATTCAATAAGTTAAGATACATTCACAACATAACGTGTGTATTGCAGCAAGAAAATATTGACACCATAATCTCATTTCTCAAATAAGGAAATGAAAAGCAATTGTGATGCATAGCAAATCTTTTGATTTCTTCTAACACAGTCAAATATTATCAAAGTTGACCTCAATGTGTTCGTTGAATTCTTCCATAGTGGTAAACTTGGCATTTGTATGATCACTCTAGTTCCTAAAAAAGATAGGTCAATTAAAGTTAACGATACCCAACCTATTAGCTTCTCTAAGTGAAGTCCTCTAGAATACCATCTCAGCGAATTAGTGTGCTTTCTAGGTAGACAAATTCTAGATGTTGCTCTCATTGCTAATGAGGTAGTATATGATGTTAGAACCCAAAGAAAACAAGGTCTTGCCTTCAATTTAAAATTTGAGAAAGCCTATGATCATGTCAGTGAGGGTCTTGTGGATAAAGTTGAGAGGGGTTGAAGTCTAAATGGAGAAGTTGGATTTTAGGGTGTTCATTCTCATCCACTTAAGTAGAGATAGTGAATGGTGTACGTAAATCTTGGTTTAAGGCAAGTGAGGAGTTACACATGGTTGATCCCTCGTCCCGGTTCCTCTTTATCATTGAGGTTGATGTTCTTAGCTGGTAACAGTCCAGAGCTATTAATAAATGTTTGGTTATCAACTGATGATTGGTTCCGAAAGGGTATTAGTCACCCATCTTCAGTTTACCAAGGACACCATCCTCCTCTCATTTCTGGACTTACAAGTTACGATTAATTTGGCCAAACGTGGACTGAATGTCGATAGCTAGATTTTGACTGCGCATTTGCTACTTTGTCTGGGTATTAGTCTCTTCAATGGCCATTCATTCTTATTGGAATCCTTGTGCTTTGGATTTTTGGGATCTAGTGCTGAGCAAGATTTCCATTCGTTTAGATGGTTGAAGGGATGCTATTTTCTAAGTGGTGTTTTGCAAATAGCCTCTACAGAGGTGTTTCAGTTAGATATTCAGAGAGACTATTATGCCTTGTTACATAGCTCGCTTTCTTACGAGGATACCTTACCCTTCTCATTGTGCTCACTAACATTTTTTTTTTTTTTACAGAAAGAGGTGAGAACTACAATATTTTTTCAATGATAATTTTTTCCTAGTGTTAGTCTTCTGTCTCCTATGATTAATATAAAGTATGAGATGGTCAAATGTAGTTTCATATTTGTTACTTTGTTTGGGTTGTTTAATTTAGTTTCATATTGTATAGGTCCTTCAAATACAAAATTTTAAGTGCAAACGAATTCAATTAGATAAAGTACAACCAGCTACTTGAGTGATTTTTTCACTTAAACAATGAACTGGTGTCATTCCCCTATAGTCATACCCATGGTTATTAAACTCTCGAGTTAACTCGTAAACTCGTACTATACAAAACGAGTTAACACTCATGTAAACTCTTTTTTGGTAAACTTGTACGAGTTTAAGTAAGCTCTCGATTTTACTAGCGATTTTACGAGTTAAAATTTACCTACGAGTTTACGAGTTTACCTCAAGATGTATAAATTTGATAACATTTTTAGATACTTAGTTGACTTTGTGTGTGTTAGACAATATCTATTAAGTTTACTAAGCCGATTTTATATATTTATCATAATTGTGATATGTTTTATCAAACTATAAAGTAATACATGTACAGAATAAAGTATGACATAACTAAATGTTATGCATTAAGGTATATTTTATAATATTTTTTCATTTATTTTATTTTAAAGTTAACATTATTCAATGTCAATTATGAATACAAAATTTAATCATGTTTAGTGCCTAATTATATTGCTTATAACATATTTTTTACATATGTAAACTATTACGAGTTTACGATTCAAGTTTGCTAAGCCTGTACGAGTTTACTTAAACTCTCGAGTTTAATAACCTTGGTCATACCCATCATTTATCAATATAATTTTTGGTTCCCAAATGTCAAAAGGATGATCAAGATGCAAAATGAAAATAAGCAGCTGTCAGATTAAAAAACAGACAAATTAATAAATTTCACCAGACTGGTAAATGTACCTCGTAAGTTTTCCCAGCTGGAATAGTTATCTCTTTGTAGTCATCATTTTTGCTGAAATAGACAACCTTGAAAATTGACATGAAAATAGAGGAAATCATACAAGAAAGCAAGATTTGATATTTACCTTACTTCCAAAGCACCAGCAATCTCCGCGGAGATGAAAAACGGCGAGTTTGCGAAGACCTCCCTAATAAAAATAACTTGCTGTTTATTCAACAATAACTAAAATTCTAGCAGACTAAGTTTTTCTATCCAAATAAAATCTAGCAGTATAAGTGAGAACAAAAACAGGATTCATTTTGAAAACTGAAAAGTAGTAATTCAAAGCTTTGTTGGGATAGGAAGGTGAATCGAATGGAATGGAATATGATAGAATGGAATGGCATGGAATGTTATGGAAATTGTTTGGATATCAAAATGTGGAAAGGAGAGAAGTTTCCACTTCAATGTTGGAAAATACAATGGAAGGAGAAGATGTGGTAAGAATTTTCAGTTATTTACTCTCATTTCATCTCATCCTGCCCAAACTACAAGGATTTTCGACGCCATAGATTCTTTCCAATAATACTATTCAATTCCAGTCCCCCCTATTTTTTTCAGTATCCAAACAAGGGTATCTTTTGGATATCAAGATGATAAATGCAGATAACTTTTCACTCCATTGTTTGGAAATGCATTAAAAGAGGATGGAATGGTAAGAATAAGAATTTTAAGTAATTTAATCTCATTTCATCTCCTACTGCCCAAATGGAATGGGAAGAAAAACAAGGGTATTCTATAGAATGAACAAGATGGGTTCCATCCAATCAATACTGTTCCATCCTATTTTAAAGTGTCCAAACAATAGTGCCTGATAACATTCCATTTTGTTATGCTCCATTCCATCCTTTTCTGTCAATCGAAACGTACAAGCTTGGGCTCATAGGTAGGTAACATTTCTGAAAGTTGAGAATCAAGTAATGGAAATCACAACATGTGAACTGATATGGCTAAGAAGCTGATAGTTTTGAATAATTACTAATCATGAGCAATGAAGCTCATGTTGATAATCAAGCAACTCTACTTATATCGAACACATATTTGATAATCAAGCAGCTTTACTTTTAGTCTCAAATCCAATCGTCAATGAAAGGATACAACACTTTGAGATTGACTAACACTTTGGATGGTAAAAACTCAGTCTGCAGACATTGCTACTTCCTACTGTGCATAAATTCAAATCGACAGTTTATAGATTTACCTTTTCTTGTGGGGAAAAACCAGTTTATAGATATTTTCACTAAGTTTTCCACAGTTCAATCGTGTATGAAACACGGTATGCACAAATCATATATGCAGAAGACCGAATATATGGAATGCAGGTTTAGTAAGAGGCGTACAAGTCCAAACATAGAAGTGAAAATTAGAGAGAATACTATACCACACATCACAAGGTTCAAGTGTCTTGGCTCCATTATCCAAAGTGATGGAGAGATAGAGAGTGATGTTAATCATAGGATCCAAGCTAGGTGGATGAAATGGAGGAGTTTCTCAAAAGTTCTATGTAATAGAAAAGTGTCACTCAAGCTTAAGAGAAAATTTTACCTCACAGCTATAAGACCAGCAATGTTATATAGGACTGAGTGTTGGGCAGTAAAAATCCAACAGGAGAATAAACTCAATGTTGCGGAAATGAAGATGCTACGTGGATGAGTGGACACACTAGACAAAATAGGATTTGAAACGATTGCATTAGGGAGAAGGTCGGGGTAGCACCTACATTAGAAAAGATGGTAGAATCCTGTCTTAGGTGGTTTAGACATATGAGGAGAAGACAAGTGGAAGCCCCAGTAAGGAGAGTAGATCAAATGGCGGGTAACTCATTAGCTAGAAATAGGGGGAGACAAGCTTAGTTGTTGTTGTGTGTGTGTGTGTATAGATAAAAGAATAATCATATTAAGATGAAGAAAGGACACACACATCATATAAATCATTGAGCAAGTTTGGATGAAATTCAACTATCCTTCAAAAAAATTATTAAAAGGGTACAAAATCATCAAAAAAAACTATGGGTTACATTTACTGGTCTCCTTGTGTCGAAAGATTTTTATTTTCAACTACAGAACACTAATACTGAGAAAAAAAAGCAAAAGCCATGATAAATGCATGCTCAACACAAAAATCTGATACCTTTCTACATAATGTTAACTTATATGCAANTGGATGGGAAAAACTCAGTCTGCAGACATTGCTACTTCCTACTGTTCATAAATTCAAATCGACAGTTTATAGATTTACCCTTTTTTGTGGGGAAAAACCAGTTTATAGATATTTTCACTAAGTTTTCCACAGTTCAATCGGTGTATGTAACACGGTATGCACAAATCATATATGCAGAAGACCGAATATATGAAATGCAGGTTTAGTAAGAGGCGTACAAGTCCAAACATAGAGGTGAAAATTAGAGACAATTCTATACCACACATCACAAGGTTCAAGTGTCTTGACTCCATTATCCAAAGTGATGGAGAGATAGAGAGTGATGTTAATCATAGGATCCAAGCTAGGTGAATGAAATGAATGAATTTCTCGAAAGTTCCATGTAATAGAAAAGTGTCACTCAAGCTTAAGGGAAAATTTTACCTCACAACTATAAGACCAGCAATGGTACATGGGATTGAGTGTTGGGCAGTAAAAAGCCAACAGGAGAATAAACTCAATGTTGCAGAAATGAAGATGCTACGTGGATGAGTGGACACACTAGACAAAATAGGATTTGGAACGATTGCATTAGGGAGAAGGTCGGGTAGCACCTACAGTAGGAAAGATGGTAGAATCTTGTCTTAGGTGGTTTAGACATGTGAGGAAAAGACAAGTAGAAGCCCCAGTAAGGAGAGTAGATCAAATGGCAAGTAACTCATCAGCTAGAAGTAAGGGGAGACAGGCTTAGTTGTTGTTGTTGTGTGTGTGTATATAGATAAAAGAATAATCATATTGAGACGAAGAAAGGACACACACATCATATAAATCATTGAGCAAGTTTGGATGAAATTCAACTATCCTTTGAAAGAATGATTAAAAGGGTACAAAATCATCAAAAAAAAAAAAACTATGGGTTACATTTACTGGTCTCCTTGTGTCAAAAGATTTTTTTTTCAACTATAGAACACTAATACTGAGAAAAAAAAGTAAAAGCCATGATAAATGCATGCTCAACACAAAAATCTGATAAATTTCTACATAATGTTAACTTATATGCGACAACCAACAATCAATCCTAATCTCACTAGGTGGGGTTGGAGATGTGATACAAAATACTAACCTAATAGTCCAATTTTTACTAATATTAGGCCAAGTGCTAGAGTGCTACTGTGGTACTAGCTGTACAAGCCAAGCCTAGTAATAAAGCAAGACTCCCTATGATGACTCACATGAGATTGACTTTCTTATGTGAGAAGTGACTTTAGATCAAGCGAGTGGCTGAGACTAGAACATAATAACTAAAAACTAATATACTCCCCAAGTCACGTGATCAGCCTCTCCTAATATCCTTCACTGTGAATCTTTCATACCCTTTGCTTTTTCTCCACTTTGCCCCACCTCCATTTCTTTCAATCCGATTCATCGCCTCTTTACCAAAAAATTCAATTGGTTGCAGATAACTAACTCATTTGGTGGAAAGCCAATGCCCCAAATATGAAAGCCTCAGGATCAACATAAACCTAAACCCATCATTGAGAAGCTTTACACATTATTTTGCAATGGCAGCTTCAAACTCTAAGTCTCTAATAGCTCCTTCTGATTATAACTTGTAATTTTTGGTGAAATCCAAGAAAGTAAAAAAGGCCTTACACCTATTAAACAATTCCCATTAAACCAAGCTTCATCAGAAAATTCAGAAAAGGCTAAACTAGTATTATGGAATGTCTCATGTAATAGAGATTTATGCACATTCTAGTTCAAAAGAGAGCTTATTAAAAGGAAAATCAATCCAAGGAAAACCCAAGCATCCTCCACTTCCATTCTTCTCAACCCATGAAAAAAACCCAATTATTATATTTCTAACATTGTTTTGATAGATGTCAGTGGCAACAACCCAGTCTAGAGCTGATGGTGACGAGCGTGGATTGATGGCAACAGGAACGCCCTATAGCTGATGGCGACAGTGGTGACACAACCAGCCTCGACTGCAACGTATGTGTTGCATAAGGAGAGGCAGAGCAAAGAGAATCTTGGTCATGATGGGCTTGGGTGAGATGGTTGATGATGTACAGAGAAAGGCAGGGGGCAGTTGCTAAAAGAGGTTGGGGACGAGGGAATACTCAAGAAGGTCAGGGCGGTGGCACAGTGTTCTGCGGTCAGCAGCAGAATCAGTAGAGCTTGGGAGGTGGAAGAGTTCAGCAGCGGAATCAGTAGAGCTTGGGGAGGAGGAAGAGTTTTTGAGTGGTACCTTTCACGATGGAACAAGGCAGGAGAGGGTTAAAGAACAGAGGAAAGAGGATGGGAAATTGGGATGAACTATTGAGAAAGACTGAGAGGCACATGACTGTTTTAATTTTGGCAGCGTAATCTTAGTCACTCACTTGATCTAAATGCTGAGATTCTCCTTCTCACTTCTCACATAAGAAAGTCATTTTCATGTGAGTCATCTCCTATGTATAATCCAAAATTATACATATGCTGAACACATCTAATCAGCAGTATTGTGGAAAGCCACTGTCTCGAGATACCAAGCTATAAAATAATTTCCAAAAACTCAGAATTAAAACTAACTTTTGTAATAATCGAACCAGAACTAAGGATCATTAATTTAACATGATGGTTAACAATTCAGAACAGATAATTAAAGGATGAGCAACATGAACACAAGCATTACAATACCTAATAAATTTGATGAACCTTTCTAACTCCATGGCATAGACTTCAACAGCTTGTTCCAATACAGCCATGTGCTCCCTTTTTCTATCCAAAAAAAAAATCCACAGAGAAAGCAGAAGATAGAGGATTACTATTGTGCACCACATTGTAAAATAATTACAAGAATACCACACCTTCAATTTAATCAAAATAACAAAGGCCCTCAATCTATCTAAATACTAGCAAGATTCCCTCCACATTGTGTAGGCAGACACCAAATAGAAGCAACATGTATAGTTCTGTAGCATGATAAAACAATCTTTGAACTCAGAGTTCTATGACATCACAGATTCCAACCACTAAGTAAAAGAAATAAGCAATATCTCCACCAGACTCAACCCACCCTCTTATCGATTATGTGATAATACAGTCCATAAAATCTTCTGACCATAGCACATGTCCTAATATTGACAAGACACATTCGATCAATGAACAAGTTGATTATATTTGTTAGATTGAACAAGTTGATTATATTAATTAATATTTTAGCTAAAAAAATATTACTTGCTAATTGCAACAAATCCAATCCAGACAAAAGAATAATAGCCAATGCCAGTAATTAGGGATCGCCATGAAGTTTGAAGCTGAAGCATATAACGAATGGCATATGTAAATTATAAAATAGCTGAAAAGTTACATTTTTAGTAACCAATTGATTTATTATCCAAGTTACTCGTTGTTAAGTAAAACACACCTTAATAAAATGGCAACATCACAAATCTTATGGAATAGTTTCGATTGGACTGTGTTAGTAGTATTTAGTATAAAAGTATTTTAGTCAATCCATATATACCCCAGTGACCCTTGTGTATTAGCATACATTGCCTAACTGAACTGAGTCATGGCTTCATTAGTTCTTTCTCTCACACATCTCTGTCATAGCATACAAACGCATCCGACTCCTTTCATCTTCTCCATTCACCTTATGTCCTAACATGAAACCTGGAGTGTTGCAGGACTCCTTGACGTTGTGACTCCTTGACATTTGACACAGTACCAGCACCTTTTATTTCCCATGAAAAACTTGTTTACATTTAACCCTTTGAAGGCAGACGAAAAAAAAAAATTGGGACTTCACATAATTTCTAGTGTTCAATATTCATAGAACAAGAGTGGTGTAAAAAAAAGGCCATAAAACTCAAAAACAAACGAACATAGGTGTCAGGTATCTCACAAATTCCTGGCCTCATATCGCGTCCATGATAATGAAAGGAAGAGCCGAATAGTAAGAATCATCACGGTGAGGCTATACAATGGTGGTCCATAGCGATGACGCTGCTCCTCCATGGGCCTACCAGGACATAAGAGTTCACATGTGATTGTTATTCAGATGTTATTTTCACATGCAAATATCAAGGATGAAAGTTTGAACAACAATGAAAAACAGTAGTTTGGTACCCGTCATCATCATTTATCTGCCTTATAAAATCAAGCAACACCTACAACTCAAACAGAAAAAAGATGCTTTAGAATATAAACAAACCACAAGCAAAGACAACATGTGCTCAAAGACACAATAATCCAAATAACAACAAATTTACTCCAAATGCATAGACATTGGACTGTCAATAGAATTGATTGCCAGCAACATGGAATTAATTGGCAGAATCATAACCAGCAAATATGTGATTGTATAGCTGTACATGTGTGATTGTGTACTGTAATTTTGTATTTATGTTAAATAGGATAGCATATCGGTAGGATACAAATAGATGACAGCTCAGCACATTTAAAAGGGCTGAAAATCATTTTGTATTGAAAACTGTATATAAATAAGAAATCTCCAGCAGAAGAACAGATATTATTGCCTACATTTCTCTTAAGTTTGACATGGTATCAGTCTGGCCAACGATCCTAGACTAGCCTACCCAAAAAATTTGTCTCTTGCCCTTTGGTCTCAGCTCTGTCCTATTTCAACCTGAGTTCTTCCTAGTTTTTCGTTTCAGTTCTCAAGTCCAGAATTGGTTCTTCGTAACCATTTTTTTCTTAGCTTCATGTCTACCAATAAGTACGACATCTTATTGGTTCGCCTCAATGGCAAGAAATACTCAGCTTGGGCATTCCAATTTCAGATGTTAGTCAAAGGAAAGAACCTTTGGGGTCATGTTAATGGCAGCAACCCTGCTCCTAAAAAAGACAAGGATTAATATGCCAAGTGGGAAGTAAAAGATGCTCAAGTCATGGCGCAGATCATAGGCTCTGTTGATCCTAACATCATCCTCAATCTTCAACCCTTGAAGACAGCAGCCGAGATGTGGGCCTGCTTGAAGAAAATCTATAGTCAGAATAACACTGCTCGAAGATTCCAGCTAGAACATGAAATAGGCATATTTCAACAGGAAAGTCTCCATTTCTGAATTTTTTTCTCATTTTTGGATCTTTGGGCAGAATACACTGACATCGTCTATGAAGAATTGACCCCCTGAAGGACTCCTTTCAGTACAATCAGTCCATGCAACTACTAAACGAGATCAATTTCTTATGAAATTGAGATATGAATTTGAAGGTATCCGGTCCAATCTCATGAATCGCGATCCTGTACCCTCCCTGGATGCATGCCTCAATGAGTTGTTTCGTGAAGGGCAACGCCTCCTCACTCAAACAACCTTTGAACAACAAAAATCCAATTTTATTCTAGTGCTGTATGCAGCACAAGGCAAGCTAAGAGGACGAGACATGAGTGCTATTCAATGTTTTTGTTGCAAAGGATTTGGACATTTTGCTTCAGACTGCCCCAAAAAAATTTGTAGTTACTGCAAAAAGGATGGACATATCATCAAAGAATGCCCAATGAGACCACCAAAGAAATCGGCAACAGCTTTTACTGCCTCGGCTAGTTCTTCTACTGCTAATAATTCTGTGGATACAGCCTCTATGAAAAAAAATACTCCTGCCTTGACTCCTGAAATGGTTCAACAAATGATCATTTCAGCATTTTCTGCTTTAGGCCTCTCAAGTAAATTTTTTTCTACCCCTTCTCCATGGTACTTTGATTTTGGGGCCTCCAACCATAGGACTAACAATGCTCAATTCCTTACTAATGTCAGCAAATATTCTGGAAATCTCAAAATACATACAGCTGATGGAAACCATTTACCTATCACAGCCACTGATATTTCTTCATCTCTAACTGATGTCTTTGTTTCCCCCAAACTCACTAGTAACCTTATTTCTGTTGGTGAGTTAGTTGACAATGATTGTAAAGTTGTATTCTCAAAATCGGGTTGCCTTGTGCAGGATCAACAATCGAGGGAGATGATTGCGAAGGGGCCTAAAGTTGGATGCCTTTTTCCACTCCATTTCCTTTTGCCTCTATGTCTTTCCATGCCTTTTGTTTCTTTGTAATTCTGCAAGTGTTGATTACTAAATGTGGCATAAGCATCTTGGACATCCAAACTCTAAGCGTACTTCATGAGTTGTTGAAATATGGTTTTCTTGGAAATAAAGAGTCCCCCTCTCTCAGTGCAGTTCAATTTGATTGCATTTCTTGTAAAATTGGCAAAAGTAAAACTCTACCTTTTCCATCTCATAAATCAAATATAGGACAACCTTTTGACATGATCCATAGTGATTTGTGGGGAATGACACCTGTTATATCTCATGCTCATTACAAGTATTTTGTCACATTTATTGATGACTACAATTGTGTCACATAGATCTATTTTCTGCGTTCTAAAAACGAAGTGTTCTCTGCCTTCAAATATTTTCATGCATATGTTCAAACCCAATTTTCTTCAATAGTTAAAATCCTTTGCTCTAACAATGAGGGAGACTAAACATCTAATTTATTTTAGGAATTCTTGCAAACTAATGGTATTGTATCTCAAGGGTCATGCCCATCCACTCCACAACAAAACGGGGTTGCATAAAGAAAAAACCGTCATCTGCTTGATGTTGTTCGCAGCCTTTTGTTGGAATCATTTGTGCCATCTCGCTTCTGGTGTGAAGCTCTCTCCACAGCTGTCCACCTTATAACTGCCTGCCTTCACCATCATTAAACAATGACTCTCCTTTCTCACGGTTATTCTGTCACTTACCCAATTATTCTAATCTCCATACCTTCGGTTGTGCGTGTTATGTTTATCTTCCTTCACATTAACGCACTAAGCTCACTGTTCAATCTGTTAAGTGTGCTTTTCTCGAAGATTCGGCACACCAAAAAGGTTTTCTTTGCTATGATCCTAATCTATAGTGGATTCGGGTCTCAAGAAATGTCATTTTTCAAGAAAATGAGTCCTTTTTCGCAACTCACCATAACAGTTACACTTCCTCAATTTCTGTTTTGCCATTTTCTAACACTTCTGCAGAGCCACCACCATCAAAACCTCTCTTGATGTACCAAAGACGCAATAAAGTCACCACAAATCAGCCATAAGAACCTGCTAGGCCCCTCACAATCGCTCCCTTGCTGCTGATTCTGAACCAACTCCTCTACAGCGCAATTCTCATGATCATAAACCCTTAAAAAAGTATGGTTTCTCCTCTTCTTTATCCCTGACAGCAACCTTAGCTTCTATCCCTATTCCTTCCTCTTATAAAGGGGCAATGGAGCATGAATCTCGGCAGGAAGTAATTGAAACGGAACTTCATGCACTAGAAGAAAATTAAACATTAGATGTTGTGCAGTGTTCCCCATCTGGTCAAACCTCTTGGCAGCAAATTTGTGTTTTCTATAAAGCTCCGTTCAGATGGATCTATTGACTGTTACAAGGCTCGGTTGGTTGTTCTTGGAAATAAGCCAGAGTATGGCCTTGATTACGATGATACCTTTGCACCAGTCGCCAAGATGACAATTGTGCGCCTTACTCTTGCCCTTGCTGCATCGCAATCCTTGCCATTACATCAACTGGATGTCAAAAATGCATTTCTTCACAAGGACCTCAAGGAGGAAGTTTAGATTAAGCTTGCTTACTACAGGTATGTCCACGCCATCACCTAATGCAGTTTGTAAACTAAAACGTTCTTTATATGGATTGAAACAGGCACAAAAAATATGGTTTGAGAAATGTTGGGCCACACTACTTGGCTTTTCCTTTACACAGAGTCAATATGATTCATCACTTTTTCTTAAAAGAACATGTAAGGGAATTGTGGCACTCCTTGTTTATGTGGACGACATTGTGGTGATGGCTTCCGATCAAGATGCTATTATGTGGACGACTTTTTATATAGCTTTTCTCTCTCTTTACCTATTCTCCCTCTTCTAACATAAACAACAACCAGCAATTTTAAAGACGAAAAAAAAAAAAAAAAAAAAAAATCATTGTCATTCTCTCTCTTAAAGTACTTCTTGAAGCTTGTCTCTCTTTTTCACTTATTCTCTTTCTTTTCTAATAGAAACAAAAACCAACATTTTAAAAATGTTAAAAAAATAATTTTTTAAATAAAAAAAAAAACAAGTTTTTAAGTAAAGGAGGAGTCTTAAATGATCCTCGTCATTGTGGACTATCAGATTGTTAGTCGTCCATGTGTCATGTAAACTCATCTACAGGTGAAATAGTGTACTGGACACCTATTATGACTTAAGAAAATTACTTTGTAATACTAACTATATTGTTTTAATTATTTGATTGTTATTTACTAGTCCTGAGATGGTTCATTAACTACAAAGGCAGTGTGTTGTTTCTCAGATCTATGGTTGTGTACTAGTGTTGATGGTTGTGATTCTTGTGGGTTGATGTTGCTAGATTTTCTAGTAAAAATAGAAACTCCCTGTTCTAGCTGGTCAATTTAATTTTTTTTTTTAATTAAAAAATCCATTCTTTGATTTTTGGTTAAGCTTAAAACTTTTGTATAGTTTTGATTTTTAAGGGTTGTTGTGGTTGTGATGGCAATGGTTATAATTTTGTTCTAATTTTTTCTAAGTTATATTTTTTCATCAAGATTCTTCTATGTTCAGAGGTTGAATTTTATGGGATTTTTTTTGGGTTTCTCTTGGATCTCTGGCAGCGAGGGCAGCACCGGCGGTGGGGGCAGCGCCAGCGGTGGAAGTAAGGTGGGGTAAGGGGTGGTGGAAGGATAATGGTTAATAAAGAAAATTAGAAAAGAGGTGAAGGGTAAACTAGTAAATTAGAAGAAAATCCTAGCCCATATATCTAAATCCTTTCTCAGATCTACTTCTTCTTTGTTCTCTGTCGATGGTTGTTTGTAAGTGGCTCGCCGGCCACCATGTGCATCACAATCCTCCACCACAGCTCCACAAGTGAGAAAGGAAGAAGATCGGGAACAAAGAAGACGATGAGAGATGAAGCAGATCGGCGGTCGCCAGCAATGGAAAGCAGAGCAGTCACCGGTGATGGAAGGGAGAGGGGTTGCCGGCTATGGAAGGGAATGAGACAGATGAAAGAGAAAAGAGAAAGAGAAGGGATTTTAAGACAAATATTAACTGGCAAAATATATGGGGAAGGGGTTATAACAAGTAAGTCCAACTTAAAGTGCAAGGTGTAGAACAAGGTTCATCACAAAATGAAAGTTTAGAGTGCATGACAACCTTCTCCCATTTTAAAAAAAATAAACACATACTGTAGAAAACAATTTTTTTTAAATAACAAAAAAACTTTTTAGAACAATTTTAAAAAGTTGGTTTGTGTGTGTTGAAAATGTTGATTGTTGTGTGCTAGAAAAGTTGGTTCATTTTGCTGTCAGATGAGAATGAACATAAGTGAAAAGAGATTGAGAGTGAAAACTACATAAATTAATGTAAGAGAGATAATGATAGTGATTTTTTTTCTTTTTGTAGGTGGCTATACAAAAGTGGTGGCCAAATAACATTACTCAAATTTTATTTAAGCTGGCAGGATGAGAGAATAGATGCCATATAGAAATAAGGGTGAAAGGAATCAGAGGCTAGCTCAGACATATATTGACTTTCCAAGATACCCATACCTGAGGAACTCCAACCAGGTATTTCACGAGTGTTTTATAGACTCCTGTTGCAGAACCAAGCTGAGCTAACTGCCTTCTCCTGTTACCCTTTAGTTGATTAATATATTTCTTATTATTTCATACACAACCACTCAGACAAGCATTGAGCCTCACCTATCCATTTGTTGTTTCCATAGTAGAGCATATCGATCACGTATGCTGCCACCAGAATTTACCAAAGTGTCAACCTCTGCTTGCTTATTCCTCTCTGAGCGTTCCCGTTGCTGTCTGAGGAGAGTTCCTCGAAAGTCTTGAGGTAAATATGTCATAACTGCATTTAAACTTAAATGACTCACACAATTGTCGAATTGGAATGTCTAAATTACAACAAATTGAGGGAAAATCAATATGGAAGAATGACCAGAAAAGAAAGTACAGCCATACAGCTATTCATGGAGCTTAAGCCAAAATAATTCTTTATACCAAATCATGTAAAAAATAAAACTACGTTTCATAGATATATCATAGCATACAATAAAAAAATGTCGCTCAACTTTGAGACTAGCTTTTTGATATAATTTTACACAAATTAACAATAAAACAAACTGAAAATTAATAACTAATAATAATAACAACAACAATAATAATAGAACCCCTGAAAGCTTATGCAGGAAGCAGCTTTTTCAAATAGGTTTAATTAAGTCTTCTAGGTGGTCTTCTAGAAATTATTGTACAATTCTAACAATTTATCTTTGTATCAAACATAATTTTCCCACATCTCTCCCTATGCTGGCTGTATACAACTTATACATAACAAACTCCGTGTTGATTCTTGATTCCACAAAGACAAATAACATAAAATAACTACACATATAGAAAGAAAAGTCATATACGAGAAAGCAGAATGAACTGTGCAACAAGCATTTGAAATAGATACATAGGCAATTAGAAGTGAGTTATCTATTAAAAAAAAATGATTCAATACAAAAGCAAAGAGGTACCTGTGTTAAACACATGTTCAGAGTTTTTAATTTGGAAAGATTCCAAAACCGTCAAAGTACTATGAAGTTTATCTTTCAGCTGCCCAAGCATAATAGCATATTCAACATTGTCAGGTGAGGATGGCTGTTTCAGCTGCATCCAAAACATAGCTGGTATCTTAGAATGTGCACAATTTTGTTACTTTACATAGCTTCATGACAGTTCACAAAAGCTAATATTTTGTAAAAAACAAGTTAGAACTTAGAACAATCATGTCAAAGGGAAACTATGAAGTTGTCATGTTCTGCATGCATGAATTATAAACATATTGCCTTCAGTAAAGTCAGTCATTTAAAGACAGGGTAACATGAATTAGAAATTAGAAAATGTATACATTACCGCCTCAGGCCAATTAGATTTATCAAGTAAAAAAATTGTTTCTTCAATGTACTCTCGATTCTTCCACATGTTCTCATCAATTTTATGCGGTGGTGGGCGGTCAGCTTCATTTATTAATATGCTTTCTCCTGGAATGACATCAACTCCTGAATAAGGTTCTAAAGCAAAAATATTTACACTCTAAAGGCAACACAATTAAAGCAAAACTATTTTTAAGGATGAAAACTGACTTCAGTCAATTTCACATAACTCCTACGAACTGCTTAGTAAGTAAAATTGCAACGTGCAAGTTATCTTGCATAGATACGACAAGATATATGAAAATGTTCAGAATGATTCAAACAAAAATCTCACTGTGCCTGTTTTAGATATGAGCCTATAAAAATTAAAAGGAACACTAAAATACAGATTCCTTATCCAAAGTGCATAAAGATATCCAACATTTCTGACTATCATAGCCTTCCAGGAAGTTTCCAACAATGTGACGTAACTGCAGGCAACCAGTTCTGCTGAATCGGAATCCGCAAGTGATGACGATATACATATTAGAAACTATTAATAAAAAATTATAATAAAAGAAAAAGAGACGAAACCTTCGCTAGGAGGGTGTTGAATGAGCAAATCATTGGCCATTGATCGAATCTCAGAAGAAAGGCGAGAGACGTCATCAGAGAGAGGGGTAAATTGGTATCTGTCGTAATAAGACGCCAGGTAGGCCCTGGTTATAGGCACCAGACCCTCTGTAGAAGCCATCGGAATCGGATGATTAGATCAGATCAGATCAGATCAGATCAGATCGGCCCTTTCTTCTCTTCGCGCCAATCGTTACGAAAGTTATGTACTTTGTTCCTTTCGAATAGTCTGCTTACTTCGAGGTCCAAGCCATTAAAGAGGCAGCTGTTAGTAGAAGAGTCAACAGTACAAAAAGGGCAGTGTGTCCTGGGCACGATATCCTGCCTTATACACAACAAAACCTTCTAAATCATCTCTCTAGATTTCAATTTTGGATAATTTGATTCTTGTTATTTTTTTTATTTTATTTTTGATATTGTTCCCTATTAAATTATATTATTACCCCATGTGGCTCGTTAAACTGTACACCTTGTCTCTCACATGCCTTGTTAGCCATATTGTAACCAACTCGTTTAGGAAGGGGTGGTAAATTGGGTGTTTAGAGATTTAATTAAATTTTAAGAAATTGTGTATTTTTAAGTATTTAAATGTTATTTGCAGCGAAACAAATTTAAAAAGATGAAATCATTAAGAATTATTCAATTATAAATTAGATAAATATAGTCAAAATAAATTAAACATGAGTCACCATGTTTCATTTCTTTTTCTTTTACATTTTTGCCCCCAAAGATGGCCCAAATCACACAGCCTTGGAGCCTATACATAGGCCACCAACTTTGCTTAAAATTCAGCCAACAATCTCTCTTGAAAACGGCCATATCACATACTCATTCGTTACTTGCACGTAGTAGGAAAACCAAACTTCACTACACGATTTCATCAAGATTTTCTCTCATAGTTTCCCTTCTAGAAACTGTGGCCTTCACCACTGTGTTCTCTCAATTTTTCCTTCGTTTCTCTTAGTAAATCCTAGCCCACATATGTTAAGATAATCTTCGTAGCAAGTCAAGCAAGCGTTGGACACACCAAGGCTTTCCAAGACTTCTACGTACAGCTTTCTCCATCAACTTGTGAACTTTTCTACAAGTGGGTAATCTTAGCAAGATCACTACCTTAGTGATTTATATGTGAATATTGTGATGTTTATGTTGTTGATATTATTGTTGTTTTCCTGAAAAACAGTTGTTGTTTGTCTGTGACTTTCAAGATTTAGGTTTGAAATAGAAAAAGAGTAAGTTTGAGTAGGAACTATGGGCTAGAATTTTTATCATGAAAAAATAACATCATTTTTGTAATCTACACAAAAATCTAGTGGTATTGTTAAGTTTTATGATTTTTGGAGCCCCCGATGAATTTCTCAAGCAAAACGGCGTTTTTGGGCAAATAAGGGCAAAATGGGAATTTTTGAAAATAGGACTGAAAATCTGGGTTTGTTTTCATGAAAAATGGGTTTAGAGCTATTAAAAACTTTGGGGTGAAGTTTTGAGCCCTTTGGGTTTTTGAGAACTAAAATTTCGAAGAAAACCGGGCTTTATGGGTAAAAAACGATGTTTTGGACAAAAGGGGCAAAACTGTAATCTCAAAATCTTGGGTTTAAAATATGGGTTTACAGGTGTGAAAAATGATCTTAGAACTATCGAAAACCTTGGGGTGAAGTCTTGGGCCCNACTACACGATTTCATCAAGATTTTCTCTCATAGTTTCCCTTCTAGAAACTGTGGCCTTCACCATTGTGTTCTCTCAATTTTTCCTTCGTTTCTCTTAGTAAATCCTAGCCCACATACGGCAAGATAATCTCTGTAGCAAGTCAAGCAAGCGTTGGACACACCAAGGCTTTCCAAGACTTCTACGTACCTTAGTGATTTATATGTGAATATTGTGATGTTTATGTTGTTGGTATTGTTGTTGTTTTCCTGAAAAACTGCTGGTGTTTATCTGTGACTCTGTCAAGATTTAGGTTTGAAATAAAAAAAGAGTAAGTTTGAGTAGGAACTATGGGCTAGGATTTTTATCATGAAAAAATAACATCATTTTTGTAATCTGCACAAAAAATCTAGTGGTACCGTTAAGTTTTATGATTTTTGGAGCCCCTGATGAATTTCTCAAGCAAAACGACGTTTTTGGGCAAATAAGGGCAAAATGGGAATTTTGGAAAATAGGACTGAAAATCTGGTTTGTTTTTCACGAAAAATGGGTTTAGAGCTATCAAAAACCTTGGGGTGAAGTTTTGAGCCCTTTGGGTTTTTGAGAACTAAAATTCCAAAGAAAATTGGGCTTTATGGGTAAAAAACGACGTTTTGGGCAAAAAGGACAAAACTGTAATTTCAAAATCTTGGGTTTAAAATATGGGTTTACATGTGTGAAAAATGATCTTAGAACTATCAAAAACCTTGGGGTTAAGTCTTGGGCCCTTTGGTTTTTTATAACTAAAATTCTGACGAAAATCGGGAACAGCACTGGTACAACATAGTTTTCAGGTTATGGTAGTTGTTATGCTCTGTATGCTATATTTTATGCATCATGAGGAAATTGGTTGTCATTAGAGTGTTAGGACAACCTTAGAGAGTGTTAGGACAATCTCAAATAACTAGACGGACAATCACGTAACTAAGAGAAGATCATAACTGAACATAGGGAACAAATGAGTTTTAAGATGGTTCCGGCCATAATGGGCTCGAAATACCTTAAAGATATACACTTAGTTATATGAATAGGGAATCCCCTCTCTTGGAACGTATACAGACAAGCCCCTCGCCAATCCGGTAAGAAGGATTGGTTAATGATTTGAATGCAGGCTTAGACCTGATCTCATAGCAAAGTTAGATTTAAAAAGAATAAGATCACAAGATCAAGTCGCCAAAGGCGAAAAAGGTAAAGAAAGATATGATGTGAAAACAAAGAAAGTTATGACATGAATATGACATGAAAATATGATATGTTAAGAAACGAAACTAAGAGAATATGTTGTCACGAGTCCACCCTTGGCTACATCAAAAAGGTCGGCCCCTCACCACCCTGTGTAACACCCATACTTTTAGTATACACTATAGTCGTAACACTGATTATAGGGTTGTTATCTGCTTTGGTCGGGTTACTTTTAGCCCCTACTTTTAGCTTTGCAAATATTTCTTACTCGAAAATATGGATCATTTTGATACTTTTTCCTTTTCTTTATTTATTCATAAATTATGAGCCGTGTGTGTTCAAAGAGTTATATACATATACAAGCGATGACTAGTCGAGGGGATTGTCATACAGAACATTTGACATTGCAATATATACATATATACAATCGCATGGTCCATAACACAATCTCACATTTGAGTAATAATACATAATTACACATAATGCACAAAATCGCTAATGGCCTATATAGGCCATATAACTGTTAACAATACTCGCAGTCTTGCGTGGTAAGGGTAAGCTCCTGCTGTTCCTCGGGAATCCTCCAGCTTTGAGACCTCAAGACATTCTGCCTCAAGCCTTCCTGCGATGCCTCGTCCTCTCATGTGCGCTGGTCATACTCGTCTGGAATCATAAAGGAGTGGGGGTAAGAACGTTGCTTTCTCAGTGGGAATCTGGAGTCATATCAATCGTTTCATTACTCAGTTATGATCCAGGTCACTCAGGAGATCTCTACTTTTCATGCATACTAGACTCCTACTGATTTTTATTATTTGCCTAGGTGACTGAGAATCTCTAATCTTTTTATTATCAATGGCTTCGTGTTTATTAACGTTATTCGCTTGATCTACAGCATTTACATAGGTCGTCTTGAGCGTTCTCTTGACGGTACTTACATACTATATAGACTTACATACATATATTCGTACATCACATGCTCATACATCACATATCTTATGCATGAGGGGGGTCTGGGGTTCTCTTACGCTTTTGGTCAAACTAGGGGACCGGGATCGCGTCCTTCTTGCTACATCTTGTCCTTTCACCTTTCCATTTATCGACCATCAATAGAGATAACCATCCACCCAGTGGGATGGCGAGGGGCTGGCCCTTGTGGACACTTACATCATCATTATCATTATTTCTTAGGTGTGAGGTCACCCTCATAAACATTCATCTTTTTCTTTCTTTCTTTCTTTTTATTAACATCATTGACCAATCCATCTAGCTGGACTGGTGAAGGGCTTGTCCGTAGACGTGCCAAGAGAGAGAGTTCCTATCATATAACTATGTACTTGTTTTAAGGTATATCGGACCTTGTGGCCGGAACCTTCTTAAGATATCAATGTTCCCTAGGGTTCAATTATGCTCTTCAAACGTTTAAGTGATAAGTCTCTAGTTATCTACAGTCGTCCTAAAACCTGACGGCGACCGAACCTTCATGATGTATGCGTACAGTAAATCCACAGTTGCTTTCATACACTTTTCTAAGTTTTTATACTAGTTGGAACATGTAAGAAAGCTAAACTATTTAAGTTCTTTAATGGTTATTCAAATGTCAAGCCTTTGTCATTCGAATAACATGAAAATTGGGCCCTTGGATTGTCAAAATCATGGATCTTCAGGTCAGGCCTCTTAGCAACCGCTCAACTTGCCGCTCAGCGTGCCGTTAGGCATGCCGCTGGCCAAATCAGTTCCATCGTCAAATTATTTTTCGTAAACCTAAGGCCTTCCCACACAGTTTCAACCAGTACAGTTATATTTTTCGAACATTAAAATTTCATAAAATCATTTTCACATCATTATCTCTATATTTTCTACTTAAAATCTACTACGTTATTTTTTTACATAAACATACATAAAATATTATAATAAATCATATAGACAGTGGGTGTAGGATTATCCACCTCCAAAGCGTATTTGGAGACGGTGAAAATTGTAAGAAATTGCTCCCACGAACATTGATGCGATCCTGCTATTTTTCCGGAGTCCGGCAGCAGAACAACAGTTCACGAACGAAACCAATTTGGGAACTTAACAGATGAAAAATGAATTGAAATTTCATCTGGGGAGGGCCTTTTAACAGAGAGGCGGTGGCCTTCGAGCCACTGTGCAAGATATTTTCTTTTATTTATTATTATTATTATTATTATTATTATATTATTATTATTAATGTTATGGACTGGGCCCATATGGCCCATTCCACGGAAGTCACCCAACCCGCCCAACTCATTAAAACCACCCTGAGACCAGAAGCCCATCCGCTGGAGGTAACGTATAGGTGACGTATTTGGTCCGCGATTCACGCCTCTCCGCAACATAATTCTCTCCCTTCACCAGCTTCTCGGAGGAACCAAAGCACTCTGTCCGCGTATATTTAGGCGCGGATTAAAAGCCTAGGGCCGACGATCAACAGGTACATAAAGGAAACCAAGCACCCAGGTATGGCAGAATCTCATTTGGATACACCACCTCTTACCTCTACTGACTTTGGCATCGGAGTCCTTGCAGATACCCCGCCAGCCCAGATCGGATAATCCTTCCAGACGCAGTCCACGGAGCTCCGGAACCCAAAAGTACCCCTCTGGTACAATTAAATATTGAATACATATCCATACACTATTCATATATTATTATTATATGTTTTCCTTTAGACTTTATCCATGCAACTTCGTTGCAGAGGATAAGTTCGGTTAATTAATCTATTAATTGGCGGCATGGTATTAATTTTGATCGTATTTGATCGCGTTTAGTTGTAATTTGTTTGTGTACGGATGTCCTAAAAATATTTCGGACATACCGTTGTGATCTACTAATTTTTTCTATTAGTAGTTTAGCTCTAGTTGAGGTATTCTTGAATTTATTTTCAGGTTAGTGTATTTTATGAACTCCCTTGAGTCGTAATTAAATTCTGCTGATGATAAAAATCAACCTGAATCTCGCAAAATCTCCCGAGATAGCGAAATCACTATTTTGACTGGTATTTTTAGGAATTAAATTTAATAATTTAATTTTTCAGTCTTAATAATTGACTCGCATTTATTTATTACGCAAAATCTTTGTAAAGAGAAAAATCGAGATGTTACACCCTGCATATAAGGATGGTTATTTATATGAAATATGTTGCGCTAAAATGCGTAAGTGGTATGAGACCATAAAATTTAAAGGATACAGAGTAGGTTGTACATCAGACAGGGACGACGGTCCCACGGTGTGCAAAAGGGAATAATGGACATAAAAATAGAAAAGAAGGATACTGCCTTGATAAGAAAGCTTGACAAGGCGCATAAGAGAACCCCCTATCTCCTCATGCATAAGTATGTGATATATGTCTATGATTATATATATATATATATATATATATATATTTGCTATTTAGATATTAAGCATGGTGTAGACATTATACTTGGTGGTTACATTCACATCATATGATATGAGTGTGAACTNGATAAAGCTACTCAAAACTAGTATAGATTAAAATAAGTAGGGACTCTAGTATATTTTGACACCTAGAGATCTCCTGAGTGGCCTGGATCATAAATGAAGCGAAAACAGATGGCTAAGCCCTAGGATCTCCACTGAGGATGTGACGTTCTCATTCCACACTCATTTATGATTCCAAGAGAGTATGACGAGTACGCCGGAGCTGTAACATCCCGCTTTTTCCTCTTAGCAAATGTTTCATAAATTAAATAGGGAAACGATCTCTCGCCTAAGCCTTTGGATTAAAAGTGCCTGTAAGAATAATTCTGCTCGTCTTCTTCAAATTCTACAGACACTGAAGCAAATCCTTTTTGTCATCCGAGCATAACTGTGGGTCTAAGGTATCTATAAAATATACGGTTACGGAGGAAAGTTCACAAATACCTTAGATCAACTCAAATCATTGTCTTCGACTACCTGTACGTGGAATACTGCAACAGCAAGCGACCAAACACGATCAAACATAATCACAATTTGGTCCTAAAGGGAAGGATCAGGTTAAACCACTAGAGATATAAATTCTTAGGTTAAATGTCTGTAGAAGAAATTCTGTTCAATTTCAGGAAATTCTGCAGACACTAGAATGGACTCTTTCTGCTGTCTGAACACAACCGCGCGTCTAAAGTATCCGTAAAAGGTACGGCTACAGAAGAAAATTCATAAATACCTAAATGACCCTAAAATATTACTTAAGAAAAATTAGGAGGTCACAAGGACGTGATCGGAATATTTTTAGAACAGCCGTACACGAAGAACCGGGATCGGAAACGCCAAAAACCTAATCAAAATTGATCTGCCGGAGCCCGTTAATTCTTGGCCACAAAAGT
>QANU01064264.1:0-51615 GCA_003254905.1 Nissolia schottii
ATCTTTCACCTCATTGTTTAATTAAATGAACTCAAGAATGGTATTTTACAACTCCCTGTGGGACGACCATACCCTATACTGCAATTGGATTCCTTTTGGAATCTGAAAGCCGTAAAGTAGGTATGTATATATAAATTTAATTTGAGCGACAAAAGCGCAAAGAAGCTTTCAACGAGCTTGGCCTGTTTGTGACAAAACCTAAGCCGTGTCAAGATCTGAGAAAGTGGTTAAAAAGGCTTTCATCAGCAATCTAATTACACCACTACAGAAAAGGAACTTTTAGCTATAGTGTTTGCTCTTGATAAATTCAGATCTTATTTGCTCGGTTCTAAGGTAGTGGTGTACACAGATCACGCCGCTCTAAAGTACCTTCTGAAAAAACCTGAGGCTAAGCCCAGGCTTATTAGATGGATGCTACTACTCCAAGAATTCGACTTAGAAATTAAAGATAAAAGTGGAGCAGAAAACTTAGTAGTAGACCATCTAAGTCGCCTGACGCATATCTCAGCCGACCCCTTTCCACTTCGGGATGACTTTCCCGATGATTCCCTGTTAATGATAACTGAAAGACCTTGGTATGCGGATATCGTAAATTACTTGGTCTCGAATAAAAGACCCCCACATTTTTCAAAAACCTAATTAGCAAAGCTTAAGAGCGATGCTAAATATTACATATGGGAGGATCCTTATCTTTGGAAAATTGGTAGCGACCAAGTAATTAGACGATGTGTTCCAAGCTCAGAGTTTGAGTCCATTCTCAAATTCTGTCATACATTTGCAAGTGGTGGCCACTTTGGACCCCAACGCACAGCCAGAAAGGTATTAGATTCAGGATTTTATTGGCCTTCATTATTTAAAGATGCTTATGAATTCTGTAAATCCTGTGAACAATGTCAAAGAACAGGTAATATTACTTGGAGAAATGAAATGCCCCAACAACCATTGTTATTTTGTGAAATTTTTGATGTATGGGGCATTGATTTCATGGGCCCATTTCCTGTTTCTCATGGTTATACTTATATTCTTTTGGTTGTTGATTATGTATCTAAATGGATAGAAGCCATTGCCACCAGGTCTAACGATGCTGCCATAGTTGTGTCTTTTGTCCGGTCTAATATCTTTTGCAGGTATGGAATGCCGAGAGCGATTGTTAGTGACCAGGGAACACATTTTTGTAACTGGCCATGGAAGCTTTGCTCCGTAAATACGGGGTTGTTCATAGGGTATCCACTCCCTACCATCCCCAAACAAACGGGCAAGCAGAAGTGTCCAGCAGAGAAATTAAGGGAATCCTGGAGAAAATGGTCAAGCCCAACAGAAAGGATTGGTCGTTACGTTTAGATGATGCTCTTTGGGCCTATAGGACCGCGTACAAGACTCCCATTGGGATGAGTCCATTCCGACTAGTATTTGGCAAGCCTTGCCACCTACCAGTAGAATTGGAACACCGGGCATATTGGGCTGTAAAACAATGCAACATGGATTTAGAGCAAGCTGGGAGCCACCGGAAATTACAACTCCAACAATTGGAAGAACTCCGGTTGGATGCATATGAGAATTCTCGGCTCTACAAAGAAAAAACCAAGTTGTTCCATGACAAGCACATTCTACGCAAATCATTTCAAGAAGGACAGTTGGTGTTGCTTTACAATTCTAGGCTCAAACTCATGCCTGGAAAACTCCGCTCTCGATGGGATGGTCCCTATGTGATTACCAAGGTTCACCCGTACGGAAAAATCGAGCTCAAAGATCCAAAGACGGCCAGTACATTTGCAGTTAACGGACATCGTCTGAAGCCATATCACGACATTGCTGGAAATCGCCAAGAGGAAGTGGAGGTCCAATTTCTTGCCATGCCATGATCAAGGAAGCTGCTATCAACGTCCAACTTAAGGACGATAAACAAAAGTGCTAGGTGGGAGACAACCCACCGTTTGTGAGCTTTTCTTTTCCTTACTCTTATTTATATGTTTTTATCTTTTCTTTCTTGCCCCGTTTTGTGCATCGAAGCTAGTACAATTCTTCAAGTGTGGGGTGGGGAAGTTAAGAGTTTTAACTGTGCAATAGTTCTGGAAATTCATAAATTAGGTATAATTTAGACTAGTTGATGATCGATTTGTGCAATATGAATTGTTGTGCTTAATTGTGGCATTATGTTTGATTGAGCATTTTATAAATCTTGGCATGTCTAATTAATTGAGAATATTACCTGGTAAGTTTTTGAGCCTTTTATAGGATAGCAACCTTACATGCTATTCCTTTCCTTGTTGTGTGTACACTCGCTAGTATTCAAGTCCAGAACTTGCCTGATTCTTTGCATTACACCTTTACCTTTATATGTGACATGTGATATGATTGAGGCATTCCTTGTGCATTTAGCTTACATATCTATATAAGCCTACCTTGAATATTTAACCCTTGATAACCCCTTTGAGCCTTGAACCCTTTTATTGTATAATTAGCCCATTACGAGCCATTAAACCAAGAAAAACCATGATACACCTAGCTTTAGGGCTTAGGAGAATTATGGTCCATCTGTTCATATGAGCTAAACAATAAGTGTGGGGTTACATGAGGCCATGTAACATTCAAGTAGGGGGGAGAGCAACCACACAATTACTCCTATTGTTCCAATTAAAAAAAAATTGCAAAAACAACCAAATAGGTGTACCAATAGAAACTCTCCCCGAAACTGATAAGTAAGCAGTGACAAGAGAAGCTAATGGAGATCAAGGGCCTTGCACCGTTGGTTAAGCACATATGCCATGAATTCTACTAAGTCTTAGGCTTTAGCTTACTGGCCATATGATATCCCACCTTGACCTTGGCCCCATTACAACCTTTAAAAGACCTCTTGATGCATGTTATATATATTTGGTGATCCATGATGCTTAGAAGAAAGTCAAGCCTATGGAGGCGACTCTAGTGTAGTATTTTAAGAGAGAACATTGAATGAACCTATACACTTTGAGTGACGAGTGACACACACTAACCTGTGAGGCCCAATTAATTTTAACATGCCTTGACTTATTCTTTGTTCATGATTGATATGCCAAGAAAATTAGTTTTAAATGCACAATGATATCATCTTTTGTCTAAATGTACTCTAATTTTTGGATTGTCATGAATTTTGCACAGTTGTCTAGTAACCAGTGAGTCGGCCTAAGTGCCTCCCTGAGTTTCGCGGCTTTGTAGGGGGATGTAAATAGTTTCGCCGCACCAAAAAGATTTTTCATTATCTTTGTTTTTGTTTTCACTTTTAGTTTGCTTAAGTTCTTAGTTTCTTGCATGAGGACATGCAATTGTTCAAGTGTGGGGTAATTTAATAGGTGGATTTTGTACCCTATTTTATTATTCTATAAATGAACATTGCATACTAAAAATGTGTGGTTTTAATACTTAATCAATATGTTTTGCACATTATCCTCTTTTGTAAGAAATTGAGAAAACGGCAAGTTCAAGCATTGTTTTTATCTTAGAATTTAATGTGGAGATTTATGTTGTAGTTTTCTATTTTAATTGTAGAAAATGAATGTTCAAGAGGATCATTGAAGATGTGAAGAGAAGATTTGGACCAATGAATGCAAGATCAAATTCAAATCCAAAAAGATTTGGTTAAAAGATGAGCTAAGGATTTTTAACATTGACTTTGCTATCGATTTTGTGCCATGATGGAGATTGAATCTCGATTTGACGTCAACTATAAATTTGTAGCTCTATCTCTTAGCTTTAAGTGGAAATTTTAATCACCTCAATTGGAGGTCTGTAGCCAAAGATATTGCAGTTTTACTGACTACTGTGCAAGTCAGTCCGCTGAGCGGGATTACCAATCCGCTGAGCGCTCAGAATTCTAGAAAACAGCCGCCAGCCGCTGAAGAAGACCAGCCGCCAGCCACCTTCCACCAACCTCCGCTGAGCGCCCCTGTAGCACCGCTAAGTGGCCTGAGATGTGTCTATAAATACCAAGCTCCATTTCACTTCAAAAATCATCCCTCAAAGTTCATCTAAACCTTAGAGAACTTCATACGACTCCTCTACCTCTATTTTCTACACTTTTTCCTTTTTATTTTATGCACTTTAGGTTTATGTTAGTAAGTGCTTTGTTAGAAGTCTTTTTCTTTCAAGAATTGAAGCGAAGCTCTGCCGAATTTAATCCAGGTTCTATTGTTCTATTGTTCTAATCTTCCATTTTCATTTACTCTTTCCATTGCCATTTACTCTTTCATTCCCTTTATTTACTCTTTCTTTCTCTTTACTTGTTATGAGTTTTAATCCTCCAATTATGGAGGAATAGTTCCTTAATATCTTGCATGCGGCAACGCTAGATTAAAGATTAATTTGAGGTCATGTGCTTAATGATTATGCATGAATCGTTCCACCCTTAATTAATGATATAGCGATTGCATGTTATTAGTTAAGGCTAAATCTAAGTTAATAAATCTTGACGATTGTATGATTTATTAAACTATGATTAAGGAACTTTTGGAGAACTAATCAGTTTTGATTAGGTTGTGCAATTGGTACTTAATTAATATGGGTTTTAATGCTGAGATCTTGGTTTTAATACCTGTATTAACAAATGCTTAAGAGATTGAGGATCGTAGTTTCTTAAGTAAATTGCATATTAGTTAGAGATTTCAACTAATAAACAACATCTCCTTTCATGAATAATTAATTAGGATTCGATGAAAATTAATCCTTGATCTAGTAATGCCATATGCAGGATATTGCTTTTATCATTGTGTTTTATTCTTGTTTTAATCTCTTTTAAATTCATCAAACAAACCCCCCGATTTACTTAAACTATTAATTGGTTCTAAATTGCTTCTTTGGGAAACGACCTAGGTTAACCCCCTTTACTACGTTTTCGGGGTTTTCTTGGTTTATAAATTATTATTTGGTCGCGCACTAAAATCTAACGACGTTTTGGTGAGCGTCACAGCCCATACCTTCAGTTGCTGAAATTATTTTTCTCCCAGTTCCGGTTCGCTCGTGTTTTATCGCTCGCAGTGTCGGTGTGTTACGCACGGTCGTCCGAAAAATATTCCGTTTATACCGTCGAGATCCTCTAATTCCCCTCTACCTAAGGGTATTAATATTTAAAGGTGTTTGTGAATTTTTCTCCGGCGGAGTATTTTCACGGACACCTTTTGCGCGTCAGAAAATTTCGTCGGCGAACAACGACTGTTTGGTTGTCCACCGAACTTCTTGCCGCGGCACGTCTTATTTTCTAGGTATATTTTACCTATTAATTCCCCATTTTAATTTCCTAGTCATGATTAGAAAAGTAATATAATAATTATATTTACGATTATTTCCCTATGGAAAAATCGGGATGTTACAGAGCCAGCCCCTCTTGTAGATGACGAGGCGCCCCCATACGAGAAGGATGTGGAGGCGGACCCAGTGTCCGTGAGACTGCGAACTTCGAAGCTGAAGAAGAAGGGAGCCCGGATACGCGTGACCCAGGTCTACGGCCGTCGTCTGGCGCCTCGCTCACACGATAGCGAGGCGGGACTGTCCACGGGACTTCGGGACCCGCCAGATGTCCCGGAGCCCTCGTCGGACGGGGAGGAGGAGCCTGTGGAGGCAGTCCCCATGGAGGAGGAGGATGGCGAGGAGTGACCAGCCTGTTCAGCACCCCTATACTTCGGAAAAGCTTGTTTTGCTTGTAGTTGTAGTTACATGTATTTTTGCTGACTGTAGTTGCTGTATATGGATGTACATTATGTAGTAGGAGTATTTAATTATGTATAGACCATGATAATGTATAATTATGACTTTCTATCTAGTACTTTGAAATATTTATATATCGCTTTTTATGGACCCTATTGAGCCTTGTGTTTGATTGCCTGATCTTGGTTATGTATGATTAATGTTGCTCGCGTTTATTTATTATTCGCATTATTCGTTTGTATGGAACATATGGTATAGTTCCCGCGCCTGGCTCTACTTTAATGATTAAATGCTACTTGCAATCAAGAAAGAAAAAAAATGGGTCCCTAATTTGAGATAACTAAACTATTTTCTAAAAGAAACTAGGGACTACGAGTATTCCCACATAGCAGATAACAACTTAGCGGACTCAGATTGTGACTTAAGCATAAGCTGCTAACCTAGGGTGTTACATCCAGTACCTAGTGGGACTGTTGTCCCCTCACCAAGTATAACCTTTTACGTTTCTATATTTACAAAGTGACCATCCCTGCATGTAAGGTGGTGTGGGGTGTGTCCATAAAAGTGCCAATAGAGGGGGATTCCCTATTACATAGCTGTGTAATTATCTTCAAGGTATACCAGGCCCACTGTGGCTTGAACCTTCTTAAGATATCACATTTTTCCTAGGGTTCAATTATGGTCTTCATAAAGTTAGATGATAATTTCTAGTTATCTAAGGTTGTCCTAAAGCTCTAATGAAAACCGTGTCCTCATGATGCTTATTAACAAAATTTTAACACATAATACATAATCATCTTCATTATCATACAATATTTACTACACCATACATGATTCAGATCCCAATGAATGCGGAAAAATTGGAGACAGAGAGCTAAAAACTTGAGTCATTTGAATGACCTATCAGCATTCATTCGAATGACACTGACACTGAGATTGTCATTCGAATGACCAAGAAATTTCGCTCGAGTTGGTGCACGAAATATGCCATTCGAATGACAAAGTCTACTCATTCGAATGACTTGAATATTTTGTTCTCGGTTTAGTAAAATCAATGATTCATTCGAATGACCATTCCTATTGATTTGAATGACCAAAGGTTTGAGCTGTTAACGAAAATCAGGAGCATATTCAGCACTATTCCATGCACACCACTTAGAGCATTTTACCACAGATTCCAGCAATCACAAATCATATATTTTCAACTTCTAAACACTAAATAACACATGCATGCATCATTTACAACATATATTACATAATATATTATATTATTTCACAAACAACATACAACACACATAAATCACCAAGGTGCTGATTTGGTTAGGATTTACCCACAAGAGCATACATAAACATATATTCAACACCATAATAAGCCACTTAGATAGTGGGTTTTCAGATTACCCACTTCCTAAGAGTTTTTGTTAATGGTGAGGTGGTGAGAAGGGTACCTTCGATACGCAATTAAATTTTGACGACGACCGAAAATCAGTTCGAATCTCGCAAAATTTTGCAAGATCACGAGACCATTATTTTGACTGGTATTTTTAGTAAATAAAATTTATGATTTAATTTTCCAGTCTAAATAATTGGCTCGTACATTTATTTATTATTTAAAATTCTCTTTAAGGAAAAAGAGGGATGTTACATAATACATAATTATTTTCATCGTCATACCATATTTACTACACCATACATGATTGACATCGTAATGAATGTGGAAAAATTGGAGACGGAGAGCTAAAAACCTGAGTCATTCGAATGACCTATCAGAATTCATTCGATTGACACTGACACTGAGATTGTCATTTGAATGAATAAGGTTATTCAATCGAATCACCAAGAAATTCAGCTCGGGTTGGTGCACGAAATATGCCATTCGGATGACAAAGGTTGTGCATTCGATTGACTTGAATATTTTGCTCTCGGTTTGGTAAAATCAATTATTCATTCAAATGACCATTCCTAGTCATTCGAATGACCTGAAAATTTTGCTCTCGATTTAGTAAAATCAATGATTTATTCGAATAACCATGCCCAGTCATTCGAATGACCAAAGGTGTAAGCTGTTGATGGAAATCAGGAGCATATTCAACACCATTCCATGCACCACCCTTGGGCTTCCACTACAGTTTCAAGCAACCACAAAAATATATTTCCAACATCCAATATATATATATCCAACTTCCAAACTACTTACATAACACATGCATCCACATCAAACATATAACATGCATTATATCATATTTTCATAAGTTCAACTTATAACGCACATAGGCCACCAAGGTGGTGGTTAAGCTAAGTTTTACCCACTTCTTAAGAGTTTTTTTTTATGGTGAGGGCATGGAGAAGAAGTTCCCACGAATGCTTGGCTTTTTCCTGCTACGTCAACGTAATGACAGAGTGCACGATGGAATGTGTTTAGGCGAAAGTTAACAAATGGAAAATGAGAAAATAAAAGCCATGGAGTGGCTATTTATAAAAGGCCAAGTCGGTGGCCTTTGGCCATTTTTAAGGCCAAAAATAATTAAAAAAGAAATTAAATTAAAAAGGATAAGTGTATAAATAGTGGTTGGATGAGCTTCTTTGACTTTGGACCCTTTTTGGCTTGTGTGTGTGTGAGCCGTGAGAGAGTGGCTAATGGCCTTGGCCATGTGGCTAAATTTTCAATCGTGTTTGATCATGTTCGGTCGTTAACTGTTCATGTACGGGTGTCCTAAAAATTATCTGGACACACCATCTTGATCTAGTAATTTTTCTAATATGGAATTTAAATTAATCTAAGGTATTTGTAAATTTATTATCATAAAAGTGTGTTTAAAGGATACCATTGATACGTAATTAAATTCTAGTGATGCTCGAAAATTGGCCTGGATCTCGCAAAACTCCGCGAGGTTACAAAACCATTATTTTGACTGGCATTTCTTGAAAATACATTTTATAATTTAATTTCCTAGTCTCAATAATAGGCTCATTTTTATTTATTACGCAAAATTCCTCGTAAGGTGAAAATCGGGATGTTACAACGACCCTGCTAGGTAAACGGGGGAAAGGATAAGAAGGATGCTGCCCCAATGGAATTACATGATAGGGTACATAGGAGAATTCTTAGATTCCCTTCATGCATGATATATGTGTTGTATGTATATGATAATGACATAAGTATATGTTTTAAGGCAATACCAAGCGAAGAAGGATTTCACAAGAATGCCTTTACGAGGATCCTTAAGTTATAGAAGTACAATATTTAAATGATTAGGTTTAGAAAGCACGAATACCTTTAGGTAATGTAAGATTCGAATTGCCCAGTCATCTAGATAACTAAGTTAAAGCTACTCAGGACTAGTATGGATTAAAATAAGTAGGGATTTTAGTATACTTTGACACTTAGAGATCTTCTGAGTGGCCTGGATCATAAATGAATCGAAATGGATGGCACGTCTTACAAACACGCCCCTCACCAATTTAGCAAGCTGGATTGGTTAAACCAACGCAGGCATAGGCCAGATTACAATACCACCGGGTTGTTCCCGAGATTATGAATGCGGGCACAGACCCTTATGAAGGCACAGACCTTAATATGATGAATGACAGGCACAAGCCTGGTTAAAGGGTGGACCCATCTCATGAATGAATGAATGTTATATGCAGCCAAGTCACAGGGATGATCAGGTCGAGTCACAGAGCTGACCTACATGTCCGCACCAGATCGAGTCACAGGCCCGATCCCTCCCCATCAGATCGAGTTACATGGCTGATCCCTCCTCATCCCTTAATGAATCGCCGATAATACCCTGCAAAGCCTAAAAAGCTTCGGATCTCGGTAACTGATGGGTCTCTCCCAGGTCCTCACTGAAACACCCTAGCTAACTGTTTACCCGTACGCAGTAAACAATGCTCACTAGGTTGTTTTCTACCTGGCCGGAATACCTTAGTCCATTGTTATCTTTCGAAAGTAGTTGCTTAAGAAAATAGGGACCAATTTTGAAACTTTGCCTTTGCCTCGATTATTTACTAAAATAGAGCCATGCGTCGGAAAGAACAAGTATAGCAAGCGGATAACTGTATAATAATCATAGAGCATATAATATACACCCATCTGGTCCATCAGAACAGTCATGTAGTTGTTATAATAAATAATATACAGGTAACATGTCCAATAGATACAATACATAACATTAAAATACAAGGGCTACTGGGATACTACTCAGTATGCCCTTGGCAAAATCCTGACATCCTGCTATCTCTAAATCCATCTCCTGTCATGGCCGCTCATGGCTCAGCTGGCGGCTCGTCGGCATCCTCAAAGTAAGAATCATCAGCAGTACCTGAAGTCATAAGGCAGTGGGAATGAGAACGGTAGGTTCTCAGTGGAAATAACTTTAGTTCCTGAGTCTCGTCTCATATTAGGTCAGACTTCAGGCTGCTCAGAGATCTCTAAGTGAACATGCATACTAAATATCCTACTGATTATTATCTGGCCTAAGTTCTGAATGGCTTTATCTACCTTACTATGTGATATGGGAACTATTCTTGCTTACTAAGTTCTCGTGCTTGTTAACATCAAGCCGACATACATATCCGTCTTGAGTGTTCTCTTGACGGTAATGACATAACAGCAGAATCATACATTCAGACATTCATACATGACAGAATAAACATGCTTGATATTCATGCCTAACAGAATGAACATATGCATAACAGAATAAACCTGCATGACAGAATAAACCTGCTTTTGGAATATGTGTTATTCCCACCATAGCATTGTCCTCTTTTGACAATACTATGATGGAATAACCTCGCACCCTCAGTGTAGGCCCTTTTTTGACCTTCCTGCAGTGGGCTTCCACCTGCCGTGTGCCCCCTTGGGACCCCTCGGCAGTGGGCGGATATTGTACCCCCACCTTAGCTTGCCCCCTTTCGACAATGCAAAGGCGTGGTAACCGTACACCTCCAGGTATCCCATATCGACACCACCTGTGGCGGGCTTCCACATTCAGGATGCTTCTTTGACCTCCTGAAGTGGGATCATGGTTTGGCTCTCGTGATCACGACCTTTTCAGCATTTTCAGCAGCAGTTCAGAATTCATTTCTTTTCAGTACCTGCAGTATGGCATACTTGTTTCCTATGGTTCATTTCAGAATCTTTACTTATCTCATAATTACTTCTAATCCTTTAAACCTGGCTTATCATGAATGCACAGAAGGCTACATCTTACATCACATACTACATGTAATGACATTAACATACATACTGCATATACTTCACATATCCACATACGACATATACTTCATCTATTTCAGTTATCAATCATAGCTATAGCATTGAGTATCAGATTATGTGCCTCAAGAGGGGTTCCATAAGACATTCTGGTCTCAGGCCGCTTAGCGGAAACTACTGTCCGCTCAGCAGCTTGAGCCCTCACGCTCAGCGCTGAAAACATGTCCGCTCAGTGGTAGGAATCTTATCGCTCAGCGGTCTGACAACTTTTTAAAATATACTTTATCCTTTAAGAAAAAATATCTTTTCGTCCTTATCCTCATCCACGTGGACCTCAGACCGCTCAATGGTAACCACTTTCCGCTCAGCGCTCTGGAGTTCACGTTTGAAAATTTCTGATGCATTCCGCTCAGCGGCACCAGGGGCCGCTCAGCGGCGCCAGAGGCCGCTCAGCGGTCCCTGGGCAAAACTGAAAACCGAATGCATCATTTTCTCCCACTTTCTTCCTCTTTTCATCCATGGAACCTGCTTGAGTTTTACACATATTTCATACATAATAATCCTATCTAATCCAGGTCACAAGACCCTTCAGAATCATCTTCCTAAGCCCTAGCATCATTTCTAACATATATGAGCACATAATCAAAGAATTTATCACACATACACATAATCACATACACACTCATCCACCATCAAGAGCTGAGGAACTAGAGTTACCCACTTCCTAAAGAGCTTCTTGATGATGTAAGAAGGATGAAATTAAGCTTTGCTTGCTTGCTTGCTTGAGTCTTGCTAAGAAATGATGGAAGCTTAGGTTATGGGAGTTTAGGGTTATGGAAGCTTAGGTTTTCTTTCTCCAAGTGAAGAGAAACTCATAGCCTTGTTACTTGCTTGTCTTCTTTATGAATTTAAGAGTGAATTAAGGTGATGAAGGGCAAAGGGTGATGATGGTGGAAGAGCTTTGGTGAGCTTGGATGAACTTTGGATGAATGTTGGTGTGCATAGAGAAATGAAGAAGGCTTTTGGTGTGTGTGTTTCGTGGTGAGGGTGGCTGCCGTTGGGAAATTAGTGGCCTTGGGCCCTGAGTGTTTATTTTCTATGTGTGTTTTTGGTCGTGTTCGCTCATTAACAATTTATGTCCGGAAGTCCTAAAAATATTTCGGACATACCGTTGTGACCTATTAATTTTTCTTATTAATATTTAAATCTTTGTTGATTAATATTTTACAGACTCCTTTGTGTTATGATTAAATTCTAATAATGACCTAATATCGACCCGAACGTCACCGGACGCCACGAGATCGCAAAATTATTATTTTTAGCATTTTATCACAGGAATTAAAATTAATACTTGAATTCTTATTTTATTTTCTTTTACCTTTTCCTATGAATATATTCTTAATTATTTATTCTGTGAAATTTTAGTAAAGGGAAAAACTCGGGTTGTTACACTCACTGCCTCCAACTTGCTAGGATCCACTGCTACCCCCTGTTCTAACACCACGTACCCTAGAAACTGCACCTCCTTTACCCAAAATTCACATTTCGAAAGCTTGGCATACAACTTCTTTTCCCTCAATACTTCCAGAACAATTTTCAAATGTCAGGTGTGCTCTTCCTCATCCTTTGAGTACACCAGGATGTCATCTATAAAGACGATAACACAGTCGTCCACGTAAGCGCGAAAAATCCGGTTCATGTAATCCATAAAGATCGCGGGGGCGTTCGTGAGTCCGAACGACATCACGGTGAACTCGTAATGACCGTAATGAGATCGGAATGTTGTCTTAGGGATATTTTCCTCCTTCACCTGAATTTGGTGGTATTCTGATCGTAGGTCAATTCTTGAGAAGATCCTTGCACCCTTCAATTGGTCCAGCAGGTCATCAATTCTAGGCAGTGGATACTTGTTTTTAGCCGTCACTTTGTTCAATTGCCTATAATCGATGCACATCCTCATGGTGCCATCTTTCTTTTTCACGCACAACACCGGCGCTCCCACGAAATAAGTACCTCTTCCTATCCAAACTTTGTCATATCCCACCATTCTCCAGTGGGGCCTTCCAGCTTCCTAGTTGCAAATTTGACCTTCTGGGAATCAGTGCAGGGGATATCTTCAAAGATCTGTTCCATCTTCCAGATCCATCCATGAACTAGGTCAGGATCCATTATTCCTTCAAATACCCTTGGGTTTGCCCTGGTAAAGTCCCACTACCTTAGGGCTTCAATCTCTTGGGTTGTCAGTGGAGCATTCTTCTGGCCGTAGCAGCTGTCATTTGAGTAGTGGCCTAGGCTTGTGCCAGTGTGGATTGGGCCTGGGCCTGTGTAGCTTGTGCCATCTCCCGCAGTATCTCTACAAAGTCTCCTGCAACAGGCTCGCGCGGCTGGGTATCCCTTCTCAGCGGCATATCTAAACACTCACACCTGCAAAATCCTGAGTTGATCAGCCTCAAGAACAGCTAGTGCATACATGATCAGTACATACAACTTCATAGGGTATACACTGTGCATCATGCTCGGAAGCATAGTGCAGCTCAGTCCTCAGGCTCACTCAAACCAAACTGCTCTGATACCAAATGAAACACCCCTAGCTAACTGCATACGCTCGGGCCGTACACAATGCTTGCTAGGTTGTTTACTCTCTGGTGGTTCCCTTATACATTTTGAAGATAATTGTTCTAGAACATAAGGACCCATTTTATCTTTTATTTGCATAGAAGTTTCATAACATATGAGCCGTGAGTGCGAAGGAATAGTATTGCAAACGATCAAGTTCTTAGGCTCTAGACTATGCACACATTATATTACAGGTTTAGCGGGTCTATCACTTACACACATAGAAAGTAGTATCAATATTACATTGCATAGATATCAACAGTTCCTTTATTCACTACACTACTTGTTCTTCCCAAACTCCCTTCACGGTTCCTCAGCAGGCTCGGCAGTATCGGCATAGTAAGAGTCATCATAAGTTCCTGGAGCCATAAACGAGTGGGGGTGAGAATGGCAAGTTCTCAGTGGTTAACATTCTAGCTTGGCCTTGCATTTTTCTCTGATATTCTCAGGCCACTCAGGGAACCTCTAAGTGTCATTCATACTAGCCCCTACTGATTATCATATTTAGCCTATGTCCTGAGCAGCTTTATCTAATTTACTAGGTGCTTGGGCATCTAATCTGAACATTACCTAGGCTTCATGCTATTTTCTTTATCTTGTCGAAGTGTGGCAATATGAAATTGCCTTCTCATTTTACTACTAACTGACATACTAGTCATCTCGGGGCATTCCCTTGACGATACACAATGCATAATATCATACATAACTATAAACTTAGCTACTTTTATAGGTACAAACATACAATCATTCATTCATATGCATATCTATCTCGTGCATGCTAGGGATCTAGAATTCTCTTACGCGCCCTGTGGCTGCGTCCTTCTTAGTCTTTTCACCTTTGTAATCATGGCCTCGGCTACAACTTCTTTTGCTTTCCCTATTGTGTTGACCCGACAACGCTCTTGACCGGTGTGGTAGCTAGCCATGTAAAGCTCATAGGGGGAAGACATCAAATGCGATAGGTACAACTACTCCCTTAACACGAATGGCGAGGGATTGGACCTTGGACTCGATCAGGTGTGGACACGTAAGTCGACCCTTGGACTCGACCTGGTCAGCCTTTGGACTTGACTGGGGTCCCTTCTTTCCTTTCTTTCTTTCTTCAGGCCTTGGCCTGTTCTCATCATCATAAGGCCTTGGCCTTCTCACCGCTCAGGCTTGGCCTATTCTCATAATCTCGAGCCTTGGCCCGTTGCTATCGCTATCAAGCCTCTGCCTGCATTGGTCTTAACCAATCCAGCTTGCCGAATTGGTGAGGGGCATGTCTGTAAGACGTGCCAAGAGAAATAGGGGAACATCCTAGTTATATAACTATACTCTTTAACTAAGGTCTTCCTCACCAACTAGGGTCGGAACCTCTCTCACTCGTCTTCTTTCCCTAAGGTTCAATTATGATCTTGTTGGACTTTAGGCGAGGACTTCTAGTTATCTACGGTCGTCCTACAATATACAACGGTCGTTTCCTCATGATGCATGTTCTCCTGGATAATGGTACGCATAGCTGTGCTTAATGGATCCCATAGCATAGTTAAAACTCAAGTTTTTCAGTGAGCATTCGAATGATTAGGGTTTGTTCATTTGAATGATTCTTTCAATTGATTGATCAAGGAATTCAATCGATTGAAATCCTTCTCAGGCTTTCATTCAGCTGGAATCCTCATTCATTCAATTGAAATCCAAAATCTTTCATTTGATTCCCGTGGGAATTCAATCGAATGAACTAGTGTAAATTGGCTCCCGAGAGCATTTTATCCCAGGGGCTTCTCACCATAACTTTTCTCATTTTTAGTGATCCAATCAGTACAGTTATGGTTTCTAAACGTCAAAATCATCAAAAACCATCCTACACAACTTATTTCCTATAGTTTCTACAAAGTAGTTTGGCAGTCAAATACATACAGATACATATACACAGTCATAAAATCAACCACATAGACAGAGGGCTTAGAGTTACCCACTTCCTATGCGGATTCGAAGTTGATAGGGTGGTTACGGAGAAAATCCTCATCACAATGGCATACTTCAAGGAGTTTTTGGGAGTCCGTCAGTGCTTTTGCGATGTGCACGAACGGTACTAGAAATAGAGAAACTGAGGGAAAGTAAAATATAAAAATTTTCTAACCCAGGGGCCCTTTTATAGCCGTGGCCCCCTGCTTGATTGTTTATTTAATTATTAATTTATTTTATTATTATATAATTATTTGATTATAATTATCCAAAATATCTTGGCCCTCTGTTCAGTTTTGGTCACGTTTGACCGCGTTTGGTAACTATTTACTCGTGTACGGACGTTTGGAAAATATTCCGAACACATATCAGCGATCTACAAATTTTTTCCGTCAGGATGGCGTACTGAAACAAGGTATCCGGGAACTTGTTTCTAGCAGCCCATATTTCACAGATCCCTTTGTCCCTCAACCGAATTTTCGTTTTGACCGAAAACGTACATGGACCTCGCGGTATTTCGCGAGATCGTAACTCCCTGACCTTCTGTAAAGTTTAAGGGAAATAGATCTTGTAAATAATTTTCCCCATCCTATACTCGCTTTTCTTTAAGCTCTTAATTAGGCAAAAATCCATAAATTTTTCAAAAATCTTTCTAAGGGAAAAACTGGGATATTACATTCCATGCCCCTTAGAAAAATTTCATCCTCAAAATTTACGAGTAGTGAGAATTGTACCTTTAGACCAGTTCGGGGTAAGCTTTCCTCATATCATCTTCTAGCTCCCATGTTTTCTCTTCAAATTCCCCATTTGTCTATATCACTTGTACCATGGGAATCTCCCGGTTCCGCGTCTTGCGAGTCTTGTGGTAGACGATTCGTTAAGGGATGAGGGGTAGGGCCAAATCTTCTCTCAGTTGCACTTGCTCGGGTTGCAGCACATGATCTGGGGACGCGTAATACTTACATAATTGGGAGACATGGAATACATCATGGATGTTGGCCAAGTTAGGCGGAAGAGCTATTCTATAGGCCACGGGTCCAACATGTTTTAAAATCTGGAAGGGTCCCATGAACCTCGGGCTCAGCTTCCTAACCTTCAAAGACCTTCCGATACCGGTGGCTAGGGTGACTTTGAGTAAAACATGATCCCCCTCCTGAAACTCCAATGGCCTTCTATGGTTGTCTGCATAACTCTTCTGCCGACTTTGTGCAGTAAGCATTCGTTGGCATACCAACTTCATCAATTCTTTAGCCTCTTGGAGTTCTTCGGATCCAAGACCACAGTACTGCTTGCTATTATTCCAGCAGAGTGGCGACTGGCATTTTCGTCGATATGGAGATTGAAATGGAGCCATACCTATGCTAGCCTGGTAGCTATTATTGCAAGGGAACTCTAACAGTAGAAACAACTCCTCCAAATTTCCAGGTGTATCCAGCGCACAGGCTCTCAACATGTCTTCCAAGATCTGGATAGTCCTCTCGGACTGGCCGTCCGTCTGAGGGTGGTAGGCGGAGCATAAATATAGCTGTGATCCATAATTCTTTTGAAAAGCTGTCTAGAATCGAGAGGTAAACTGGGGATCTCTTTCCGAGATAATGGAGGATGGTACTCCATGTAGTCTCACCACTTCCTTGACACACAGTTGGACTAGCTTTTCCATCGGGCAATTCATCTTGACCGAAATGAAGTGAGCAGACTTGGTCAATCTGTCCACCATTACCCATACTGAATCCATTCCCGTCAGAGTGCATGGTAGTCCAGAGACAAAGTCCATCGCAATACCATCCCATTTCCATTCTGGAACCTCGGGAGGATTTAGTAAACCAGGTGGTTTCTGGTGCTCAATCTTGACTTTCTGACATACCAAGCACTTCTGTACCCAGTCTTCAATGTCTCTCTTTAGGCCTGGCCACCAAAACATCTGCCTGAGATCATGGTACATCTTGGTGGTCCCTGGGTCCATAGTGAAGTAGCTCTTGTGCCCTTCTTGTAGAATATCCTCTCGTAAGCTGCCCTCCTTGGGTACGCAGATGCGCTGATTGAACTGTAGCACCCCATCAGTACCCATGGTCACTTCTTTGATACTTCATTCCTCCACCGTCTTACGAAACTTGCACCAAGCGTCATCTACAAATCTCTGTTTGAAATCACTGGTGATGCGCAGGGGACACAACATCATGCGGTTGCGACGACGAGCAACCATCAAGTTGAGGTCACAGAATTTTTCAATCAATTGCGCCTCCTGTACCATCATCTGTGCTATATGCAATGATTTTTGACTTAAGGCATCAACTACCACATTTGCTTTTCCAGGGTGGTGATTGAGTTAAAAGTCGTAATCTTTCAGGAATTCAGTCTATCTCCTTTGCCTCATATTGAGCTCATTCTGGTCGAAAAGGTATTTCAAGCTTTTATGGTCCGAGAACACTTCGAATAGAATGCCGTATAGGTAATGCCTCCAAATTTCAGTGCGAAAATGACTGTAGCCAGTTCCAGGTCATGCGTTGGGTAGTTGGCTTAGTGGGGCCGTAACTGTCTCGAGGCATAAGCTATCACTTGTCGTTGCTGCATTAATACACTTCCCAATCCTGCTCTTGACGTATCATAGTATACTTCAAAAGGTATCTGAGGGTCTGGCAAGATCAATACAAGAGCAGTGGCAAGATCCTCCTTTAGTTCCAAGAAACTCCTTTTGCATTCCGGTGACCACACTATTTTGGCTCCCTTCCGGGTCAACTTTGTCAGTGGCAAGGCGATTTGATAAAACCCCTTAATGAATCGCCGATAATACCCTGCAAAGTCTAAAAAGCTTCGGATCTTGGTAACTGATGTTGGTCTCTCACAGGTCCTCACTGCCTCAAACTTGCTAGGATCCACTGCAACCCCCTGTTCTGACACCACATGCCCTAGTGTGAAGAAAATTCTTTCTCTGACCATTGATGGCTTGGTTTTGATGAAGATAAGAACATCAACAAAAAGCAAGAAAAAGGCAAAGACACAACCGATGGATTGCAACGATCAACCGATCATCATATTGAAGGTTCAAGTGTTTTTACCTTAGAGTTTAATAGATAGCACTTGTTTATGATAATATGGTTATTGGCTCATAAGGTTTTCATTACAACAAGTCTAACATCTTTCCTAAACCCTAAAATCAATTAGCAACATTTCTATGGGGTTTACAACACTTGGAAAACACTTTGTTGTGTCAGTAATAGATTACTGGATTTCAGTAATTGATTACCAGCTTCAGTAATCAATTACAGGGTTTCAGTAATTGATTACCAGCATCAAAAATGTGAAAATATAACATTTTCTGCATGAGTAATCGATTACCAACTTGCTGTAATCGATTACCAACTCGAGAATTTTGAAAATAAGTGGTTTTCATGTGTGTAATCGATTACACACTTAGGGTAATCGATTACCAACACGAAAGTTTGAAAATAACTCAAATTTTATGAGTGTAATCGATTACCAAACCGTGCTAATCGATTACCACTTCAAAGAATTTGAAAATTGGCAGTTTCTATGTGTGTAATCGATTACCACACTTGGTTAATCGATTACATGTTCGAATGGGTGTGTTTTTTCATGAAACAATGCGTTGTTTTGCATCTGTATGCATTGGCAATGGTTCATGAACAGGCACCTCTGCCTATATAAGGTTGGAACTCATGCAGAACAAATACACAACTCCAGAACTCAATTCTCACTTTCATATTCACAAAGTTCTGATAAAATTTCAATGGTGTTTCAATCCTAAACTTAAAGAAAGCCCTTTGAGCCTTAACTGTTATATCATTTGTGCTTTCTATTCAGGAAAACTTCCAACCCTGAATTTAGGATTGGTAAAGCCATTGTATCACTTCTTCAACAATTATGAATCAATTGTGGCACCGTAGTGTTCGGTGAGGGCATTGTGTAACCAGGGGAACGAGTTGTTCTCTTGTAGTTGTCGGTGTAAGTGCCTTGGGGTGAGGTTGTACACAACACAAGTTTACATAGTGGAAAAATCCCTGAATCAGAACAGGGGACTGGACGTAGCCTTCGGTGGTTGAAGGTGAACAAGGATAAATTCTCTGGTGTGATCTTTCTTAACCCTACACTCTTTACATTCAGCAATTTACAATTTCTGCTGCTTTAACATCATTATCTATTCGGTTATTGCTGGGTCTTGTTCTTAATTTGGGGATTAGGGTTTCACATCTTTCAAAGAACCAAAATCCGAGAAAAACAAGAGAAACCTAATTCACCCCCTCTTAGGTTGCTATCCAGAGTTACACCTAGAAACTGCACCTCCTTTACCCAAAATTCACATTTCAAAAGCTTGGTGTACAACTTCTTTTCCCTTAATACTTCCAGAACAATTTTCAAATGTCGGGTGTGCTCTTCCTCATCCTTCGAGTACACCAGGATGTCATCTATAAAGACGATAACACAGTCGTCCACGTAAGCGAGAAAAATATGGTTCAGGTAATCCATAAAGATTGCGGGGGCAATCGTGAGTCCGAACGACATCACGGTGAACTCGTAATGACCGTAACGAGATCAGAACGCCGTCTTAGGGATATCTTCTTCCCTCACCTGAATCTGGTGGTATCCTGATCATAGGTCAATTCTTGAGAAGATCCTTGCACCCTTCAATTGGTCCAGCAGGTCATCAATTCTAGGCAGTTGATACTTGTTTTTAACCGTCATTTGTTCAACTGCTTATAATCAATGCACACCCTCATGGTGCCATCTTTCTTTTTCACGAACAACACCGGCGCTCCCACGAAATGAGTATCTCTTCCTATCATAAGGCGGGCTTTGTCATATCCCACTATTCTCCGGCGGGGCGTTCCAGCTTCCTAGTTGCAAATTTGACCTTCTGGGAATCAGTGCAGGGGATATCTTCAAAGATCTGTTCCATCTTCCAGATCCATCCATGAACTAGGTTAGGATCCATCATTCCTTCAAATACCGTTGGGTGACCTGGTAAAGTCCCGATACCTTAGGGTTTCAATCTCCTGGGCTGTCGGTGGAGCATTCCTCTGGGCCGTGGCAGCTGCAATCTGAGTAGTAGCATGGACCTATGCCTGTGTTGCTTGGGCCTGGGCCTGTGTAGCTTGTGCCATCTCCCGCAGTATCTCTGCAAAGTCTGTTGCAGCAGGCTTGCGCAGCAAGGTATCCCTTGCAAAATCCTGAGTTGATCAGTCTCAAGAACAGCTAGTGCATACATGATTAGTACATACAACTTCGTAGGGTATACACTGTGCATCATGCTCAGAAGCATAGTGCAGCTCAGTCCTCAGGCTCACTCAGACCAAACTGCTCTGATACCAAATGAAACACCCCTAGCTAATTACATACGCTCGAGCCATACACAATGCTCGCTAAGTTGTTTACTCTCTCGTGGTTCCCTTATACTTTTTGAAGATAAGTGTTCTAGAACGTAAGAACCCGTTTTCTCTTTTATTTGCATAGAAGTTTCATAACATATGAGCCATGAGTGCGAAGGAATTGTATTGCAAACAATGAAGTTCTTAGGCTCTAGACTATGCATACATTATATTATAGGTATAGTGGGTCCATCACATACACACATAGACAGTAGTATCAATATTACATTACATAGATATCAACAATTCCTTTATTCACTACACTACTTGTTCTTCTCGACTTCCCTTCACGGTTCTTTAGCAGGCTCGGCAACATTGGCATAGTAAGAGCCATCATAAGTTCCTGGAGCCATAAACGAGTAGGGGTGATGTAACACCCTAGCTAGCTGCTTACATGTACATCGTAAACAATGCTCACTAGGTTGTTATCTGCTTTGGTTGGGGTTACTTTTAGCCCCTACTTTAGCTTTGAAAATATTTCTTACTTAGAAAATATGGACCATTTTGAAACATTTTCTTTCTATACATATGATATAAAATATGAGCCGTGCGCGTCAGATAGAATTTATACTGCAAGCGTTAAAATCGTATAATAGCTGCTCTAATATAACAATGTCAAACAATAAGCAGGCAAGTGGTCCATAGCATATAATCACAAACATTTACATAGATAATATCTTAGTTAATACATACACATAAGTTTTCATAGCAGTAAGATCATTTTTCATGCTTAGAAATTCAGATTTTGAACCCAAATTCACGAAATGGCTGTTTTGCCCTTTTCCTCAAAATTACTGTTTTGCCCCGTAAAAGCCCTATTTTCTTTGGAATTTTAATTCTCAAAAACCCGATGGAGTCAAGACTTGCCCTTAAGGTTTTTTATAGTTCTAAACCCGATTTTTCTGAAAATCAACCCAGTTTTTCAGTCCCAAGATGTGAAATTCCCGTTTTGCCCTTTTTTTCACAAAAATTCCGTTTTCTGCCTATTTGCTGAGAAATTCATCGGAGACTCTAAAAATCATAAAACTTGACATCCCCACCCAAAATTTCGTGTAGAACTCAAAAATAACCTTATTTTTTCATGATAAAAACCTTAGCATACAGTTCCCTTTAAAATCAAGTCATGTGCCTATTTTCGTATCAAAGTCACATAAAAGAAATCCTAACCACAGGTATTTCTAGCACAAAACACAGCTCAACACATCTTAAATCACATAGACAGTGATTATGTTGGTTTACCCACGTTTTACGGTTCCGGTGTTTCCTGTAGACTTCTAGCTTGCTTTGATGGCTCCTAAATCTTCTTGGGATGAATCTTTCCAAGATTTCCCTAGGGATTTTTATGGATTTTTGTAGGTTTAGGTTAGGGGATTTCTGAAGAACAGGGACTAGGTTTGATGCAGGAAGTGATGGGTCTCTAGTTTGACCGAATAACAGTCGATTGTGTAATTGGACAGAGTTTTGGCAAGGTTTTCTAATTTCTCTCCAAAATTTCTGATTTGGGGGGTATTTATAGGCAAACCCACGAAAATCACTTTCCTATTTTGCCCTTGGGGGTAAAATTACCAAAATACCCTTGTTTTGTCTTTTTCCTAAATGTCATTTTCATGACTCATCCACCTTTTGACTCCTTGACCACACTTGGCCGAATTCTTGGCCATGTATTTTGATGTTTCTTGGCCGGTTTTGTGGCTGAAAATTTACGGGCTCTGGCAGATCAATTTTGATCAGGTTTTTCTCGTTTCCGGTGCCAGTACTTCACGTTTGGCTGTTCTAAAAATATTCTGATCACATCTTTGTGAACCAATAATTTTTTCCAAGTAATATTTTAGGCTCACTTGGGTATTTGTGAATTCTTATCTGTAGCCGTATCTTTTACGGATACTTTAGATGCACGGTTATGTTCAGACGGCAAAAAGGATTTGCTCTAGTGTCTGCAGAATTTCCAGAAAACGTACAGAAATATTCCTACAGACAATTCTTAATCCCAAGGGTTCCTAATTCTACTTATTTAACCAAAAATATAAATATCTCAACAATTATCTAGCAAAATTCCGCTAAGGGGAACACGAGATGTTACAGGTGAGAGCGGCAAGTTCTCATTGGTTAAAATTCTAGCGTTGCCTCGCATTTTTCTCGAATATTCTCCAAGCCGCTCAGGGAACCTCTAAGTGTCATGCATACTAGCCCCCTACTGATTATCATATTTAGCCTATGTCCTGAGCAGCTTTATCTAATTTACTAGGTGCTTGGGCATCTAATCTGAACATTACCTAGGCTTCGTGCTATTTTCTTTATCTTGTCGAAGTGTGGCAATACGAAATCGCCTTCTCATTTTACTGCTAACTGACATACTAGCTGTCTCAGGGCATTCCCTTGACGATACACAATGCATAATATCATACATAACTATAAACTTTGCTACTTTTATACGTACAAATATACATCATTCATTCATATGCATATCTATCTCGTGCATGTTGGGGATCTGGAATTCTCTTACGTGCCCTGTGGTTGCGTCCTTCTTAGTCCTTTTACTTTTGTAACAGTGGCCTCGGCTACAACCTCTTTGCTTTCCTTATCGTGTTGACCTGACAGCGCTCTTGACCGGTGTGATTGTAACAACCCGACTTTTTCCCTTCAGTTAAAATGTTACAGAGGAAAGAATTAAAAATATAATAATAGGGAAAAGGTGAGATAAAAATAAAATAAAATTCAAATATTAATTTTATCTCTGTAATATTAGTTAAACATAATAATTCTGCGATCTCGTGGCGTTCGGTGACGTTCGGGTCGACATTAGGTATTATTAGAATTTAATTGTGACTCAATAGGAGTCTGTAAAATACATTGATATGAAAATAAATTCAAGAATATTTCAATAAAAGATTTAAATGTTAACAAGGAAAATTAATAGGTCACAATGGTATGTTCGGAATATTTTTAGGACTTCCGTACATAAATAGTTAATGAGCGAACATGACCGAAAACACATTGAGGATAAAATAAGAAAAATGAATGACCAAAGGCCACAAAAGACCACGGCCAGCCCTCCAAACCCGAAACACACCCACACTCTTACACCCCAAAGTTTCATTTCTTCTTCCTAAGTTCCAAGCCTTAAAGCTCCATAACCATCCAAGTTTACCTATCATTCTTTGCTTTTCATCATCATCAATCACTCTTAAACTCATCAAGGAGACAAGCTAGCATCAAGGCTAGGAGTTCTCTTCACTTGGAGGAAAAGAAACCAAGGTTTCCATAACCCTAAAATCTCCATCATCTAGCTTTTATTCTTTCTTGACAAAGAAGACTTCAAGCAAGCCATCAAGCTTCAAGTTCATCCAAGAACCCTTTAGGAAGTGGGTAACTTTAGTTTAACACCTCTTTGGTGATTATGTTTGATTAGATGTGCTTGTGCATGTGTATGTATGTTTATATGCTTATATGTGCAATTATGCTAGAAGTTTGGTTAGGCTTAGGAAGATGATTCTGAAGGGTCTTGTGACCTGGATTAGATAGGATTATTATGCTTGGATTGTGTGTGAAACTCAAGCAGGTGCCATGGGAAGCAAGGAAGGAAAAATGGAAGAGATGGTGAATTCAGTTTTCATGTCTCGCACAGGGGCCGCTGAGCGGAGTCTCAGGCGCCGCTGAGCGAGCTGAAGCCCACGTGGAAAGTTCAAAAAGATATTTTGGTGTAAGGCGGTGGAGAAAATTCGGGAAGGTGCCAGTCGCTGGGCGATGGGGTCACTACGGCTGAGCGATAAGACCTCTATCGCTGGGCGCGAAAGCTCAAACCGCTGAGCGAATAACAGTTTTCGCTGAGCGCCTTGAGACTAGAAACTCTTATGGAACCCTCTTGAGGCTCATAGTCTAGTATTTAGTGCTATATCTGTGATTGACAACTGAATTGTATGAATGTACATGCTGTATGTAACGAAAATATACCGAACATGCAGGCTACCTGTAATTTATGATAAAATCTGTAGCATTTCATGCATTCATGATACACCTAGTTTAAAGACACTAGAATTAACTCTAAGATAAGTAAAGATGCTGAAATGAACCATAGGGAACAAGTATGCCATGCTGCAGTTACAGAAATGCTGAAATGCTGAAATGGGCCAATGCCCAATACTGAAAAAGGGCCAACGCCCAATGCTGAACAAGGGCAAATGCCCAATGCTGATAAAGGCTATATGCCACATGCTGAAAAGGCCGTGATCACGTGAGCCAGACTATGATCCCACTTCAGGAGGTCAAGGAATCCTGAATGTGGAAGCCCGCCACAGGTGGTGTCGATATGGCATACCTGGAGGTGTGCGGTTACCACGCCTTTGCATTGTCGAAAGGGGGCAAGCTTAGGTGGGGGTACAATATCCGCCCACTGTCAAGGGGTCCCGAGGGGGCACACGGCAAGTGGAAGCTCACCGCAGGAAGGTCTAGACAATGTCGGCCTACACTGAGGGTGCGAGGTTATTCCGTCATACTAGTGTCAACAGAGGACATTACTATGGTGGGAATAACACATATTCCAAAGCAGGTTATGCTGTTATGCAGATTTATGCTGTCATATTCTGTTGTACACATGTACACTCTATTAGGCATGTTTATTCCGATGATTCGGTTATTTTTATGCTGATGACTCTGCTAGACATATTCTGATGATTCTGTCATGTTTATTTTGATGACTATGTGATGCATACTCTGATGATGCTGTTATACTGAATGTATTCTGAATGTATTCTATTATGCATTTTGATCATTCTGAATATATAGTCTGCTGTTATGTCAGTACCGTCAAGAGCACACTCGAGACGGTTATGTATATTCACGAAATGTTAATCAGCACGAGAACGTAGTAAGCAAGAGTAGTTCCCATGTCACATAGTAAAGTAGATAAAGCCGTTCAGACAGGCAAGATAATAATTAGTGGGACATTTAGTATGTATGTTCACTTAGAGATCTCTGAGCGGCCTGAAGTCCGACATAATCTGGTACGAGACTCAGGAACTAAAGTTATTTCCACTGAGAACCTACCATTCTCATCCCCACTGTTTTATGACTTCAGGTACAGAAGATGAATCTTACTTTGAGGATGCCGACGAGCCGCCAGCTGAGCCATGAGCGACTAAGAGATAGCTAGATGTTTATATTTTTGCCAAGGGCATACTGAGTAGCATTCCAGTAGTCCTTGTATTTTGATGTGATGAATTCTGACTTATGTATTCAGTACTCCAGTTTATGTGTATGTGATGTATATCTTACTTACGGTATATACAATTATATGACTTTGTCTGATGGACCACCTGGATATGTATTGAATGCTTTACTATCTTACAGTTATACGCTTTGTTATATTGTTCCATTTCCAACGCATGGCTCTATTTTAGTAATGATGCAATATAAGTGAAAAGTTTAAAATGGGTCCTTATTTTCTTGAGCAACTATTTTCGAAAGATAACTATGGACTAAGGTATTCCGACCAAGTAGACAACAACCTAGTGAGCATTATGTACTACGTACGGGTAAATATTTAGCTAGGGTGTTTCAGTGGTAGCTAGCCACCTAAAGCTCATAGGAGGAAGATATCGAACGCGATAGGTACAACCACTCCCCTAACAGGAATGCGAGGGATCGGACCTTGGACTTGATCAGGTGTGGACACATAGGTTGACCTTTGGACTCGACTGGGGCCCCTTCTTTCCTTTCTTTCTTTCTTCAGGCCTGGGCCTATTCTCATTATCATAAGGCCTTGGCCTTCTCACTGCTCAGGCCTTGGTCCATTGCTATAGCTATCAGGCCTCTGCCTGCGTTGGTCTTAACCAATCCAGCTTGCCGAATTGGTGAGGGGCGTGTCTGTAAGACGTGCCAAGAGAAATAGGGGAACATCCTAGTTATATAACTATACTCTTTAACTAAGGTCTTCCGCACCAACTAGGGTCAGAACCTCTCTAACTCGTCTTCTTTCCCTAGGGTTCAATTATGATCTTGTTGGACTTTAGGCGAGGACTTCTAGTTATCTACGGTCGTCCTACAACATACGACGGTCATTTCCTCATGATGCATGTTCTCCTGGATAATGGTATGCATAGCTGTGCCTGATGGATCCCATAACATAGTTAAAACCCAAGTTTTTCAGTGAGCATTTGAATGATTAGGGTTTGTGCATTCGAATGATTCTTTCAATCGATTGATCAAGGAATTCAATCGATTAAAATCCTTCTCAGGCTTTCATTCGATTCCTGTGGGAATTCATTCGAATGAACTAGTGTAAAATTGGCTCCCAAGAGCATTTTCTCCCAGGAGCTTCTCACCTTAACTTTTCTCATTTTCCGGTGATCTAATCAGTACAGTTATGGTTCCTAAACATCAAAATCATCAAAAACCATCTACACAACTTATTTCCTATAGTTTCTACAAAGTAGTTTGGCAGTCAAATACATACAAATACATATACACAGTCAGAAAATCAACCACATAGATAATGGGATTAGAGTTACCCACTTCCTATGCGGATTCGGAGTTGATAGGGTGGTTGCGGAGGAAATCCTTGTCACAATGGCGTCCTTCAAGGAATTTTCGGGAGTCCGTTAGCGCTTGCACGATGTGCACGAATGGTACTAGAAATAGAGAAATTATAAAAATTTTCTAACCCAGGGGCCCTTTTATAGTCGTGGCCCCTGCTTGATTGTTTATTTAATTATTAATTATTTTTATGATTATATAATTATTTTATTATAATTATCCAAAATATCTTGGCCCTCTGTTCAGTTTCGGTCACTTTTGATCGCGTTTGGTAACTATTCACTCGTGTACGGACGTCTAAAAAATATTCCAAACACATATCCGCGATCCATGAATTTTTCCGGTCAGGATGGCGTACCAAAACAAGGTATCCGGGAACTTGTTTTCGGCAGCTCATATTTCACAGATCCCTTTGTCCCTTAAATGGATTTCAGTTTTGACCGAAAACGGGCATGGACCCCATGGTATTCCACGAAATCGTAACTCCCTGACATTCTCCAAAGTTTAAGGGAAATAGATCTTGTAAATAATTTTCCCCATCCTATACCGCTTTCCTTTATGCTCTTAATTAAGCAACAATCGATAAATTTTACAAAAATCTTTTTAAGGGAAAAATCGGGATGTTACAAGCAGCCATCGCCACCCCTATGACTGCCTAGAAGATCTGGGTCCTCGTCCACAGATCCCATCTTTGTAGATGAGACCCCGAGAGCTAACATCTACGACCTCATTCACTTGAATGGCGATGAAGAAGCCTGTTTCCTAGAGCGAGAGGTCAAGGCAGACCCAGCCTCGTTCGCACCACCGACCAGGTGTAACATCCCGCTTTTTCACTATACGGATACTTAGTGTAATAAATAATTATAGGGTGATTAAGGAGGCGGGAAAATTAATTATTATTTTTAATCCATAAGAGTCACCCTTAACTCCTAAAAATCATAGTCAAAACTAAGGTATCGTAACCCGCAAATTTTTCGAGACTTAGGACGATTTTCAGACCAATCAGGAATTTTTTCCCGGATACCGAAATTACCAGTAAAATACACTAATAAAATAATAACTTCCCGAATATCTCCACTGAACTCAACTACTAATAAGAGAAAATTAGTCGATCGCGAGGATATGTCCGAAATATTTTTAGGACAGCCGTACGTAAAGTACCGGGACTACGAACATCTCGATTTTCCCTTAGGGAAATAATCGTAAACATAATTATTAAATTAATTCCTAATCATGATTAGCGAATAAAGATGGAAAATTATTAGGTCGAATATCCCTAGTAAATAAATTGTGTGGTGGTAGACGTTTCGGCGGACGACCGAACAGCCGCTGTTCGTTGACAGAATTTTCTAACGCGAAAAAGGTGTCTGTGAAAATACCCTTCCAGAGAAAAATTCACAAAACATCTTTAAATATTAATACCCTTAGGTAGGGGAGAATTAGAGGATCGCGACGGTATAAACGGAATATTTTTCGGACGACCGTGCGCGACGCACTGACACTGCGAGCGATAAAACAAGAGCGAACCAGAACCGGAATAAAATGAAATTTCAGCAGCTAGAGCTGAAGGGCTGCACGGCTAGAGCTGGGATTTTTGTCCAAAATTATCCCCTAAATCATGCTTCCACACTTACATCACCATTGCTTGTCTTACACACTTCACCAAATCCCATCACATGGCCATACCTTTGCCCATGCTTTCTACTATTCATCACTTTTTCTAAATCCATAAAATTCAATTAATTCCCTCACATTCAGCCCTCCAAAACCGAGCCTTCCCCCAAGTTCACAAGAGAAAAACTTCATCTTCTCACATCCTCCATAAGCACACTTCAAGCCAAGCTCCAAGACCAACACTTGGTCTCCAAGCACTCAAGCACCCTCTCACCCCCCTGTATCTTTCCCAAACCGAAGCCACAGCCCTCAAGTCCCCTCACTTGAGTTTCATTTTCTTCCATCCAAAATCAAGAGGAACAACCTCATCATCCTCCACCTTGCTCAAAGACATCCATCTAGGAGAAAGAGGGAGCTCAAACTTTGGAAGGCATCAAGGCTTGTAGGACTCCACTCAAAACTTCCCTCACCACCACCACCAAGTCTCTCTACAGGTGGGTAGTCCGATCACCCCTGTCTATGGGATGTTTATTTGTATGTTTATGTGTGTATTTTGAGTAGGAAAAATTAGAAATGCTATGAGGATAAATGTCACTGTTGCATGTTGAATATATTTATATTGTTTCATGATTCCTGAACGTCCTGTTGTTGCTTGAGTACTGTTGGAATATGTGGTGTGAACATGGGATGAGTGTAAGAGAACGAGAGAAAATAAGCCAGGAGCTGGGCGCCGAGTTTTCCGCGGAAGGGGGACTGAGAGGGGTCTAGAGTTGAAGAGCGGGTGTCAGTAGTGGTGACCGATGGGGTCTGCGGAGGATCCTGGAGTGCTGAGAGAACCCGGTGAAGAGTGGAGTGGGCATCAGGAGTGGTGCTGAGTATGGGTCCGCGGAGGATCCTAGAGTGCTGAGAGAACCCGGTGAAGAGTGGAGTGGGCATCAGGAATGGTGCTGAGTAGGGTTCCACGGAAGTCCCCCAAAGTGATAGAGTAGTTCGCTAGAGTGCCGAGTGGTCCCTGGAGAGTTGACCGAGCGAGCACCAGTAGTGGTGATGTAGCAGGGTTCCGCGGAGGGACCCTAGAGTGGCTGAGTGGGTCCTTAGGAAGTTCTGAGTTGGGTTCCGCGTAGGTTACCCCCGGAGTGTTGAATGGTTTCCGAAGTGCCTGAGTGGATACCAAGAGTAGTACTGAGAGGGTTCCGCGGAGGAACCCTGGCATTGCCGAGTGGTCCTCTAAGTTTCCGCGTGGGCACCAGAAATGGTGTTGAGTTGGGTTCTGCGGAGGATCCCTAAGAGTTGAGGAGGTTACATGGCGTTGCTGAGTGTGCACCAGAAATGGTGTTGAGAGGGTTCCGCGGAGGATCCCTGGAGAGCAGAGAGGATCACGTGAAGAGTGTTGAGTGGGAACCAGGAATGGTGTTGAGTGGGTTCCGTGGAGGTTCCCTGAAGTTGATGGGTGGTTTCCGTAATAGAGTTCCGAGGTCCACATTTATTCTAACAAGCACCTAGCAGTAGAAGTGTATGTGATATGTTTATCAGTATTATTGTAAGCCACCTAAGGGTGCCAAGAACAAGAACATGAGTATTATATGTTTATCAGTATTATTGCATGCATCATGAGGATAGATCACTAGAGGCTATGTTATGACCAAGGCTAACGAATGAAGATGAGAATGAACGTAAGAACCAGAAGAGTACAGAAAGATAAAGTGCATATGATGATGAGATATGATGAATGAAAAGACGCTAACCCGGGTGAGCCGGTATGTGTAAGAGAAATAAAGTATATGGTACCAGATACTTAAAATGTTAAAGTTCATGCATAAAGTGCACAAGAGCAGGCTCATAAGGAACACAGGCATTGTGTACGTTACCATGCTCATAAGGAACGCATGGGGCTCGATCACGTCACCAGGCTCACAAGGAACGCATGGGACACGATCACCTTGCATACATACCTATGTGATTGAAGCGTCGGTATGTCTCGACCATGTCACCATGCTCACGAGGAACGCATGGGTCAAGGTCACCGGGCATACATATATGTGTAGTAGTGTCAGAACGGTTAAGGATAGAAAGCACGAGAACTTAGTAAGAAAGATTAGTTCCCCAGTCACCTAGTAAAGTAGATAAAGCCATTCAGGACTTAGGCTAGATAATAATTAGTAGGATGTTAGTATGCATGTTCACTTAGAGACCCCTGAGCGGCGGAATCATAATTAAAGTGAAACGAGTAGGTATTCCCCGAAGGACCCCATTGAGGACGTAATGTTCTCACCCCCACTTCGTTATGATTCTAGGCAGGAACCAGTGACACGCCGCGACAACCAGGACTTACCTTGGAACGAGGACAAGAACTTCTACTGTAGCAGAATCCCCTGAGATGTCGCAGGTACATATATGTATGTTATAAAATATTATGGAGATCTATCTCTTAGGATAGTAACGCTTAAGTCTGACAGGGCTCTATCGCTTGTATCTATGTATAATTCATTGACGCGTATGGCTCTAAATTTGTAAACTAGTAAGGATGTGAGAAAAATTTCAAAACGGTCCGTATTTTCGAGTAAGAAATATTTTCCAACCTAAAAGTAGGGGCTAAAAGTAACCCCAACCAAGCAGATAACAACCCTATAATCAGTGTTACGACTATAGCGTAAGCTGAAATTAGGCGTGTTACACCAGGCCCCATGACCGTAGAACAATGGTAAGAAAGAGGGTAACCCCTGTAGTGCCCCGCTGGTACGCCCACTGAGACTTCACAGCGGTGACCATGTTGTCCAGCGAGGACGAGCCCGAGGAGGAAGAGGACCCTGCGAAGGAGGAGTTGGATGAGTAGGGTCGGGGGCGAGGTCAGTCGCAGCGGAGAGCACGAGAAGGACTGGTATAGCTCTTAGCGGTAGTAGTGGTTTTGTATATACACGCAATGGGTAGTACTCATCCACCTATAGGTGTAGTATATGCATGTCTAGTATGCGCAACAGGTAGCTCCCATCCGCATGTAAATATGTATGTATACTGTATGATAAATGATCAGTTTTGATGTATATAAAACTAACTATGGCAATCTAATGAAATATACATTTTTAACTGTGTGAATGTGCAAGTATGTGGAGTTTTGGGCCTATGTATGTGTACCTATGCGAATGTATGTATTCTTTCTATAACACGTGCTATATCTGTAAAACGACTAATTATAACTCTGAATTTCTTAGTACTAGTAGTTGCAAAAAAGTTTTAAAATGGCCCATATTTTGAGTAAAACCCTACTTTAAAAGGTAATAGAGAACGGTAGGCATTCGCACCACCAGAAGATAGCAACCTGGTCTGGAAGGCTCATGACTTAAGCATAAGCCAGCCAGCTAGGGTGTTTCACATTCGCTTTTACTGTAGTTGGATTTGAATGGCCCTATTTGGGGTTTCTAAACTACAAGGAAAACTGAAATGTATTGGAGATAGAGGGATTATAAAGGCATCTGTATTGCCCTTGCGATAGGTTTTATCTTTACGGAGGTGAAATAGGATTTGGTGTATGGATGGAAGAAAAGAAAAGGAATTCACTTGCATTCCATGAATGGAAAGGCCTTAACTTTCCAAGTTAAATATGGAAAATTAAGAGGCATGGTTACTCTTCTAAAAGAGATGGCAACACACACATGGCCGAAAGGCCAGGTGTCCATGGAAAAACATTCTGAGACAGTACTCAAAATAGCAGGAAAAAAGTGGGGTGTTACAGCCATAACTTGTGCGGTCATGTGAGGGACTGATATCTAGGGCATAAAACCTTAGAATAGGTTTAGACCTCCTAAGAGATTAGAGGGGTCAATCTAGACTAAGAGAGTTATTTGACCTCGAGAAAGGCTAGTAATCATTAACCCTGACCATTAATTATCAATAAAATTCATAATTTGGTAGTAGTAGTAGTAATTAGCAGCATAAGCAGGAGAGAGGAAGTCAAGTATCCTAACTCCTTTTCCTATATAATTTCTTAAAACTAATTAAATTCAATTTTCTTTTGTTTTCTTTGATTGTTTTATTTAGTTTTTATTCAATTATTACAATTAATTGAAAACCCCAAAAAGGACGAACCTCAACAACTAAGAGTTCCTACATTGTAAAATAACATAGTTACCTAGTCACTATGGGTATGATAATTCGAGTCTCAAAGAGACTCATTATTACTTGTCGTGACTAGTGCACTTGCTAGCATTTAAGCGCATCATCTGCCATAGCTCAAAAAAATTGAAGCCTATTGGAGTTGCTAAATTATTCAAATCGAATAATTCTTGGTAAGATGATTATAGGTTAGTTCTTAGGAAGATGATTAATGTGCCATGTAGTGGTGTTGGAACTCCCTTAGACTAACTTAGAGGGATGAACGGCTAGGCCCTCATGGATGCCTCTTCAAGGATGAGTTCAAAGTTCCTTCAATGCTAATAAAATCATGTGAACATTTAAGATGCCTTCTAGGAATATAGTGGTTTTTAGTGTGTAGTTGGGTTCTGAGAGCTTTGAAAAGTGTGTTCTTGGATCAATTTCTAGGTTGGAATGAGCTTAAAAAATAGATGAGGTTAGTCTCTCTACCTATTAGTCGCTAGTTTTTCTCTCCCTATAAGGGGTGAGGTGACTCATTTACTTTATGTCCATTCACTCCTCTTTTCCCATTTTCTCTTCTTGTACAATTTAGGTACAAGTTTTTCCCCTACTTTCTATTGACCACCCCCATTATTAAGAAAAATAATAAAATAAGGGTTATTATTCATTGATGTGACCTTTTATTTATCCAAACTAATTAAATAATTAGTTAATTAAATTAGAAATGGCATTTTGGTAATTTGGGCCAAGGGCAAAATTTGAAAGTGGCATTCAGCCCCAAGGCTATAAATACCCCCTAAACCGAAAATTTGGAGAAAAATAGGAAACCTTGCCAGAACTCTGTCTGTTTACCCAATCGACTGTTGTTCTGTCAAACCAAAGGCCCAAGTGTAACATCCTGATTTTCCCCTTATGAAGATGTCACGAAAATCCACAATTAGGCCTAACAAAAGGCACAATCGGAACGATTATTTGGATTGAGAAAATTATTCAAAAAATTAATTACTTCCAAACATCAGTCCAATGATAGTTTCTTGATCTCGCGGAGCGCCGCGAGGTTTGTGCCCGTTTTTTGTCAATATGGAAATCTAGTTAGAAGCCAAAGAGATCTGCGAAAGATAGGTGGATAGAAACAAGTTCCTGGGTACCTTGTTTCGGTAGTGGATAGAAACAAGTTACTGGGTACCTTGTTTCGGTACGCCATCCTGACTGAAAAAAATTTGTAGATTGCGGATATGTGTTCGGAATATTTTTCGGATATCCGTACACAGGTGAATGGTTATCAAATGCGATCAAACGTTACCAAAACTGAACTGTGGGCCCAGATATTTTAGGTAATTATAATAAAATAATAATATAATAATAAAGTTAATTTATATATATATATATATATATAAATATATAAATAGCAAGCAGGGGGCCACGACTATAAAAGGCCCCGTAGGTGAAAAAATATATTTTTTCACTTTTCTTCAGTTTTCCCCATTTCTAGTACCGTTCCTACACTTCGCGGAAGCGCTGTCGGACTCCAGAAAAATAGGATGAGTACACCTACGCAAAGAGCATAATTTCCTCTTCATTTCTACCGATTTAGAAACTTGTTTCAAGGTGGGTAACTCTGAGCCCACTGTCTATGTGGTTTAATTTTATAACTGTATGTGTTTTATTGTATGTTTGACTGTAAAATGGTTAAGTAGAGATTTGAGGATTATAGGGTAAAAAGGGTTTTGAGGGATTTTGACAAATGAAATGCATAACTGTAGTGATTGGAACCCTAGGAACAGTAAACATTCTAGAGAAAATGAGAACTAAAGTCTCGGGAACAAATTTCTATAGCTTTCATTCGATTGATGAAAGTTTTCAATCGAATGAAAGACAATTTGAGCTTTCAATCGATTGAATTCCAATTCAGTTGAATGAAAGGAAATCTTCGGATTTCAATCGATTGAATTCCCTGTGCATTTGAATGAAAGCATTATGAGGATTTCAATCGAATGAAACTCTAATTCAGTCGAATGAAAGAACTTGTAGGGATTTCATTCGAATGTAACCCTAGACATTCGAATGAAACCTGAAGGACTTAAGATTTTAGTGATTCCAAGGGATCCAATGAGTGAGGGTATGCCTATTTTGGTACACAAAACCATGCATCATGAGGAAACAGCCGTCATAGGAGTTAGGATTACCTGAGATAACTAGAGGAATTCACGTAAAGTTAAAGGTACATAATTGCACCCTAGGGAATAAAGCAGAGTACAAAGGCTCCGATCACCAAGGATTCGGATGGCCTTAGTTAGAGTAAATAGTTATATGATTAGGAAGACCCCATTCTCTTGGCACGTCTTACAGACACACGCCTCACCAGTTCGAAAGCTGGATTGGTCAGAGCAATGCAGGTAGAGAGACTTGATTCAGAAAGTAAGGAGAACAGAACCAGTCCTATAAGTAAAGAGAACAGGCCAAGGCCTGCAAGTAAAGAGAACAGGACAAGTCCTGTAAGAAAGAAAGGGGGCCATTAAAGAAAAGAGTACAGAGAAACGTGTCCACGCCTAATCGCACCCAAGGGCCGGTCCCTCGCCATTCCTGTTAGGGGGTGGTTGTACCTATTGTATTCGATGATTTCCTCCTATGAGCTTTACATGGTTAGCTACCATACCGGTAAAGAGCGCCACCGGGTCGATACAATAGTGGTAAGAAAGAGGTTGTAACCTAGGCCACGGTTACATGGGTGAAAGGACTAAGAAGGACGCTAACCCGGTTGAGCCGGTATGCGTAAGAAATTCCCAGATTTCCCTCATGCACTATAGAGTCACATGTATGAATGAATGAATGTATGTATGCAGGTATGTATGTATCTATAGATGTTTATGCATTATGTATCATCAAGGGAACGACCCAAGATGACTATTAATTCTTTAGCAGTAACGTAAAGTTAATGAGCACGAGAACCTAGATAAGAAAGACTAGATCCCCAGTCACCTAGTGAAACACCCTAAATAACTGTTTACCCTTACGTAGTAAACAATGCTCACTAGGTTGTTTTCTACTTGGTCGGAATACCTTAGTCCATAGTTATCTTTCGAAAATAGTTAGTTGATTAGGAACATAAGGACCAATTTGAAACTTTTCATTGGCATTGAATAAGTACTCATATAGGGCCATGCGTTGGAAAGAACAATTATAACAAAGCGTATAACAGTATAGTAATAAAGCATTCATTATACATTCATGTGGTCCATCATATCCGTCACATATTTGTATATACAATAAGTAAGCTACACATAACATGTACATAAACTAAAATACCATATATAGAACCCGAAGTACATAACATCAAGATACAAGGGCTACTGGAATACTACTCAGTATGCCCTTGGCAAAAATCCTGACATCCAGCTCTCTAAGTGCATCTCCTATCATGGCCGCTCATGGTGTTGCGGGTGGCTTATCAGCATCCTCACAATATGAAGCATCTTCAATACCTGAAGTCATAAGGCAGTGGGGATGAGAACGGTAGGTTCTCAGTGGAAATAACTTTAGTTCCTGAGTCTCGTCTTCATATTAGGTCAGACTTCAGGCCGCTCAGAGATTTCTAGGTGTGCATACATACTAACATCCTACTGATTATTATCTGGCCTAAGTTCTGAATGGCTTTATCTACATTACTAAGTGGTAGGGGAACTACTCTTGCTTACTACGTTCTCGTGCTGATTAACATTTCATGTACATATATAGCCGTCTCGAGCGTTCTCTTGACGGTAATGACATAACGACAGAATCATACACTACATCTACTCACACATAACAGAATGCCAAATCATATAGTACCTATACTTATGCATAACAGAATCATCAGAATGAACATGCTTGATATACATGCCTAACAGAATGAACATATGCATAACAGAATAAACCTGCATAACATAATAACCTGCTTTTGGAATATATGTTATTTCCACCATAATAGTGCCTTCTTTTGGCACTAGTATGACGGAATAACCTCGCACCTCCAGGTGGTCCTCTGTTGACCCCTGCGGTGGGCTTCCACTTGCCGTGTGCCCCCTCGGGACCCCTCGGCAGTGGGCGGATATTGTACCCCCACCTTAGCTTGCCCCCTTTCGACAATGCAAAGGTGTGGTAACCGCACACCTCCAGGTATGCCATATCAACACCACCTATGGCGGGCTTCCACATTCAGGATGCTTCTTTGACCTCCTGAAAGGGATCATGGTTTGGCTCTCGTGATCACGGCCTTTTCAGCATTGGGCATTTAGCCCTTTTCAGCATTGTTATTCAGTATGGTTCAGCAGTAGTTCAGCATTTCTGACTTTTCTGTACCTGCAGCATGTTATATCTTGTTTCCTATGGTTCATTTCAGAATCTTTACTTATCTCATTATTACTTCAAATCCTTAGCATGAATGCATGAAATGCTACGCATTATATCACAGACTACATGGAATTCATAGATCCGGTACATATTCTTCTCATAGTCATATACGGCATGTACCTCATACATTTCAATTATCAATCATAGTTATGGCATTAAGTAGCAGATTATGTGCCTCAAGAGGGGTTCCATAAAACATTCTGGTCTCAGGCCACTCAGCGAAACTATGGTCCGCTCAGCGGTTTGAGCCCTCGCGCTCAGCGCTGAAAACATGTCTGCTCAGCGGTAGGAACCTTATCGCTCAGCGGTAAGAGTCACATCGCTCAGCGGTCTGACAACTTTTTAAAATATCTCCGCCGACTTTTATCCTTTAAGAAAATATCTTTTCGGACTTATCTTTATCCACGTGGACTTCAGATCGCTCAGCGGTCACCGCCTTCTGCTCAGCGCTCTGGAGTTCACGTTTGAAAACTTCTGGTGCATTCCGCTCAACGGTGCCAGAGGACCGCTCAGCGGTCACTGGGCGAAACTGAAAACCGAATGCACCATTTCTTCCATTTTTTCCTCCTTTACTCCTATGGAACCCTGCTTGAGTTTTACACATATTTCACACATAATAATCCTATCTAATCCAGGTCATAAGACCCTTCAGAATCATCTTCCTAAGCCCTAGCATCATTTCTAACATATATGATCATATTTTCAAGAATCACACATATACACATATAATTACATAACAATCATTCACCATCGAAGAGGTGAAGAGCTAGAGTTACCCACTTCCTAAAGAGCTTCTTCATGATGGAGGAAGGATGAAATTAAGCTTTGCTTGCTTGCTTGAGTCTTGCTAAGAAATGATGGAAGGTTAGGTTATGGGAGTTTAGGGTTATGGAAGCTTAGGTTTTCTTTCTCCAAGTGAAGAGGAACTCATAGCCTTGTTACTTGTTTGTCTTCTTTATGAGTTTAAAGAGTGGATTAAGGTGATGAAGGGCAAAGGGTGCTGATGGTGGAAGAGCTTTGGTGAGCTTGGATGAACTTTGGACGAATGTTGGTGTGCATAGAGAAATGAAGAAGGCTTTTGGTGTGTGTGTTTCGTGGTGAGGGTGGCTGCCGTGGGAAATTAGTGGCCTTAGGCCCTGAATGTTTATTTTCTATGTGTGTTTTTGGTCGTGTTCGCTCATTAACTATTTATGCCCGGAAGTCCTGAAAATATTTCAGACATACTGTTGTGACCTATTAATTTTTCTAATTAATACTTAAATCTTTGTTAAGATAGTCTCACATTTATTTTCATATTAATGTATTTTACAGACTCCTGTGAGTCGTGATTAAATTCTAATAATAACCTAATGTCGACTCGAACGTCACTGGACGCCACGAGATCGCAAAATTATTATTTTTAGCATTTTATTTATTTTATTTTCTTTTACCTTTTCCTATTAATATATTCTTAATTATTTATTCGGTGAAATTTTAGTAAAGGGAAAAACTCGGGTTGTTACACCTAGTAAAATAGATAAAGCCATTCAGGACCTACACAGAGATAATAATCAATAGGGGTATTAGTATGCATGACACTTAGAGATCTCCTGACTGTCCTGGAAGATAACGGAGTAATGAAATGATAGATAACGCTAGGGACTCCCACTGAGGACGAGAAGTTCTCACCCCCACTCCTTATGGGTCCAGGTGTGCAAAGTGAATGGATTGACGAACGGCGGTAGCAGGACAACTCCATGGCCAGAGTAAGGTGACGAAGGTTGCGTTACGGCGATAGATGGTTTGTATTATGATTTATGACCCTTGATAGTTTTTGTGTAAATACTTATTAATAAGCAATGTGTAATTATATGTTGGACCTTGATTGTGCTTATATGTATGTTCATAATCCTCCTGGCTTATTACCACCTCAACTGCCAGATACATAAGCATTTGTATATGTATGTTTCCTTGATCGCACACGGCTCCTAGTTTGCAAACTGATACAGTAAAAGAATGATTTTCAAAATGGTCCATATTTTCAAGTAAGAAATATTTGCTAAGCTAAAAGTAGGGGGCTAAAAGTAACCCAACCAAAGCAGAAAACAAGCTAATGAGCATTGTTTACCACGTACGGGTAAACAGTTAGCGAGGGTGTTTCATTTGGTATCAGAGTAGTTTGGTCCAAGTGAGCTTGAGGATTGAGCTTATCCACACTTCTGAGTGTAACACCCCTGCTAATTGCCCACTTCCATGGTAGCAAGCAATGCTCACAGGGTTGTTATTTGTTGTGTCGGGTTACCTTTTTCCCTTACCTTTACCTTTGCAAATATCACATACGCAAAAATATGGACCAATTTGAAAATCGTTCATATGCATTATCATTTTATAAAGTAGGAGCCGTGTGTGATTAAGATAACATATAACAACAGTTGCTAATAACCGAAGTAAAATATAACAAGCATATATCTATAATTACAACCAAGGTCCGAACAGAGTTACACATAGCCATAATAATAAATATTTACACAAAATGTATAAAAGACATAATACAAAACATCTATTGCCATAGCACGATCATCTTCACTTTGCTCCTGCTCTGACCTACTGCAGCTCTCTGTCGCCTACCACACGTCCCTCTCGTCAATCCATTCGCTTTGTACACCTGGATCCATAACCGAGTGGGGGTGAGAACTCTTGGTCCTCAGTGGGATTCCTTGGCATTATCTAATGTTCATTTCCTCGGTTATCCTCCAGGCCGTTCAGGGGTTTCTATGTGATCATGCATACTAAAATCCTACTGATTATTATCTTGGCCTAAGATCCTGAACAACTTTATCTATGTTACTATGTGATCAGGGGAACTAGTCTTTCTTATCTAGGTTCTCGCGCTTTCTATTCCTAACCGTCGTAACATAACCACATCATAACCACATATACATGTATGCAAGGTGATCGTGCGCCATGCGTTCCCTTCGAGCATGGTGACGTGCAACAATACCTGCTTTCCTTTGAGCCTGCTATTGCGCACCAATGCATGAAACTCATCACCATTCCTTAACCTTCCTTTGGGCTAAGCCAGAAGTGGACCATGTCATCATTCATTCAGTCTTTACATCATCGTCCTTTCATAACATTTCATTCATAACATTGACCATATGCACATTTATCTTTTCCATCATACTCTTGTTCCTACATTCCATTATCATCTTCATTCATTAAGCGTTCATTAAGCAATAACCTCTAGTGATCTATCCTCATGATGCATGCTTTACTCACACATATTCACATAGTCATTTATAACATTGTGTGTGTGTGTGTATATATATATATATATTCCAAAGGTTCAGTGCTGGGCTGGCGCGAGCCTAGCCTGTGAGCCTGGCGGGTAAGCCTGGCGTGAGCCTGGCGGGGGCTGCTCCAGTATCTGAACTTTGGCGTCAGAATGCTCGTTGTAACTTGGAAAAATACAATTTTTGCATGGTATCAACTAGCACAGTTATATTTTTCTATCTTCACATATTTCTAACATAATTTTCACAGCATCGACTCTATAATTTTCACAAAACATTTCTTTAATTATTTTTCCAAAACTATACATAGAAAATATCACATAAATCCACATAGACAGTGGGAGTCGGAATACCCACCTCAAAACAGGTTTCCGTCTTGGTGGGGGTATAGAGGGGATTTTCTTGAGAGCGGGGATATGCTCTGGGAATTTTTCTGATGCTTCTAGGAAAATTTAACAGTGCAGAAGGGATACTGTGAAGAAAGTAAAAACTGAAGGAAAAGAAAGAAAACTTCGGTGAAAAAAAGTGAGGGACAGTGAGGGCTATTTATAGCCTTCAAAGGCCTGTTACTGTAGCTTCTTTTTATTTTTGAAAAATAGAAAAAGGCAAAAGATTATTATATGCACAGTGAAGGGATTTGCTTTGGCCCCCCCACATGCCTAAATGACATGTTTCTTGTTCTGGTTTCGTTTGATCACGTTTTATCGTAATTTGCTCCTGTATAGATATCCTAAAAATATTCCGAACACATATTCGTGATCTACTGATTTCACGGATCATAGAGGTATGTCCGGTTAAGGTATTCGTGAATTAATTGCCCGAAGGGTAATTTTCACAGATACCTTAAGTGTCTACCGAAATTCCGATTTTTGTCAAAATTTGGCACGGACCTCGTGGCACTCCGAGAGATCAAGAAACAATTATTTGACTGGCGTTTGGAAGTAATTATTTTCTTAAATAATTTTCTCAGTCCAAATAATCGCCTCTAGTGTGCTTTTAATTAAGCAAAATTTCGATTTTTCATGAAATCCTCGTAAGGGGAAAATTCGGGATGTTACACTGAGCATGTCTCATTTTCAGCTTGCACGGCGTTTAAGTATAGCACCTTTGTGTATAAGGTCCAAGTGCATAAATCAGTGGTACCGAAACACTAATCTGTTCTTGTTTCTTGTGGATACTCAGAATCAGTTCGCCATGCACTAAGTCTTGTCTTTTGAGATAAGGAATAGTGTGGCATAACGCACTCTAATGCTTTGCTTTCATTCAACCGTTGCGTTTTTTAGGAAGATAGAGCCTAGCTAACTCTGTGTCTTGTTAAGTGTATTTGGGGCTTGATGGCTAGTGCAGAGTGGACTCTGTAAGTCTTATCTCGAGTAACTTGGCCTTTTGCTAAGTGTCTCCCTGCGATGAGACCGTTACTCATTGGCAGAGAACGGATTGTTCGAAAAATGAATCCCTAACCTAGGGAAGCCCTTTGTTCCTTCTCTCAATCTAAGTACTCCCTTATGCCATGCATCCTCCCTCCCAGCAAGAGTTATTTGGAAAATCCTTTGTCCCTATGCTTGATAAGACGTCCCCTGTGCCTATATTTTCACTTTAGCAAGAAATCCTAGGAAAAAGGCACGAGCCTTTACACTGTTTCAAATTCGTGTTTCTGCAGATCTTTGACTTTCCTTATGGAAGATTTTCAGGTTAAGGTTGAATGTTCCATTCCTTTGAAGGAATAAAATCTGAGATAGTTCTCTCTCTCCACTCATTCCATTGCATGTCTTTACAGTCATGTCATCACGTTTTCCATAGAACCTAGTCGACCTCGTCAACCTATTCTGATGGAGTAAGATCACGATTCTTCTACTTCGGCGCCTCGCGCAGATCAAGCTTTCGCTTTCCAAAATTCGAACCATGATGCAAGTTGACCCTTTGCATTTGATAGGGAAATCAGGCTTAATAAATTTTATAAATTACCTTTATATGACATAAAATTTAAAAAGATACTCCTTAAGAACAAAATGAGATTCCCGAATACCTAAGAGATCTGTAGGAAGCATCCGGCATTCTAGGTAAAGTGAAAAGATGGATTGGGGAAAATAAGAGGTCAAAAGGAGGGCATAGTTTGAAGATGGAACCGTAGTTCGAAAGGAAATGAAATAGGGACCCTAACATAAGAGACAATGAATTTCGCATAATAAGGACAAGTGAAAAACCTCTAGAAAACTTAAAAGCCAAATAGGTGAGTTGCCCTGAATTTCGTGAACAGGAAGAAATAGGAGTGTGAAGTGGGAATCAGACAAAGTATGAAGAAAGATCGAAACAGAGAAAAGTGGGAACTTGTTAATAAAGAGCATGATAGAACTTTTACAGGGACAGTATACCCTTACGCCTACCATAAATCAGATTTTTTCGAGTAAGTAGGTAATTCGCCTTAGTGCATGTAACACCCTAGCTAACTGCATACCCTCGAGTAGTACGCAATGCTCACTAGGTTGTTATTCACTTGGTGGGAATACTCATAGTCCCTTATTACTTTTTCGAAAATACTAGATTAAGGAAAATATGGACCAATTTAAAACTTTTCTACTAAGTGCTTATTCATGAAATATGAGCCATGTGTGAATCAAAGTGTATATATAACGCAAACGATAGTGCTTGAGGCATACAACTAATAGCCATTCATAGCATAAAATAATTACATAAGCAAGTACCTGGTCCTTCACCGACAAGTACAACCAATCATATAATATTATAATAATGTTACATATACATGTTATAGTCATCCATATACATCACAAAGGTTCGGCTAGCGTATCACTAGCCCAGCGTGTCTTCATAGCCTAGAACATCTGTCTGTCCGTCATCGGTGGCTTGTCCTCCCTTCTTTTCTGATCCTCTCGTTGCTTATCATAGATCACGTCTGCCCCTAGAAGCATAAGTGAGTGGGGGTAAGAACATTCGTCCTCAGTGGTTTACCTTGGCGTCTGGGGATCTTTTTAACTCACTTATCAACCGGCCGCTCAGGTGTTTCTAAGTGAACATGCATACTAACATCCTACTGATTATTATCTGGCCTAAAGTCCTGAACGGCTTTATCTACTTTACTAGGTGACTGGGGAACTAGTCTTGCTTATCTAAGTTCTCGTGCTTGTTAACTTTTCTCGCGTATATACATAGCCGTCTCGAGCGTTCTCTTGACGGTACTTACTTCATACACATACTTACATACTTTATCATATACTTATGCATCACATACTTGTTCATCACATATGCATTCATCATGTACTCATTCATCACATCATTTCATACGCTTTCATTTCATACTCTATGCATGGGGTTCTCTTACGCATACCGGCTTGCCCGGGTTAGTGTCCTTCTTTCTTTTTCTTACGCATACCGGCTTGCTCGGGTTAGCGTCTTCTCATTCTTTTTCTTGCGCATACCAGCTTGCCCGGGTTAGCGCTTTTCCTTTAGTCCTTCGCTTATGTAGCCTTGGCCAAACGACTACAACCACTTCTGTTCCCAACTTGACTGACGACCCAGCTGCGCTCACACCAGAGTGGTTGCTAACCACCGATGGGGTCTAGGTCCATCGCCGCCAATCAAGCGGGCTAACCTCCACTAGGTAGGAGGCGGGGGTTGGCCCTTGCGACGTAACCAAGCGTTGGACTCATACATCATCATACTCATAGCCTTAGGCGTGACATCACCCTTTCTCATTCTTCCTTTCGTTACTTTCTTTATTTTCATTTTATTCTTCTGAGCCAGGCGTGAACTCTTGGTCCTCGTTCTCATTCATCCTTTCTTTCTTTCTTTTCATTCCTCATCATTAACCAATCCACCCCTTTGTGGGGACTGGTGAGGGGCGTTTCCGCCAAGAGAGATGCATCTATCATATAGCTACATACTTGTTCCCTAAGGTTCATTTATGCTCTTTAAACTTTACGTGATTAACCTCTAGTTCTCATGATGCATGATAGCATAACCATTCCTAACATACATGTTCTACATGCAATGTTCCACATACACCATCATACAAATATGTCATGCACTCATCATAAACATACCTCATGAAAATGTTCTACAAGCACCATCATAATATAACTCATTCATTCATCATATTCTCATAAACATAAGGGAGCATACTATCACTTGCTAAACCTAACATAGCATATCCAAGCATTCGTTCCATAAACAACATAATCATATAAAACATAATCACATAACGTGTATGATTTCCGTATGACAGCATAGGCTACCTCTGTTTTCTGTCAGTATTTAGTTATCAGAAACCAGAAGGGTTCAAGACCTTACCCCCAAGGATTTTGATAGCCCGAAGATCATTTTTCATGTCTAAAATTTCAGATTCTGACCTCAGCACCATGAAATTACAATTCTACCCTTTTTTCCAAAATTACCATTTCGTCCCCGTAAACACCCTGTTTTCTTTAGAATTTTTGTTCTCAAAAACCCGATGGACTCAAGACTTGCCCTTAAGTTTTTTGATAGTTATAAACCCATATTTTCTGAAAATAAACCCAGTTTTTCAGTCCCAATATGTGAAATTCCCGTTTGCCCCTTTTTGATCAAAATGCTGCTTTTGCCCATGAAACCGATTTCCTTCAAAATTTTAGTTAATCACACTCCAATGAACTCAAGTCTTGACCCCAAGGTTTTTGATTTCTCTGAACCCATTTTTCATAAAAAGAAACCAGATTTTTAGTCTAAATACCCGAAATTATAGAAATGACAATTTTGCCCTTTTATGCCAAAAACCCCATTTTTGCTCTATGTCACCTTTCCTCAAAACTCTTCCATGTACAACACCAAAAACATTTTTACACATACTCCAGCATTTATAAATCACATATTATCATCCTCAAATCACAAAATGGCACATCTTTACCCACCTCATACATTATCTCAACATATATCACATAAATGCACATTTTATCACATATTCACACATACACATATTTAGATGACCAAGGGGGTGCTTTATGCATAGTTACCCACATCATACATTCTACCTTTTCCCACCTATTTCAACCATTCAAAATCACATTCATTTTAATCAAATCATTAATAACACAAGAAAATTCATTTTTAGGCATAAAACACATGTTATGGGCATTTACTCATAAATCACGTAAGCATGCAAGAGGCATAGAACCATCAAGGGATGGTTTTAGCTAGTTACCCACTTGTAGGAGAACCTAGTGGTGGTGATGGAAGCTTGGAGTGAAGTCCCACAAGACTTATTGTTTTCCAAAGCTTGAGCTTCTCTTTTCTCCAAGATAAAGATCCTTAAGCAAGTTTGGTGTGTGTTTTTGGGAGAATGTAGAAGATGAAATTCTTGAGATTTTGGGGGAAGAGGAGCTCGTTTTTTGGAGGCTGATTTGGGAGGAAATTAATTGATTTTTTTGAAATAAAGAAAAGGTGGTGAATAGTATAAGGCATGGGCTTAGGTATGGGTGGGTATGGGCATGTGTAAGGAAGTTATGGTGATGGGAATTTGGAAGCACATTTTGGGGAACTATTTTTTTGTCCAAAATTATCTCTTCCAACCGTGCAGCCCTCTTCTTTGGCTGATGAGATTTCATTTTTTTCCGATTCCGGTTCGTTCGTGTTTTATCGCTTGCAGTGTCGGTGCGTCGCGCACGGTCGTCCGAAAAATATTCCGTTTATACCGTTGTGATCCCCTAATTCCCCCTACCTAAGGGTATTAATATTTAAAGGTGTTTGTGAATTTTTCTCCGGGGAAATATTTTCACGGACACCTTTTTCGCGTCGGGAAATTTCATCGGTGAACAGCGGCTGTTCAGTTGTCTGCCGAATTTCCTACCGCGACACGTTTTATTTCCTAGGGATATTCTACCTAATAATTTCCCATTTTTATTCTCTAATCATGATTAGAAATTAATTTGGTATTTATGTGTACAATTATTTCTCTAAGAAAAACCGAGACGTTACAACAAGCGTCCCGGTGCTTGACGGACACCTATAATTTACGCTTCCAACCTCTAAAGAGTTCGCAACCGAACTTATTATGCGAAATCTTTGCTAAGGGAAAACTGGGATGTTACAGTGCACGTCCTTCGATTAGCCAAAATTTTTACCCTAAGATCCCATAGGATGGAAAGGATGATGAGTGTAGGTAGTAAGGCCAGTCAGGAAAATAGGCTAATAAAGTAAAGTATGTGTGGGGCCCAAATTGTGGATTTGAGAAAAATCACCAAGGTGAAGGAAGTCGGAGTCCTATGGAGTTTGAAAAGGAGAATAGGTCTTAACATGCCCAACATCATAGTTGAGTGGGAACCACTGAAACGTGGAAGTGTGCGGAGGATTAAGTGAATTTAAAGCACAATAGAAACCTTTTAGGATCGATGCACTCTTTACCTTAAACGTAAATTGGCAGATTGATAGACCTTGTGTCTAGATTAACCCAGTACATAGGGAAAACTAGAAATCGTTTAGAGATGACCATTAGCGAATAATAAGATGACCCCTAGGGTTGGTAACCCATTAGAAAAGCCTACCAGAAAGCTACGACGGGCTTAGGAAACCAAGACAAATAGGCAATTGGACCTTAGAGTTATAGAAAGTTTTCGAGAGAATTCTACGCGCCGATGTCCAAAGATCTATATTGCCACGTGAAAGGTGCAGCTGAAGAGTAGTGGGACATCGCCAGGCCCCTTCGGAAGCAAGTCGAGGTCCAACTTACCTGGAGTTAGCTCCAAGACAGAAATTGCCAACATATAATTCCCTGGAAACCTTGGGACTCAGAAGGAAGCCGAGTTATGGGAATGACACCAAGGGACATGTCAGATGAGGAAGACACAACCAGGTTTGAAGAGCTGAGCAGACACACAGGGACACACGTGGAGAGCTTGGGAACTTGTGAAGACAAGAAGGGTAAGAGGAAGATGGTCATGCCAGGAGGGCAACGGCAAGAACTGCTATGGGAAACACGACGGCTTCCCTAAAACTACCACTATAACCTTAACCACAGCACGGCAGTTAGGACTAGTGATTGCCATAGCAGCCGAATAGGCACGTGGATACGGACAATCGAGGTAAGCAAGTGGAAAGAGGTAGGAACCTTGACCGAAAAATGGAAGACGATGTGAGAAAGGCTTACCCTGGATTGTTCTAAAGGTACAAATTCTCACTACCTCTAAATTTCGAGGATGAAATTTTTCTAAGGGGGTGGAATGTAACATCCCGATTTTCCCCCTTATGAAGATGTCGCGAAAATCCACAATTAGGCCTAACAAAAGGCACAATCGGAACGATTATTTGGACTGAGAAAATTATTCAGAAAATTAATTACTTCCAAACGTCAGTCCAATGACGGTTTCTTGATCTCGCGGAGCGCGGCAAGGTCCGTGCCCGTTTTTGGTCAATACAGAAATTCGGTTGGAAGCCAAAGGGATCTGCGAAAGATAGGCGGACGAAATAAGTTCCCGGGTACCTTGTTTCGGTACGCCATCCTGACCGAAAAAATTTGTAGATCGCGGATATGTGTTCAGAATATTTTTCGGATATCCGTACACAGGTGAATAGTTATCAAATTCGATCAAACGTTACCAAAACTGAACTGTAGGCCCAGATATTTTAGGTAATTATAATAAAATAATAATATAATAATAAAATTAATTAATATATATATATATACACATACATATATATATATATATGTATATATAAATAGCAAGCAGGGGGCCATGGCTATAAAAGGCCCCCTAGGTGAAAAAATATATTTTTTCACATTTCTTCAGTTTTCCCCATTTCTAGTACCGTTCCTACACATCGCGGAAGCGCTGTTGGACTCCAGAAAAATAGGATGAGTACACCCACGCAAAGAGGTTTTATTGTATAATTCGAGGTGGGTAACTCTAAGCCCACTGTCTATGTGGTTTAATTTTATAACTGTATGTGTTTTATTGTATGTTTGACTATAAAATGGTTAAGTAGAGATTTGAGGGATTATAGGGTAAAAAGGGTTTAAAGGGATTTTGGCAAATGAAATGCATAACTGTACTGATTGGAACCCTAGGAACAGTAAACATTCTGGAGAAAATGAGAACTGAAGCCTCGGGAACCAATTTCTATAGCTTTCATTCGATTGAAGAGAGTTTTCAATCGAATGAAAGACAATTTGAGCTTTCAATCGATTGAATTCCAATTCAGTCGAATGAAAAGAAATCTTCGGATTTCAATCGATTGAATTTCTTGTGCATTCGAATGAAAGCATTCTGAAGATTTCAATCGAATGAAACTCCAATTCAGTCGAATGAAATAACTTGTAGGATTTCATTCGAATGTAACCCTAGACATTCGAATGAAACCTGAACGACTTGAGATTTTAGCGGTTCCAAGGGATCCAATGAGTGAGGGTATGCCTATTTTGGTACACAAAAGCATGCATCATGAGGAAACAACCGTCATAGGAATTAGGACGACCTGAGATAACTAGAGGTATTCACGTAAAGTTAAAGGTACATAATTGCACCCTAGGGAATTAAGCAGAGTACTAAGGCTCTGATCACCAAGGATTCGGACGGCCTTAGTCAAAGTAAATAGTTATATGATTTGGAAGACCCCATTCTCTTAGCACATCTAACAGACATGCCCCTCACCAATTCGACAAGCTGGATTGGTCAGAGCAATGCAGGTAGAGAGACCTGATTCAGAAAGTAAAGAGAACAGGACCAGTCCTGTAAGTAAAGATAAGCAGGCCAAGGTCTGCAAGTAAAGAGAACAGGACAAGTCATGTAAGAAAGAAAGTGGGCCCATTAAAGAAAGGAGTACAGAGATACGTGTTCACGCCTGATCATGCCCAAGGGCTGGTCCCGTGCCATTCTTTTTAAGGGGTGGTTGTACCTATTGTATTCGATGATTTCCTCCTATGAGCTTTACATGGTTAGCTACTGTAACATCCCGATTTTTCTTAGAAAAATAATCATACACATAATTATTAAATTAATTTTCTAATCATGATTAGAGAATTAAAAGGAGAAATTATCAAGTAGAATATTCCTAGGAAATAAGATGTGTCACGATACGAAGTCCGGCCGACAACCGAACGGCCGTTGTTCGTCGACAGAATTTTCTAACACTAAAATGGTGTCTGTGAAAATACTCTTTCGGAGAAAAATTCACAAGCATCCTTAAATATTAATACTCTTACGTAGGGGGGAGTAGAGGATCGCGACGGTATAAACGGAATATTTTTCGGGCAACCGTGCGCGATGTACCGACATTGCGAGCGATAAAACACGAGCGAACCGGAACTGGGTAAAATAAAATTTCAGCTGCTGCAAGAGGAAGAGCTGCACGTTTTTTTTGAAGAGATTTTTGGGACAAAAATCATCCCTTAAATCATGCTTCCACATTTCCCATCACCATGCTTTCTTACACTTCAAAGCTTAATCACATCATGCACCATACCTCCCACTATTCACCACATTTATTAAACCCAAAGGAACAAGTAATCTTCCACATCATCAGCCTTCAAAAACCGTGAGCTCCCCCAAAGCCCAAGAGACCTTTGCTTTTCTCTTATTCTTCAAACACACCACCAAACACTCAAGAGTTCAAGCACATCTCCTTCTGCTTTCATTCCCCACAAAATCGAAAATCACAACCTCAAGCCTCTTCATCTTAGTTTCATTTTCTTTCACCAAAAAGCAAGAGGGACAGCATCATCCTCCTCATTGTGCAAGGTTCTTACCTTGAAGAAGGGAAGCTCAAGCTTAGGGAGGCAACAAGGCTTGCGGACTCCACTTCACACCCCACCACCACCACCAAAGCTTTCTACAGGTGGGTAGTATTATCACCCCTGTCTATGGGATGTTTATTGTATGTTTTATGTGTGTGTTTTGAGTAAGAAAGATTTAGAAATGCTATGAGTACAAATATTACTATTGCATGTTAGATGTATTTATGTTGTTTCATGATGCTTGAATATTTACGCTGTTTCTCTGGTACTGTTGGAATATGTGGTTTGAGCGTGGATGAGTGTAAGAGAATGAGAGAAAACAAGGCAGGAGCTGGCGCCGAGTTTTCCGCGGAGAAGGGACTGAGAGGAGTCTAGAGTGGATGAGCGGGCGTAGGTAGTGGCGACTGGAGGTGTTCCACAGAGGACACATGAAGTAGTGAGTAGTTCCCTGGAAAATGTGCGGAGTGTACATTATGAATGGTGCGAAAGGGTTCCGCGGAGGATCCCTGAAAAACGCTAAGAGGAGTACCCGGAGAGTTGAGCGAGAGCCCAAAAGTGTTAGCTCGGGGGTTCCGCGTAGGACCCCAGGGTGGTTTCTTAGAGGGTTCCGCGGAGGATGCCCTAGAGTGGTTGAGTGGATTCCATAGAGTCGTTAAGTGGTTCCCTAGAGTGTTAGAATGGTCTGATAGAGTTGCTTAGTTCCCTGGAGAGTTCCTAAACAGGTTCCGCGGAGGATCCCCTGAAGTATGGAGTAGGTTACATGGAGTTGCTGAGTGGGCACCCAAAATGGTGTTGCGTAGGGTTCCGCGGAGGAGCCCTGGAGAGCCGAGAGGGTCACGCGAAGAGTGGGCACCAGGAATGGTGTTGAGAAGGGTTCTGCGGAGGATCCCTGGAAAGCTGAGTACGTTACGCGAAGAGCTTTGAGTGGGCATCGAGAGTAGTGCTAAGTGGGTTCCGCGGAGGGTACCGTTGAGTGATGAGTGACTCCCTGGAGAGTAGACCGAGTGAGTACCAGTAGTGGTGACCGCTGGGTTCCGCGGAGGTACCCTAGAGCGGCTGGATGGGTTCCTGAAGTTATGCCTAGCGTCAGCAGCGGTCCAAACGGGTTCCGCGGAGATCCCCTGACACAGAGATCCCATAGAGTAACCTAGTGGGTTCCGCAAA
>QANU01064302.1:0-19688 GCA_003254905.1 Nissolia schottii
TGATATTGTTAGTTCTTGGATTCTTAATTCCTTGTCTAAGGACATTGCTGCTAGTGTCATTTTTCATAGCAATGCTTTTGATTTGTGGAGTGACCTACCGCGTTGGCGAATTTAGTTACAATTATGCATTTACGTTTGTGCTAAATTCGCCAAACGCGTAGGCGAATTCAACCTAAATTCGCCAAACGCGTTGGCGAATTTAACGTGGACTTCCACACGGTCCGCGCTGGCCAGGTCAGCACAAACAGGGGTAGTTTCATTAAATGTTTCAAAACGAGGGTATTTTGGTATTTAGTTCCACCCACAGGGGCAAAAGAGTTCACAATGGCATAGCAGCCGAATGGTCAAATAAAAATAAGCACATTTGATTGCATTGCAAATAAAATTATCAGTCAATGATTTTAAAATATAAAAACAAGAAGAAAATATTATAAATTGAAATTTTTATTATTTTGAATTAATGTTTTATGCTTAAATGTAATTATGTAAAATTATATTTTATGCTAATGTAATTTTATATTATTAATCATTATTTATTGTGTTCTAAAAATATTATTAATCGTTAATTTTAATTTATAGTATTTTAAAAATGTATAATAAATAAACAAAAAAAATCAATTGTTGACAATGTTTGTAGACTAAGAATTAAGGATTAATACCATATTTAGTCCATGGACTTTACACTTGCATCTTAATTGATCCCTCAACTTTAAAAAATGATAGGTTAGTCTATACACTTTACAAATGTTAGACTCATTAGTCTCTACCTCATATTCTAAGAGAAATAGAGTTGGATTGTTTAGAGATTACTTAAGATAATATTATAAATATTAAGAGACTACTTAAGATAATTATAGATTAACATGTCACCTTTTTTAAGCTGATACATCAACCAAAATAAAAATATAAATTTAGAAATCAGATAAAATATTAACCCAAGAATCAAATATGCTATTAAAGCGTGCAATAATTTCTCCAATCTTAATCTAATGGTTTCAGACATTTAACGTCACATGTGATGAAGATACTTTTGAAAGGTGCATAGAAAATGGTGAGTGAAAGTGGGTAAGTGACAAAGGGAATTGAGGATTGTTAAATTGCAAATATAAAATTAAAAAAAAAAACTATAAAAAAAAGGAGGAGGGAAGGAGTGAGGATGGAGGATTTGTCCAGTGGTCCGTGTAACTCGTGTTGATTTTTTGTTGAGATTTTTCTAATAAGATGCTGCACTATTAAAGAAAAAGAGCCATTCCTTTTTTTTTTTTTGTCATATAGAAGTTTTTTCTAACTTTAAATATTAGTATTCGGACACTTTATAACAAATAAGATAATTTTGTCTGCTTACTTCATACTTCATGTACCCGTCAAGATGGGTTTTGCACGAGTTATTGAAAAGTTATCTAATATATTTGTTATAATATTATTTTTACACAGTTAATAATGATTGGACCTCCTTCTCTATGACATTTCAGGTGAGTGGCGGTCCAGTTCGTCGATGGTTTCACCTTAGTAGTCCATCAATAGAGCCAGTTATACTTATAACATACTAGTAAATATGTAGATAATTATATACATATTTAGTAGATGCCATGCTTATGTATTATACAAGCCATGTTATTTATGCTCATATTATACTATGTTATGCTAGGACAGAGACCTAGACCCATAGACATATCCCTTAGAACTATTTGGTTAAGATTATGTAACAAGACTTTAATAAAGACTCTGGTTAAGGCATGGACCCTAACAAGGGGCATGTTCTGACTAAGGAAAAACTTGATATTTAAGATGTTTGATGTGACACATCTCTCTTACTTGGGAATCTTATCCTAAGTGTGGGACCTTAGTCCTTGAGCCTGGACTAATAAATAAGATTAGCTAACTAGGACATATTTGTCATAATCAGTAGCCTTATGCCTTAACAACATGGATAACCAAAGATAGCTCCCCTAAAAGACTTCACAAATAGTAGATTTTAGGGTAGATTACCTAGAACAATACGAGGTCCTACGACTTCGTAACTCATGACCTAGCAGTAGATTGATATGAGCGCAAGTTCCTCAGTTATGGCATGTGTGCCTTACCAGACCTCCGAGCGCAAGACTCCTCAGACTTAGGGTGTGCGTACCCTCATAGGCATCCGGATTGCGTGCGTACCGGAACTACCTAGATTTATGTAATGAGGTGAAATTGTATAAACTGAATTATGGAGAGTAATGGAATATTTTGAATATTTTCTGCATTCTTTATTTTGTGTGTAAACTACAATAGAATAGGATAGTGATGGAAAATCCTTCCTAAGGAAGGAGATTACTAAGAGAAAGAAATCCTAAGAGAGAGGTAGGATAAGCCAATACAATTTTTCCAATACCAATGTAATACCCTTCTCCCCCTATTCATACTAATTTTGGCATCCACTAATTGGAGCAATTCTTATTTGGGTCATTATTTACTTAGGTTTGTTACAATACCCCCTCTATAAAAATGGACCTTGTCCTCAAAGTCCAAAAATACAAAAAAAAAATTATCCTCCAGGATCCCATTGCATAAATTGTAAATTGCTAAAATTAATTGGACCAACTTTGAGAAATTGCAGAAAAAATTGTTTGATGGTAGTAGTCCACATCATGTCACTCCTTTTTGTTAAGTAAGTGGCACCCCTCACAGTCCAAAAACACTGCTGACCGTAATGGACTTGGCCCAAATATACATTCTTGGGTTGCACTTGAATCAGGAGACCACATAACTCTTTTTCCTCATTTTTCCCCAATGCAACCCTAGCCTCCTTCTTCCCCCATTCAGCCGGCGCCACCACGGCCGCTTTCCCCATCACAATAAACGTAGCAATGACTGCTACCAACACTCGCTCTCCTTCCGCCTGACGAGTGCCACCGTGGATGTCGTTCGAGCCGTTCGTGCTTGTCGCTGTTCGTGACTGTCGCCGTTCGTGCGTGTCACTGCTGGCAAAAGAACCTCAACGGCCAAGTCTTTCCTCTCTTCCTTCGACGTCGCTGTCGTCGTCGTCCACTCCGCCAAGGTGGCGCCACCTTTCTTCCCTGTGAACACGGCAGTAGCACCAACAGCTCGCCCTCCCGTCGTCGCCGTTGCCGAGGCGCCTTCCACATCGCGCTCTTCGTTGGCCGCCTTCTTCGTGGCGCCTTCACTACCCCTATTATTAGGTGTTGTGGTGGCCGCCGTGCATTTCGGCAGCCACCGCACCCACTCCCACTGCGTTGAGCCCAGATCTCCCTTCACCTTCCTCCCCTCTCCACCAGACGCCGCTGCCAACGACGCCGCTCGAGCCCACTACAAGATCTAGAATCTTCCATTCTCTAGTGCGGTGGCTCCATCCATGCCCACCATGGTTTCCCTCTCCCTCCACACGCATCTCGTGACGTCAGGCACCCTTACGCGGTTTCCCCTGCCGATCGTCATCGCCGTCGCCGTCGCCGAGGCGCCCTCTTCTAGTGACATCCCCTCTGTTGCCAGCTTCAGATCTAGTGGCTCTGGTGGTGGTTTCTGTGTGCCTCTGCGGAAAGAGCTGTAGATGGATCTGGATGAGAAATTTTCAAATCTGGTTCAAGTAAGTGTAGCGTTACCTCTTTTACTGCTTAAATTTTCGAAATCCCATCTGCTGCTGCTTGAACTGGTTGAGTTGTGAGCTTCGATTCTACCATGTGTGCTTTCTGTTTCTGGTGTTGAATTTCTGCATCTGAATTTTCTGATTCTTGATCTGTGTCTGCATCTGCTTGCATTTGTGCTTTTGATTTTGGTATATCTATAAGTGAGGTGCTCTGTAATTCTGATTGCAATTGTGCTATTGTTTCTTCCCAATCAATTTCCCACTCTGAAACTTTAGCTTGAGCAATTTCTGGAAAAATTGATTGAAAGTCTGATTGGTAACAGTGGAGGAACGCTACCTCGAAGGCCATCCAATCTGCCGTCGGATTGTGTCTCCTCCACAGCTTGAACCATGTGCGAACTCGACCGGTCAATCCTCCTTTTACCTCCAGCAATCGCTACAAGTTCGACGTTCCTTTGGCGTTCCAAAACTGCGATGCACAAAGGATCCACCAGTAGCCTTGCTCACCATCGAACACCGGTAGATCAGCACAAAGCGGAATATGGCTTGAGCTCTCCGAACCACCATCGGAAGCGGTAATCGACGGCATGGTGCTCAATGAAAGCACCATTGGTCAAGTGAAATTGTATAAACTGAATTATGGAGGGTAATGGAATATTTTGAATATTTTCTACATTCTTTTGTGTGTAAACTACAATAAAATAGGATAGTGATGGAAAATCCTTCCTAAGGAAGGAAATAACTAAGAGAAAGAAATCCTAAGAGAGAGAGGTAGGATAAGCCAATACAATTTTTCCCATTCCAATGTAATACCCTTCTCCCTCTATTTATACTAAGTTTGGCCTCCACTAATTGGACCAATTATTATTTGGACCATTATTTACTTAGGTCCGTTACAATTTATCTTGGTGAAGTAAGGTCGAGTTGAGGCTTCCTCAAAATGTGCTCCTCTGCCAGAGGACGTGGGCATACGTACAATGATCAATTTTATATTCCAACAGTTAATTAAGCTTATTTAGTTTACTCTGTATATTTAGTTTTCTGTATATTTAGTTTAGTCAGTTTTATCTAGATAACAGTTATATATGCTTTAATTGTTGTATATTCTTTCAGTATATATATGTGTGTGTATGTGTGCGATGATATTATATGCAATATGTGTTATTTGTGTGGTACCGAGGTATCCACCACTGATATGACAAACTCACCCCTCTGTCGATAACATTTTCCGATTCAGTTGAGGATAGTGAAAACGTCCCTCTCGTCCAGTGAGCGAGATTTCAGGCGTTAGTTGTAAGTTCCGCTTCGCAGATGAGACTATCCGAGTTATATACAGTTATGCTATAGGCACCTAGGACATAGTCCGTATTTTAACATTCATGTATTTCATTTTAGTCATGATATTATGTAATCTCAATATTTATTTTAGTCTAGTTATTTGAACAATTATGTTATAAAGATATGTTATAAACAACAGTTATGTGATGGATCTGCGAGGTGGGGTCCGTCATTTTCATGAGGCCGATTCGAGTTTGAAGGAAGCGATCTTGGTGGTTTTTGTTGGATCTTGATGGGAAGGCAAGAATAATTTCATTGACAATATTGATGAGAACTTTATGGAAAGCTAAGAGCAAGAGCTTGAAGTTGGCAAGGCAGGCCAGGCAAAGAAGAATTATGTGGAGAAGTTAAAAGGGATGAAGAGATGGAGGCATATTGCTTTTAGCGTAGCTGACAATAAAGTCTTTGGAAAGATGAAAAATAATTGGCTCGGCTCGGCTCAGCTCAGCTCAGCTCAGCTCAGCTCGTAGACATTCACGTGTTAAGTCATTTACTTTTTTCTAAGAGAAGCCTGTGTGTGTAATAGGAACCACTTTGTTGTGCTGTCATTTTGTGATAGGATGTGTTGGCCAGTGCCTGCCTGGAGAAGAATTAATTCCTCATATAATATATAGAGATGTAGAGCAAGAAGCAGGTAATGTTTCACAAAGAGGGAGGGAAAGCCTTTGTGTCTGGTAAGCTGCTTTACTCCTATTACATAAACATTGCCCAGCCGTGTCGCTATTTCATTTTTTCTATCATTACTCATTTTCCAAATAGGTTTTATTACATGCATGCATGCAGGTGCTTTAATTGATCGATCCATCCTAGATTAGATGGCTGGGGAGGAGCACGGAGATGAGCTTAAAGCTGTATTGAGCAACTTGTCGGAAAAGATTGAAGGGATGCATGGTCGGGAAAAGGATCGTATGGATAGGTGGGACAAGTTCTTTGATAGATTCGAATCGGTAATTGAGAAAGTGGAGCAAGTGCTGTGCAAGCAGATGAGCGAGGAGGCCTCGAGAAGCAGGGAGGCTGTTGTAGACATCGCTGGGGGGCAGCCCCCTTCAGCAGAGGTCGTGCCAGATTCACAACCAAAAAGAAGAGGACGTGGAGTAGTCATTATAGAGACCCTATATAGATGGCTGGGGATCACGGAGGAAAACGGTGAGTGGTTGAAGGACATGAGGGGGAACCTGAGTACGGTGGCATCTATAATCGCAACCATGACCTTCCAAGTTGGCCTTAACCCACCCGGGGGGGTTGTCCAAAATCTGGAAAACGGATTGGTCGACTGTCAAGGAGAGAAGATGGTTAAAGGTTTTGATTACGGATGCCCCGGAGAATCAGTGTTTGGTGCTACAGATGCCGGAGACTATTTATACTTCACCATGTTCAACAACATCGCTTTCTTCTCCTCTCTCTTTGTGTGTCTCTGGCTCATATGTGGACTCCCTATGAATCAACGCTTCTCCACGTGGCTCCTGGCGGTTGCCATGTGCGTCTCCCTCACTTGCCTTGCGCAAACCTACATGTTTGGTCTCTCCATGGTCACCCCAGGTTTAACCGAGAACCTCTTCAAAATGCTCGATGCCTCTGGCAATGCTGTCCTGGCTGCCTTTATACTCGCTGCCATTATCGCCTTCATCTTTCTCTTGCGCTTTGTTTTATTGTTGGTCTACATTATTTTCACCAAGCGAGCGAAAAAGTGAGACTGCCTCCAAAATTACTGATCCCAGTGATAAGACTCAAGTCAATCCCACCTAGCTACCTAGAATGACAATATATATATGTGCTCTTGTTCATTAACATATGACATATGCTGATGCTTTATTTTATTCTTTTGGTTTTTTTTAATCAATTACGTCCATGTAATAAGGTAAAGGGAAATGATTGTTATACTAAAGTTGTCGTTGACTGTCTATCCTGCTAATTCATATTTGGTAGAAATAGGGTCCGCAACTTCATCCTTGTTCCAGGTCATTAATTGTTCTACCTGTATATGGTTTGCTCATGTATAAGCTTGTCCGTTGCATTATTCATTATGTAATGAAATATATTTTATTTTTCATGTAAACTAGTAGTACATTTTTTAATCAATATCTGCAATTAAATATTTATCACACACTATAAGAAATTTAGAATAAGGTTACACTTCATTACACAAATTTGATCTAAAAGTGTGTCATTAGACGTAAAAGACAAGGATTTTATTATACTTAAGGTTCCCCCAATTAGGTCACCCGGCCCACAAAAGTGATCATGCATTAACTTTAAAAGTGTAACATATATTGTAATATATATTATGAAGTTAAGGTTATACTTTATTGAGAGGTTGCCTAATTAAGAGTCTATGAAAAATGTAGTCTTTAATCAATAAAAATGTTCCTTTTATATCAAGAGACATATTTTAAAGTGTCATTAATAAAAAATTTGGTCTTAAGTCAAGTTTTTACTAGTGATAGCAATGTCAAAAGTTCGTTATTTGACTTGTAACATAATGAATAATCAATCTTAGACGACTTTTATATGACTGTTGTTCTGTGCCGTTAAAACACAGGTCTACTAGATTTGAGTTTGTTATTGATGCCATCTGATAAAACTACACTAAGAGTTAATTTGCTTAATTTTTTTTATATTGTTTTAGAACTATTCATACATTTTAAGATAATTTTAGGTATTTGTTCATTGACTTTTAAGAATAATGATCTCAAAGAAAAGATTGAAAAAAAATGCTAATGTACCAAAACGGTCTTCTTCTAACTTTGTCACTAAGATTTTGTTGTGTTTAGATATGCATCAAGTAGACCCAATTTCATGTAAGCATCACGTGACTTTTAATTTTTGTGTTATAATCTCAAGTATTCATTTATTTAATGTCTGAGATTGTCATTGTCATTTCTCAAATAAGAATGTCAAATATATGTGTGCGTGTGAAAATTATTCTTGCACACCTAAGCATTGCACACCTAGGTTCTTTTAGGGAAATAGTTTACTAACTCCGCACACCATTAATTGTTTCACCATGATCACTCACGCACAATTTCTCACTACAAGAAAACAACTAATTACCGTCAGAAAATTGCACGGTTACGATCAGCTTTTGATGTTACCGTCAGACAACGACTACCAACGATAATTACCACGGGAATAAATTGACAGAAACTGGTTTACGTCTGATTACATTTGAACTGGTTTACCGTTGGCCAGGATTGACAGTAAATATATTAATATTTTATTCGTTTACCATCGGTTAATACCGTCGACATTAATTGACGGTAAAGATATTACTATTTTATTCCTTTACCGTCGGCCTGGGCTGACATAGAGATATTAATATTTTATTCTTTTACCGTCGGCAGTGGTCGACGGTAAAGATATTAATATTTTATTGTCTTACCATCGGCTTAGTGCCGACAGTAAAGATATTAATATTTAATTCCCTTACCGTCGGCTTTTAATTGTCGCTAATATTGAACCTTACTGTCGGCTATAGTCGACAGTAACGATATGAATTTTTACCCAGTTACCGTCGGACAGTCACCGACGATAATAATTAAATATTAAAAAAATAAAATTTTAATTAAAATTTTATTATTTATTTACATAATAAATTATATAATTATATTAATAAATATGTAATTTAATAAATTATAAAATTTAATTTAATAAATAATTTTAATACTTTATAAATATATAGAAATTTATATTTAATAACTAATTAAATATTTATTTAATTAATACTAAAATATTAAATAAAAATTAAGCAATTAAATTATATAAGACAATAATAGTAATAACAAAATAAATTTAATATTTAAAATTTTCAAATAATTACAAATTGCAGCTAGTCTGACTATGAAAAGTAAACAATATCATCATCTTTTTCAAAATTTAGCTGGTTGCCAAAATCTTGTTGTTGCTGTTGCTGTTGCTCTTCTTCTTCTTCTTCTTCTTTTTCTCCATCATTATCGACATCATCAGTTGGATGTTGATAGAGGTTAGAATTGAGTGGCATAGTGTTGACACCTTAATAAGCCAATAAACCACCACCATGAGAAACACTAGACTTGAAAGGAAAACTAACTCTGCAGGCATCGTTGCAACAAACTGGGACTGCTGCAGCGACCCACATCACTATGGCGATCTGACATTGCTACAGCAATGTTGCTAAGCCCCACTACCCCTAAACTTCCTTACGGGAATAATAACTTACCCTATATAGAGGCACTGTTTTCCCACAAACAAAATACTGAAGCTCGATGAGAGTTTGCACTATGAGTGGAACATTCAAGAGCTCTCGAGTGAATTAGCAACTCAAAACACTCCAAGAGGGGTTCTATTTATAAGGGAGCAAGAACCCCCTCTTCTACCCTCTGGACGATGTGCGCTTATCACCACCACCGACTTACATCGTTGTGGCGAACTAGGACTTCTGTAGCAATCAACACCGTTGTGGCGCCCTAAGTTTTCTACAACAATGTCCCGAATCTTGAGGGTCATAAAATTCTCCTTATGTGACCCTCCCTAAGGTCACACCAACCCTTGCTAAAGGCACTTCGAGAAATGAGGCATCACAAACTCGGATATGATAATTGAAACAACTCTAACAAATTCTTTTGACAGAATACCTCCAGTTTGTCAGCGAACCAAGTGTCAAAGTTGTTCATCTGGAGATCGTCTTGGTTTTCTTTTGCTAGAAACTTTTCTATCTTCTTGACAGATTCTCCATAAGCAGATGTAGAATGTTCATGAAGTATAATGTCAGAGGAAGAATATTCCACAGGCATCACATTATAAATGGAATATTTAGGGGGTATGAACCTGGTTAAACTTTCTATCTCCACAAAGTTAACATCAGGATTTTGATGCTCCTCCATGGGTGCCTAAACATGACTTTTACCTTTTTGACCAGGATCTTGACACTTTACCCATGGCCTATAGTGCGGTGTTTTTCTTGAGGATGATGACATACTTTGCATTTGGCTATGTCGAGCAAACTTTGACACATATGGATTGTTCTTTTGGTGCCATGTGTAGGCATTAGCTTGGTTGTTATGAGGCTTAGATGCTGAGTATTTTCCTTAGAACCACTAGCTCTTCTTTTGGTGTCCTGGCATGTAAGGAGTTTGTTTGATGTTTTGCATCCACCTATTGTTCACCATGTTAGTTTATGGATGGGAAAATATTAAACCATTTAACATGGAATTTGTTGTTGAATAGAGAAGATTCGCATGTCATGTGTTACAAATGGGGGACCATACCCTAGTGACAAACCTTATGACAGCCGCATCTTAGAACTATTAGGACTTGGAATAGTATTGTTAACAGTGGTTGGTCCCTCCCTTTGTTGTGATTAAATACCCGGAGGAACACTTGTGACTTGACACTATGGTACAGCGAGTAACGACAATAATCACTTTATTAAGTGATTGCAAATAGGTTTCCTTACAATGCCATTGCCAATTAGGAAGGTGGCCAAATTCGTACATAATTAAGTCCGTAATCCATTTGAAGTATGATGAGAATGCCTAGCCTAGCTAGCTAGCTGGTGTGTCTTCTTCTTTTTTTTTTTGTCCGAGAATTTAAGAAAATCCAAACTCTCAGTAGGGAAGAGTATGACATAAAAATGCTAAGCCACACTGACAAAACACGGATATGACAGTTTTATACTTTTATTAAGTGTCTGTTCTTTCAAGATCATTTCGCTTTGCATTAGCTTCATACAACTACACATTCTTTTGGTTTTCTTTTTAATTTGATACTTTAATCTATGGTTTGGTTAGACATTCGGATATATGGTAAAACAATTAGATGTGCAAGAACCTAAAACATGACCATATCCCGCAATAACCTAAAACATCAAATAACTATAAAGCTGCCGTTATTTCCACCAAACATGAAGGGCACTTAAAAGGACAAACTAGTACAAAGACACAATTACGAAAGAAACGGAAACAAACAAACAAAACCTTAGAATCTTAAATCCATATACTTTTACACGAAGACAAATTTATCATCCTATTCTTGTCCGTTTGTGTTTTTTATGCCTTCCTGGTGCCGTTTATGCACCCACAATAAAACTGTGCGTGCCAGATCGATAAGGGGGATAATTAGAGCCACTCGAGAGAAATAATTGACCACGTCGTACAATTTGTCATCAGTGGTTGGGGTGATCATGGAAACACCACAGTTGAAGGTTATGGCAAGGCTGGAAAGGGAGAAGCACATGAGCGACACCAAGAACCTGAGAAACGGGGGATGCAGAGGGAATCCACCTATGAGCAACAAACACATAACGACTGAGGAATAGAAAGGCAGGTTGTTGAATAATATGAAGAACAAAAAATGAATCTTATTGGCAGCACCAAAAACAGATTGTCCGGGACATGCGTGAGACTGATTGTTAACCGTATGTGCCATAGTCGCATTCAAACACTGGACAACTCCCTCATCGAAATTTTGGACAACCCCGCCGGGTGGGTTGAGTCCAACTTGGAAGGTCATGGTTGCGACGATGGAGGCCACCATACTCAGGCTCCCTCTCATGTCCTTCAACCACCCCCAGCCATTTATTTGCGGTCTCTATAACCTTTCCCCGTTTTGTTTCCGTCGTCGGTGCCGGTCACTGATGTGCTGCAGGTTGCACACTTTCTCCACCTTTTCAACTGCTGATTCGAACCTATCTAAGGATTTCTATTCCAGCAATCCATCGCTTCAGTTATACTTTGAGAGAAGTTTGTCAAAACAGTTTTAAACTGTTGTTCGTACTCCTCTTGGCCAATGAACTTAATTTCTCCAGCAGCCATGTCCTCAAATTGATCGATCGTGTAATATAACTGATTTAGGAGAAAAGAGAGAGTAACGATAGAAACACGGATGGGCACTGCATGCGATCTTAATTAGTGCACCAGCTTCTCTCTCATTCTAAAACATTACCCCGTATAGATTTATTTACATAGGTCCGGTCACATTTACTTGTTTGTGTACTGTACTTTTGTCCATTTTTCTCAGGTTTCAAAATATAGTCAAATTCACGTTTCATCTTCGCAAATCTCAATAATGTTCAAAAATTTTATTTGTATGATGGTGCGTGGGGCTTATAATATGTGTGAGAGAAATTTTTTTTGACTAATTCTCCTTAATAATGTTTTCTTTATTAATGGTCACATGCATTTCTGATAAAGAAAATTTTATATTATTAAATATATTAGTGAAATTGATATTTTCTCTGAAAAAATCTATATATAATTCTATCAATAACATTTATTTTATTAGTTATTGTAGATGTCTAAAAGTTGTTATAGATTGGGCCCTAAAGGTTCATTCAGGAACCCGGACCCCATGGTCCATGGAAATATCTGACCCAAACAGGCCATTCCCCCGTAAACATCCAGAGAAATTCTTGGACTGTGACGCACGCCCTCGGCGAACATCGCTCCACAAACCTCGGAGAGAAATCCGAACGAAATAATCCTGGGTCAGTGGAAGTCATGGCTCCCATCCAGGTATTTTAGCTAACCCGGCACACCAGGTACGACTTAGAAACCATTTTTCCCCCCTAACATCATACCTTTCACTGACTTAAAAGTATTTGCAAATGAGCTCCAGGATCCAAATCGCATTGAGGACCTCACCTCTCGGTACAAAAGTTGACAACTAAATTAAAAGTAAAAAAAGCATAGAACACAAAATTCTCTTATTCGTTATAAAGTGTCCTAATCGGAATAACTTACAGTTGGAGCACACTTCCAAATGACAAAAATTAAAGGAATGATCTTTTTATCTTCAATAATATTGTAGCATCTTAATAGAAAAATCTCAACAGAGAATGAACGCGAGTTACATAGCCGAATCTTCCTCCCCACTTTCCTTCGTCAGTTATCCACTTTCACTCACTAAAGTGCCTTCATCATTGGTAGCATTAAATATCTGAAGCCGTTGTATTAAATTTGCGTGGCCGAGAATTTTTTTTTTCTAATAAACACAAGTTTACTCCATCGTATATATTTATTTAAGTATATTCTAAATAAAATTGGTCAGGAGAGATCTATTTTTAGATAGGTTGAAATTTAACCCCTCATATATATTCAAGCACATTTATAAAAATTGTGAATTTCGCCTGTTTTATTTAAGATATATTTGCATGCATATGTGTCTAGTTTAAAAAATTTGTAATTAAAATTATGTTTATACAACAAGAAAAATGATAAATTCTCATAACTATTTAGCCCAACGAAAATGCTCCACGTACACCCATTATCCATACACCCGTATATACACCACCGTTTTATACGGTTTCACTGTTTATTAATACGGGATACAACAAACTTTCCCTATTTGGAAAACACGCAACCCCACGCGCACGCCATTATCGCTTATTTTGAAACCGAATCAATTTGCAACAGATTTGTATCACTATCTCAACAAAATCGCGATTCACTCAACAAATTAATCGCAGCAGCACCATTTCAAAATTATCCATAGCAAACAGAGAAGCAAAATCGCAGGTTCGCCTCAACAGATAGCATTAACAGAGAAGCAAAATCGCGAGAGAGCAAGAGCGCAATAGAATCAACAAACTCGAAAGTGGCAATGGGTCATTATGCGGTAAATTCTTCTGTGTTTTGAATGTTTTTGTTTGAAGTTTCAACGGATTTGTGGTGAATGCATGTGACGCAAACCAAAATTTTCAACTCAAGGGGCATAGTTCACCAAACCAGTTGTGTTGAGACTTCCCAACAAAATGGAATTGTTGAAAGAAAACACCAACACATCTTGAATGTTGCTAGAGCACTCATTTTCCAATTAAAATTGCCTAGCTGTTTCTGGTAATATGCTGTAGGTCATGCAATTCATCTCATTAATAGGCAGCCTAGTAAACTAGCTAAGAACAAAACCCCTTATGAACTTTTATACAAATGCTTGCCCCAAATCTAAGACCTTAAAGTTTTTGGTTGTTTGGCATATGTTGCTACCTTAAGTGCTCATAGGACAAAGCTTGATCCTAAAGCAAGGAAGTGTGTGTTTTTAGGATATAAGGGTGGAACAAAAGGCTATGTGCTAATTGATATAAATACAAGACAAATATCTGTGTCAAGACATGTAATTTTCTATGAACATATCTTTCCCTATGCTATTCTACATAATTCAATCATTTCAGATAGTGCACCAAGATGTATATATGAAGATGCCTCCTGGATTAAGTGCCAAATCAGGTCAGGTATGCAAGCTGCAGAAGTCACTCTATGGCCTGAAACAGGCTAGCTGCCAGTAGAATGCTAAATTGGTGGATGTACTAACAAGTTCAGGATTTATACAATCCAAATCAGACTACTCCTTGTTTACCAAGATTCAATTTTGGTATATGTAGATGATCTAGTTTTATCTGGCAATGACATGGCTGAAATTGATAAAATTAAGAACCTTCTCAATGATTTGTTCAAAATTAAGGACCTAGGAAAACTCAAATATTTTCTAGGCATGGAAGTAGCAAGGAATTCACAGGGCATTGCCCTCTATCAAAGGAAATACTGCCTGGACTTATTGGCAGACCATGGTTTCATTGATTCAAAGCCTGTGTCCACTCCCATGGACTACCACTCACGGCTCTCCAAGGAGCCTACTGATAGCAAAATTGACATTAGTGCCTACAGGAAACTGATTGGTAAGCTCCTATATCTTACACACACAAGGCCAGATATTTGCTATGCTATAGGAAGGCTCAGCCAATTCCTTGATTGCCCCCATTCAGTCCCGTCTGCAGGCTGCTCATCGTGTCCTTAGATACCTCAAGGTTGCACCAGCAAAGGGCTTATTCTTCCCTGCCACATCCAATTTATGCCTCTCTGGATATGCAGATGCGGATTGGGGAACATGCCCTCATACTCGAAGGTCCATTACTGGGTTTGTATGCTTCATTGGTCAAGCCATGGTTTTGTGGCGCAGCAAGAAACAGACCACAGTGGCGCATTCCTCCTTAGAAGCAGAATATAGATCACTAGCTCACCTGTGAGATTCAGTGGCTATTAGCACTGCTTCATGACTTTGGTGAGCAGGTTTCAACTCCTGTCTCCATATCATGTGACAACCAATCAACCATATACATAGCAGCCAACCCAGTGTTCCATGAACGTACGAAACATATAGAGATTGATTGCCATGTGGTACGGGACAAGGTTCAAGAAAAGATCATCAAGTTGTGTCCAATTCATACAAGCATTCAAGTGGCTGATATATTTACAAAACCCTTGGCTCCAGGACCCTTTCATTGTTCATTGGTCAAGCTGAACATGATTAATTTTCATGCTTCAGCTTGAAGGGGGTGTGAGCAGGGTGGAACGGAAAGAAACCAACAGCAGTTGCGGCAGCAGAGTGGCGCGAGAAGCCGTAAGAAGCGGTTACAGCAATGGCGCGAAAAGCTGTTGATGGAAGTTAGTTGCAAAATGTGCAACTTGTAACTTAACCATGTAAATTCAGTTCAAATGTAATTTAGTTGTAATTTGTCTATAATTTGAGTTGAATTTTGACTCATGAACATCATGTATATAAGTGAGTTGAATTTGACTCATGAACATCATGTATATAAGTGCAGCTCAGCTGCCTCATAATGCAACCTTTTAGCATAATTCAAAATCAATTGCTCAAGCATTTTCTCTCTCACTTTCTATCACTTTCCATCGTTTTCTTGGCTGCATCTATACCATGGTTTTCAGTTTTTACAATGGGAGCCACTTTGTTGTGCTGTCATTTTGTGATAAGATGTGTCGGCCAGTGCCTGCCTGGAGAAGAATTAATTCCTCATATAATATAATAATAATAATAATAATAATAATAATAATATATAGATATAGAGCAAGAAGCAGGCAGGTAATGTTTCAAAAAGAGGGAGGGAAAGCCTTTGTGTCTGGTAAGCTGCTTCACTCCTATTTACAGAAACATTGCCCAGCATCGTTACTCATTTTTCAAATAGGTTTTATTACATGCATGCAGGTGCTTTAATTGATCGATCCTAGATTAGATGGCTGGGGAGATGAGCGGAGATGAGCTTAAAGCTGTATTGAGCAACTTGTCGGAAAAGATTGAAGGGATGCATGGTCGGGAAAAGGATCGTATGGATAGGTGGGACAAGTTCTTTGATAGATTCGAATCGGTAATTGAGAAAGTGGAGCAAGTGCTGTGCAAGCAGATGAGCGAGGAGGCCTCGAGAAGCAGGGAGGCTGTTGTAGACATCGCTGGGGGGCAGCCCCCGTCAGCAGAGGTCGTGCCAGATTCACAACCAAAAAGAAGAGGACGTGGAGTAGTCATTATAGAGACCCTATATAGATGGCTGGGGATCACGGAGGAAAACGGTGAGTGGTTGAAGGACATGAGGGGGAACCTGAGTACGGTGGCATCTATAATCGCAACCATGACCTTCCAAGTTGGCCTTAACCCACCCGGGGGGGTTGTCCAAAATCTGGAAAACGGAGTGGTCGACTGTGCAGCAGAGGAGGTTAACGATAAGATTTACGCATGCCCAGGAGAATCAGTGTTTGGTGCTAGACGTGACGTACAGTATTTATACTTCATGATGTTCAACAACATCGCTTTCTTCTCCTCTCTCTGTGTGTGTCTCTGGCTCATATGTGGACTCCCTATGAATCAACGCTTCTCCACGTGGCTCCTGGCGGTTGCCATGTGCATCTCCCTCACTTGCCTTGCGCAAACCTACTTGTTTGGTCTCGTCATGGTCACCCCAGGTGAAAACCAGAACCTGTTCAGAATGCTCGATGCCTCTGACCATGCTGTCCTGGCTCCGTTTATACTCGCTGCCATTGTCGCCTTCATCTTTCTCTTGCGCCTTGTTTTACTGTTGGTCTACAATATTTTCACCAACCGAAAAAGTAAAACTGCCTCCAAAATTACTGATCCCAGTGATGAGACTCAAGTCAATCCCACCTAGCTACCTAGAATGACAATAAATATATGCTCTTGTTCATTAACACATGACATATGCTGATGCTTTATTTTATTCTTTTGGTTTTATCTAAATCAATTACGTCCGTGTAATAAGGTAAAGGGAAATGATTGTTATACTATACTAAAGTTGCCGTTGAGTGTCTATCCTGCTTCATATTTGGTAGAAATAGGGTTGCGCAACTTCATCCTTGTTTCAGGTCATTAATTGTTCTACCTATGGTTTGCTCGTGTATAAGCTTGTCCGTTGCATTATTCATTATGTAATGAAATATATTTTATTTTTCATGTAAACTAGTAGTACATTTTTTAATCAATATCTCTGCAATTAAATATTTATCACACACTATAAGAAATTTAGGATAAGGTTATACTTCATTACACAAATTTGATCATTAGATGTAAAAGACAAGGAATTTATTGACTAAAAGCTAATTATTATACTTAAGGTTACCCTCAATTAGGTCACTCCACACAAGTGATACATTAACTTTAAAAATGTAACATATCTTGTAATGTATTATGAAGTTAAGGTTATACTTTATGTGATAGGTTGCCTAATTCAAAGTGTCCTTAGGCTATGAAATATGTACTCTTTAATCAATAAAAATGTTCTTTTTATATCAAGGGACGCATTTTTAAGTGTCATTAATAAAAAATTTGGTCTTTAAGTCAAATTTTTTGTAGTGATAGCAATGTCAAAAGTTTGTTACTTGACTTGTATTGTTCTGTGCCGTTAAAACACGGGTCTACTAGATTTGAATTTGTTATTGATGCCATCTGATAAAACTACAACGAGAGTTAATTTGCTTAATATTTTTATATAGTTTTAGAATTATTCATGCATTTTAGGATAATTTTAGGTATTTGAAGTATGATGAGAATGGCCTGCCTAGCTAGCTAGCTAGCTGGTGTGTCTTTTTTTTTTTCCCCGACAATTTAAGAAAATTTAAACTCTCAGAAGAGAGGAGTTTAAAAGATGAATCAAGTACATCATACCAACGACATAAAAATGCTAAGCCACACTGACAAAACACGGATATGACAGTTTTATTAAGTGCTTGTGCTTCCACGATCATGTTGCTTTGCATTAGCTTCATAAAACTACATCTTCTTTTGGTTTTCTTTTTTACTTTGATACTTTAATCTATGGTTTGGTTAGACATTCGGATATATGGTAAAGCAATTAGATGTGCAAGAAGTTGTTCTCTGTATATATGGTAGATGATGCAAAGCTAATTGGCCTTACATCTTATTAGAAAAACAACAGAGTAAAAACGTTTGTCATAATTCATTGCGGGGTATTGATTCAAAATGAAGTTACATGGAAAATAAGTTATATTTCATTAGGTAATTTATGATAGACAAGCTTATACATGACCATATTCCACAATAACCTGAAACATCAAACAACTATGAAGTTGCCGTTATTTCCACCAAATTAACATGAAGGGCACTTAAAAAGGACAAACTAGTACAAAGACACAATCACGAAAGAAATGGAAACAAACAAACAAAACCTTAAAATCTTAAATCCATATACTTTCACACTAAGGCAAATTTATCATAGACGTATTCACAATAAAAGTGAGTCTCGTCAGATCGTGTTTTTCACGCCTTTTTTACTCGGCCGCGAGGAGGAGATTATGGACACCAACAATAAAACAAAGCGTGTCAGAATGATAGCGGCGATAGTTAGAGCCAATAGAGCGGAAGCATCGAGACCGTCGCTAGAGAAATTAGTGACCATGTCGTACAAGTTGTCATCACTGTCTGGGGTGATCATGGAAACACCAAAGGTGTAGGTTACGGCAAGGCAGGCAAGGGAGACGCTCATGAGCAATGCCAAGAGCCACGTGGGGAACCGGTGATGCAGAGGGAGTCCACTTATGAGCCACAGACACACAGCGAGTGAGGAATAGAAAGCCATGTTGTTGAAAAATATGAAGGCCAAAAAATTAGCCCCATCGACAGCACCAAAAACAGATTCTCCGGGACATGCGTGAGGCTGATTTCCAAGCGTATATGCCATAGTGTCATTCAAACAATCGACAACTCCCTTTTCGAAATTTTGGACAACCCCGCCGGGTGGGTTGAGTCCAACTTGGAAGGTCATGGTTGCGATGATGGAGGCCACCATACTCAGGCTCCCTCTCATGTCATTCAACCACTCCTTGTTCTCCGTGGTGACCCCCAGCCATTTATTTGCGGTCTCTATAACCTTTCCCCATTTTCCCTTTCCCCGTTTTGTTTCCGTCGTCGGTGCCGGTTGATCGACGATGCCGCGGTCACTCATGTGCTGGTTGCACACTTTCTCCACCTTTTCAACTGCTGATTCGAACCTATCTAAGGATTTCTTCAAGCAATCCATCGCTTCAACTATACTTACAGCTTTAAACTGTTGTTCGTACTCCTCTTGGCCGGTGACCTTAATTTCTCCAGCAGCCATGTCCTCAAGTTGATCGATCGTGTAATATAACTGATGATTTAGAAGAAAAGAAAGAGTAACGATAGAAACACGGATGGGCAATGCATGCGATCTTAATTAGTTAGTGCGCCACCTTACAAGACACAAATTAAGCCTTCTCTCTCATTCTAAAACATTACCCCGTATGGCTATTTATTTACATAGGTCCGGTCCTTGTTTGTGTACTTTACTTTTGTCCATTTTTCTAAGATTTCAAAATATAGTCAAATTCACGTTTCATCTTCCCTAATCTCAATAATGTTCAAAAATTCTATTTGTATGATGTGGACGTGAGTGAGAGGAAAAATTTTGAATAGTTCTCCTCAATAATGCTTTCTTTAATAATGGTCATGTGTATTTTTG
>QANU01064315.1:0-32818 GCA_003254905.1 Nissolia schottii
CGACCCGGGTCGCGCACCTGGTTATGGCGGGTGAGTCTCCCAGCGAGGATAACTGCATACACAAAGTCTCGAACTCGGGACCTTGCTTAAGCGATACTAAGCCGCTTACCACAGAAGAACTCGTCTTTAATCATTCTTCAACTCCACAAAATTAGTTTAGGGAATTATAATTACAATGTGTCTAAATACATTAAATTATGAATGAACCTAAAAAAATGAAAGTGACTAATATTGAGGTATGGAGAAAGTACTAATGGAATATAATATAAATTATTATTTACCTATCTAAAGTATTTTTAATAATTAATGCGAACTCAAGAAAAAGTTAATTAGCTTAGTGGTTAAAAAAAGTATGCTCCTAATTAAGTGTAAAATTTTATAAATAATTAATGATCAATCTTTATTAACTCAATGTCTTATACCAGGGGTATTTCGTACCTTGGAATGGTTAGTCGGTATTGTAAAATCTTCTCAATGTCTTAGTTAGATCTCTTGCCTTAATTCTAGCGCTAGGCTTACGGTCTAATGAAGTTTTAATTCAGTAAAAAAAAAGTAAATAAAAAACTAACCTAAACCTTTTTCTAAGGCTAAGATGCTACTCTTCCTTTGGGGGCAAGAGGTTATCAATCTTATAGGGACCAAAAAAAATTAATTTAATCAATATTTAACTATACGTTATATATTACATGTTCCCACCATTATGTCAATTTCATGATTGACATGTTAGTTGATTTATCAACTTTAAACTTTTACTACTAGTTTAAGACAGGCATATAGTCCATAATAAATATAAATATATATATATATATATATATATAGGAAATGTTGCCACCATTATTTAGGTAAGCCTTGAGTCCTTGACCATGTACTCAATGGTTTGATCTTCTTTCCCGTTTGTGATTCCAACAATTTAGATTACAGAACTTGTTTCACAAAGCATTTTCATTCTCCTCCCTTTTTAAAGCCACTTCTCAGCACGTTCGTCTTTTCGTTAAGGTTTTATCTATACTTACCAATAATTCCAAAGTTTCTGAATAAAATAGGGTAGCAAGTTGCAATTGGTTGTCAAATTACGAAATGTCTAATTAGACCTTGGAGCAAATTAAATGTTAACATGGCTTAATGTGAAAGATGACCACGGATTCCTCCTAGTATTAGTATTTGACAAAGTTTATAAACGAAGGGTGTGACAAATTAAAATCCCCACTCCTTCACTACTCCTCAATTGGGAATCCTAGAAATTAAAGGAACAACATGAAGTTCCATAAGGAGTACCTTGATTTGATTTTGGTCCCAAGTGGGTTGCTCCTCATGTTCTCTTATCACCTCTTTCTGCTTTACAGATACCTCAATCAGCCTCACACCACAGTCATGGGATTTGAGAACAATGACAAAAGAATTTGGGTTGAAAGAATCATGCAGGCAAGTTACACTTCTCCTTCCCCTTTAATTATGTCGATAATGAGCCAGTAGATTTTTTTTAGAATTTTTGACAGAAATCTTGAGAATTGTCTAATAAAATAAAGTGTTACAAATTACAATTCGCTCATTCATTCTAGAGTTAGTATTCTGTCATATCATTCTGACAACTCAATTCTGGTAAATAATTCTCGTAGCCTAACCTTTTTCTCTTATTTTAAAACTTTGTAATTATGATTTTTCAGGTTGACAAAAGAGATGTTGGCACAGCCTTATCAGTGCTACAAAACAACACCACAGCTGCTACATTCTTAGCCTCTGTCTCTTTGACACTTTGCTCTCTAATTGGAGCATGGATTGCAAATAGCTCCAACATTTTCTTCCAAAGTGGAATAATCTATGGTGACACAAGGCCGACCACTATTTCAATCAAGTACATATGCCTTTTGACATGCTTCCTCCTTGCATTTGCATGCTTTGTTCAATCAGCAAGGCACTTTGTTCATGCAAACTATCTCATAAGTACCCCGGATTTCTTTGTCCCTTTGAGTAGTGTGGAGATAGCGGTTATAAGGGGTGGTGATTTTTGGTCACTTGGTCTTAGGGCTCTCTACTTTGCTCTTGATTTGCTCCTTTGGTTCTTTGGTCCAATTCCCATGTTTGCTTGCTCTTTGGTCATGGTCATGGTCCTCCATTATCTTGACTCTAATTCAAGGCCATTGCATTTGAATATTAGAACTAGGTCTCAGGGTGGTGGCCAATCTCATATGGTGAAGAGAGGTTTTAACTTGTGAAATCGCTCCCTAAATTGAGATTGAGAAACAAGACTTGTTATTTTTATTTTTTTGCCGACAACAAAAAAATCAAGTAAATACCTAAGCTAGCAACCACTAAGCGTTTGTCTATTAAGATTCTTGTGTAGTTATAAAATGTTATGTTCAATATGCTGCAAACTATATAATGAATAGCATTTTAACTTTAAGTGATACGTTCTCTTAAGATTGAGACTAAACCATATTTAACATGATGCACGTTTCATAACTACATAAAAAAAATTTGGACATCAGTGGTTGAAGTTGAGAATTGTACAAATTGTTCGAGATCAAAGTTAGAAAGAAGAGTTATAAATGACGTTTATATAAGAAAAAAATAATAATAATCAAAATTGGAGATAGTACAACATATTTGAGATTATTTATTTTAGTTAGAACATGGGATACAAGTACGAATATGCCAACGGATGCTGTTAGAGTTTGTAACAAACTGATTTGGCGTGCTCAATTAGATAGATGGTTGAATACATCAAGGAACATAATTCTTGCAAGCAAAACTCTTGCGTCAGGAGTATTGAAAATACTCAATGCCACATTCATGCTTTTACTTTCGCCACAAGTGTGTGTATGTGTATGTGTTTGCGTAGGTCTCTTGCTTTGCTTGCAGTGACAGTCATAAATTGGATAAGAAGGCTAAAATAACAACAACAACAAAAAATGCAAATCATAGCAATTTTACTCTCATGTTCTCGTTATGAGATCATTATTTTTTATAAGAGAGCCTTCAATGAGATCAAACTAAGTTAGTCAAATTTTTAATAATAAAATTTGAATATTGGTAGTTTAATCTAGACTTAAAAAAAACCAATCTAAAGGAGTGGCTTACTAATCTGCTTGACTCATCATAGAGTCTCAAATCTCAATGCTACGCGTACACAATGGATAATATACTTTTGTGTGACCACAATGGTCACTATGGATATAGACATTGTTATGATCTATGAGTAATTGATGACAAAAATTGCCTATGGCTGGGCTATTCTACACTTTGGATCATTTCTCTAATATAGTCTTCGCTCTGGATTCTCCATTCTTTTCTTAACTTGAGATTTCATGGTCCACAATTTGAATTTTTAACACTTAAAATCTAGAGTCATGGTCAATTTTTATTTTTTAGTTTTTTGGTCGCTCATTGGGTTTCAGCTGTTATGTTATGGGCCAGGCTTCCCCCTTGACTGGGCTTCAGCTATCGATGAAATTTCGGCCCATTGAGTTTTATGAAGGATACCAAAAGAAGGATAACATAATAACATATAACTGACGCGAGACTTTCTATACATTTAAAAATTAATTATATGACACGTGTGTAAATTATCTATCTGAGTTGAAGAGAATGTATAGGTTTNATCTTAAAATGAAGATATCCAACCTATGAATAATAGCCCCAATTCAGACATGCATGTGATGTCGACTACTCAAGCACCATTACCATATATCAATAATTCTAATTCTTATGACTGCAAAAGCTCAACCATTCCATTAATTGAAAACGACATATTCTATTTCCTCAGAAAAAAAAATTATAACAACGTAAGAATACAAAGTGCTACAGCGAGATGAGGGACCAGAAGCACAAACCAATCGGGATAAATTTGAGATTTTATAACTGGGTGAATGAAAATCAATATTGAAATTAACATCGTGCGATAAATTATTGATGATCAAAGAAGAAAGGCAGCAAACTGGTTACTATAAGCTTCCAAATCCAATGATAGAACTTATTACTCTACTTAATTAATTAATGACCCCTTTAATTAACTAAGTTATCTAACTCAATTGGGTTATAAAATCCTTAGTTCTATTATTTGAGGTACTACATGACAAAACTAATGTAATTATTTAAAAGTGGTCAAATTAAATTATCAGATTATCATTTCTTTGTGCTAAAAGATAAATTCATCCTGTTAAACCGAAAATCTGATACATCAAACTGCCAAGTTATTTTTTCAAAATATTAGGGCTGATTGCTAGTGTCGAATAATATTTTATTTACTTTTCGTGCTTGCTCAATTCAATTATTTCGCATGCATGATATTTTAAATAATAATTAAAAAAAAGTTATTTCATTATATGATAATATAAAAAAATTATATTTTAATTAATGATTATACATGACGTTTAAATTTCAATTAAATTCTATATGCATGACGTTTAATTGATTCTAACACCACCTATAAAATCTTTCTATCAAACCGGCTAACATTTATTAACTCCTTTTATAAATGATAGTTGATAATTTAAGAAAAAAAGTTTAAAAAAAAAAGAATTACTTATTTGTCTGGGTAGTAGAATTTATAAAAGAATATATCGTTAATCATTAATCAAAGTAAAAAAATATTTATATCATTAGTGCATATCAATTAAGTTGATGTTCAAATGCCATTATTTTTACGGAAGTTTCTATTTTAAGGCAGTAAAGAGTTGTGTCCCCTGACAAGAAAGAGCCCCACCTAGAGCCCCTAGCGCTAGGGCCTTTGCATTGCAGTGTACTCTACTCAACTTCTACTTCCCCCATTTGAACCAGCATCTGCAATTCACTGCCAATATCCTCTTAAATCGCCATGCAGGGTATATGGTTAATTAAGACAATTTTTATGATAAATTTGACAGTTCTCTTTCTTGAGTTAACTTGTGATCAATCAGTAGAGTTACATCACGAAATTAATGCATGTTAAAAGACGTGTCCACCTTAAACTTAATTTGGCCACTCAAACATTCATATTCAGTTCTACAAATTTCGTGTTATAGATGTTTAATTCTAAATGATAAATACGAGAGAATAACATTACTCTTAAGTCAATTACGTGGGGGGGGGGGAAGCCTAAAATTAGAGAGATTAATACTAATAGATTAAGTGACAAATTAAAATATGATATTTAATATGCATATTTATTAAATATCATATTTTAATTTAAAATCTTAAGATAGTAAGTTTTTACATTGTCAAAAAAGACTTTTAATACAAAGAATCATGCTCCTATATATCCAACGATCATCATTATTTTAATATTCTATTAGACTAATTTAAACCATCAAATCTAATACTACTTTAAGAGAAAAGGAAACTCAAAATAAATTGGACACCACACAAAACATATATATACACCTTACTTAATTTATCACCCATCAATATAAAATTTTTTTAGCACACACACCACCTCTTCCATCATTGGGAATATAGACTCTTTTTTTCTTTTTATGCTAGTTAGGCATATAGTCAATATAATGTATAATTTTTATACAACAAAATAAAAGAGCACAAAATGTGGAGGTGCATGAGACAGAGGATGCAGTGTCACGTAACAGAGAAAAAAGTACCCCCCTTTTGTGTGTGGGGGGGGGGGTTTGTTGTGTGTTCTGGATTCCAGGCATCCCGTTCCCATAAAGAGAGAGAAGGGAGGAGTTGGGTCTTTGAGAAACTTTAAATTCAGTTTTGGCCAATCCTGACCGCACGATCAAAAAGACAACCCACTTGGCGGTAGTCGACAGCCTCTGATGAGACAAAGACCAGTCTAGTTCCTTTTGGCAAACCCTCCCAATGGGTCCCACCAAACATTTACACCTCTGTCCGAAATGACGACACTACCCCTCACCGGATGGCCATACATCAACTGCCCCGAGATGACGACACGTAGACACAGGGGGCGTTGGAGCGCGTGCACATGAAACGAGTGACATGACTAAAGTACGATGATAAAAGAGGGAGAGAGAGAGGGGGGAAGAGTTAAAAGTGAAAAGAGAGACAGCACCCGCGTAAAAGTCGAGGGTTTTCCTTTCTCTGTGGGCCCGCTGCAACAGCAGAACCCTCTCTCTCACTCTTTTCTTAACTCCCTGCTCCTTTTTTCATTTCTACCGCAACTGTTTTTCCACCTGACACAGCAATCAAAAGCGCGCCCCCGTGGGAGGGACGCTGCGTGCATGTGAGGCCCATGAATGTAGTGGGCCTGATGGGTTTTTTAGGGTTGGGCTTTGTTTAGGTTGAGATAACAAAAATGATGGCGAATGTCCGCATTAGTCATTACACTTTTTATTGGTGTCCACGTTCATCCCTCAATAAAGAAACTTGGATTTTTTTACATATTTATGACCTTAATAAGCTTATAATCCTATAGTATGTTCCATTGGAAAAAATTACGAATGTATGGGTGTTTTGTCTAAAATCGCCACCCTCTGTGGCGATTTCAGGCCTGTTTTTGTTTTTGTTTTTTTGGATTTTCTGAAATCGCCTTGCACAGTGGCAATTTCAGAAATTTGCCCCATACTTTCGTAATTTTTCATTCTAGCCCATATATTCGGAATTTTTCCTCCCAAACCCACCTAAATGTCAAAACCCCAAGAAACTTCAATTGGTCTATGAGCGCTTCCTAATATTTTGAATGTTATTGTCGTTTATCTTTGAACATTTACTGAGAATAACTTTTAAAATATTTTTAAAATAACTTAAAGTTGTTTTTGTTAACGAACTAACGTGAATTCCAATAAAAAGTTTAGAGATCAATTAAGATATTTTTTTAGAATTGATTTATGTTTAGAAATAATATTTAAAAAGAGTGAGTTTAAAAACAATTAATAGGATATGTAAAGGGTATGATTAATATTTTTCATTTTGAGTAAAATTATTTTTTCTGGAAATGGCTTCCACCCAAAGCACAAACACAAACTAAGCAAAAATATTTCCCTAAAAATCAACTCTAATGAACTCAAAATTGAATTTGATGCAAATCAAACATAATCTGAGTGGCATCCGGTAACAAGGGATATGAAGATGTAAAATAGTTTTTAATTAGATACAAAATAATATATTATTTTGGTAAATATACATAATAATATTTTAAGTTTAAGTGATGAATCTTTTCATAATAAAATCTAAAATACGTTTATGTGTAATTCAAAACATATTCAATATGCATGACGCATTCATGATCATACAAAAATTTCTATCCTCCAAGGTGCATACTATAGTGAGGGGTGGTTCCACTACCTATAGTGAATGGTGTCTGGTGTGCTAAGGGATATAAGAAGGAAATTAAAAAGAGTGGGGTTTAGGGTTGGTTGGTTGGGTGATGTATTGTAAAATCATGCAGCCTCGCATGCATTGATGGAGGGGCCAACCAAGTTGGGGAGAGAGGAGGGGTGTTAGCGTTTGTATTTGGAATGTATATATGGACATGACTTTGGTTAAGGGGAGGCTGAAAAAGTGTTATTATTATTTTGGACAATTTGGCATGCACATATCTATCACCATATGTTGGGATATGCTAAACTCATGATACAACAAGATTTATTTATGCTGGTACCATTCACATACCTGCATTCATCACCAAAGACAAATATCTAGTTCTATTTATATGGTGACTTTTAATATATATGCTGCCAAGTTTTGCTCAATATTTTCTTTTTGGAAAGGGGGGTAAACGTTACATATTTTTTGTTTTACTGTTTATATTTATTTTAAATTTGCTTTATTAAGTAATTGATATGCATTTATATGGAATAAAAAAAAACAATTCAATCTAATTTGTAAAGAAAAAGTAATCGTAAAAAGTTATCCTTTAATTGGATATGGATTATTTATGTAAAACGTACTAGTGTCCTTTGATAAACACAAAGTGTTTGTCAAGTATTGAACCGATTAATTGAATTGTAATTGCTATGTATATGTTTGAGAAGTAGAAAAGAAATGTTAATTTTTTTTTGGCATTGGTATATTATTATTATTATTATTTTATCTTTTGAAGAAAGAGCAAGATAAGGTAGTTGGAGTAAAAGGTTGATAAAAAAATTATAATTTAAATTAGTAGAAGGGGTAAAAAGAAGAAAAAATAGTTGTACACTACATGGATAGTTAGATTGGGAAATCTCCTTTATTGTATGTATAGATATATGACATAGAAGTGAATATGAAAAGAAAAAAGTAGCCCATACTAAGGTATAGTCACGGTTGCCTGCACATTCCTACACACACATGGCTCTAGGAAATCAAATTTGTAACTAGAATGTGTGACACCCACCTTGTCGCTTAATCACGTTAGAGTGGGTTCGATCCTCACTCGTGAGAATGGAAAAACATTTCTTGATCAATAGTCTAACACTTCGTGTAGACTTAGATATTACAAAGGGATTAGTCACATTTGTCAGCAGTAGAAACCTTAGATGAACCAAAAGAAAAAGGAAATCGAATATGTGCTTCTCTTGCAAAAGAAATATCTAAATTTTAATTAATTAATTGGACTAGACTCAACTTTTCATTCTTATAATGAGAATACAAAATCGGATATGGAGAAACTCTAACTTGAAACAAGATACAGTGATAAGACGCAAATGAGACGAAACGATTATATCACAAATCGTGCAAGTGCACTATTTGTAAGGGTTTATCTCCACCTTACCCAAAGCTTATGCTCAGTGGAAATGCCTCATTGGGATTCCTTCTAAGAATAAATGTGAATCTCCTTAAGAACTCATCCACAAGCAGTTTTTGACAACAAGCAGACAAAACTCGTTATAGATCTTAGATTAGAGGAGGAGGTCGGCAACTTCGCAGTTTGCATAGAAAGAAGATGAAGATGAAGACGAATCGTGGCAATGGGGAGCAAAATTCGCACATGAAAAAGGAGAACAAGAGGCAAATTGTGTGTGTATGTGTGTGTTTGGTCTATTAGTTGTGTTTGTAACCAAAGACAGGACAGAGGGCAGTGACACGGGGATAAAAAATTCTTATATTTTCTGCACCTTATTAAAGCTGGGACAAAGATGACAAATTTCTTTTGCTTGGAGGGACACAAAATTAGAGTTTTGAAGGACAAAAATTCTTCATGTCTTTGTCCCTGTGTTTCTATCCTGTGTCCTATTTCTGGTATCGAAACCAGCTTAATTTCCCGAAATATAAATGCCAAATGTTGCTTAATAAGGATGCATGCCTCCAACGGTCATATTAGGCAAGTGGCCTAAGCCACATGCCTCCAATAACCACAAATGCAAAAGGGATTGAGCCAAAAATAAATCAACAAGACATCAACGGGCTCAATGATCTTACACTTATGTGACATGACAGGATTGGGCACATGTGTGATATGGTAAGATCCAAATTTATATTGCCCACTTGGTATCATGTGTATTAATTTATAAACTAATTGAGTTCATTTAAAGGCTTCTCTTAACTAACGGTGCGCAACTTGTGATCTAACATCTAACCAAACTAAAAACTAAATTTAAAACACACAAGAAAACATTTTTTTTATTAAAAAAAAAATAAGAAGACACTTTAATCCAACAGCAGAAACTTATTAAAAACTTCACATCAAGAATAAGCAAGCATGAAAAGGAAAAGAACCCAAAGTAAGCAATAAAAACGTTGCTTTGACGTCTTTGTTTGCAGCGGTAAATTTGATGCTGCAATGCCTTAACTGACTAGGATCGCTACAATTAATGTTATGTTTCAAACGGAGAAGCAAAGGCAAATTCAGCCTTTTTGAGGTTTTGTTTTTTCTCCTCTTTTTTATTTTTGGTTAGGAGATCTTTGCCCCACCATCTTGAATTTTCACTTAATATAAAAAAATATTAATAACAAATTAAAAAGTTACTACTATTTAATATGGGAAACCCAATTATATGGGTGGAACAATTTAAGTGTGGTAAAATAAATTTAAAATTATTAAATTGTGGTACTTGTTCAAAAGTTTTTAAAATATAGTTATTTGAAGTAAATCACTAAAACATTAAGTGATCCATAGGAGAATGAACAAGATGTTTTACACATTGTGAAAAATTAAGATAAAGTAGCGCCTCCTGATTTATAACTAAATCGCCTGGTCCTTTAACTGTTTTCATGGAGTAGCACCACTTAATAAGATTTTTATAATATTTTTTTCAAATAAATCGTTTTATTTTTTGGTGATTTAGTTATGATTACCACATTTCAGTCACAATTTTCACAATACCCACATTTTTGTATGAGACATTTTTTGGATCCATATTCTTCGGGTGGATTTCTCATTCATAGGTTGTTTGAAATTATAGGATCAAAAACATCACATCTTCCATTATGGCTGTACTTTCCATCCCACAATAGTTGGCTGGCACTGAAGAATTAATTTAAAATTTGACCAAAAGATATTTGAAGTGTCTGAGAGCTCCCAATAATTTGAACTTTGAAGACTGATCATATGCATATCCGTGAGAAGGGTTTAGTTTTTCACGAAAATGTTGACCTTGACCGCAAGGTACTTTTGTTTCCATCCCCCCCCCCCCCGGGAAAAAGGTCAGATTAATTTGAAGTACTATAAAGTTTCTTTTTCATACATTTGTAGTTATGGGTGGTTGGCATTGAAAAACTGTCTTCCAAACTCATGAGTGATCCGTAGAACATTTGTGCGGTTTGTGTTGTATACAAGTAAAGGATTCACGATGCCGCCTATAACTCTACGTATATAATAATTGAAGTGATTTCTAAGGTGACTTATGGGATAAATATTCTTTTTAACTAAATTTTTTTATTTTTTAATAATTTTTAAAATTAAATTCATTAAATTTTATCATCATTTTATGTTTTTTATAATTTTGATACACTTTTTATTAGCTAAATCATTGAAAAAATTAATTTGTAAAAAATTTAGTGATTTACGGACCATTTGAATTTAAAAAATATTTATTTATTATATTAAATCATATGACACATTAATATGTTATATTAAATTATAAAATAATGATAAAATTTAATATATTTAAATATAAAAATCTTTTAAAAAGTATATAAAAAATATTTATTTTATAGAACATGTAAAGAATTACCGTAATTGAATTGTGAGTGTTAAGGATGAGTTGGGTCGCACCAGTGAAATCAAGGAGCGCACACAACCCGCAATAAGCATAGAGGAACATGGCTCGGTAACTTATGGCACATTCCCAAATCCTTGAATTTTTGAGTAAGATATATTTTTCTATAAATTTTTCTTCAAATTAAGCACTGCCATTCACTAAAAATAGTTAGTCATACTTATTAGTACTTTCAAAAATCTCANCAATTAATGAGATTCAACATGCTCATCAAATATGTTCTAAACTTGAATGCATTCAAGTGGGCTTGTGGATCTGTGGTATCATCATATAGTTGCGCCATTTGAGGTGCCACAAAGTGAGGAGGTAAGGACACCTGAAAAACAAAGTTGGAGAAAGGACTATCATTCTCAATCCTAATAGCTTTATGTTTAGAAGGTCTCTACCCTTCGTTTCCATTTCTCCTCTTGGGGTCCTCTAGCAACTCGAATGACCCTTAAGATTTAATGTATGACCCATTCCTTCTTCTAGGTATGGTAGGAACACGGGAATAAGATATATCTCTAAGTTCCTTATTTCTCATATTATCGGATCTAGGTGAGCGAGTCTCAACTCGGAGCTCTCTATCTCTGGCACCAGGGTGCAACTCATACCTATGTCCTCCATCTAGCCTCTAATAGGACTCACGCTCTCGTTGTTACTTATTCAAATGGCAGCAAAGGTCACCACTCCATCCCGAGACTTATTGTTGCTCATATTCATTCACACCCATAAACTGTTGGTGAAAATCTATTTGTCTACTAACCCCAAAGCGTTTATTTTTTGTGTTGAGTCCTTACGAGATTTTGCAAATCTCCTACGGCTTCCATTGCTTGGGCAGGGTTAACTCCTTGAGGCTTCGGTCTAAGATCAGCTAGACAAGACATAACTCGTGGTCATTGATCTGAATGTCTAGGAGGGGCCCTCTCAGGATTGGTTCCAGAGTCTATAGCCGTTAGGCCATCTAGAGGAGTCAGAAGCCGTTGGACATAGATGGGTGTAGAGTTGTTATTATGGTTCACCATCTTACTTATCAAGAATGCTAAACATAAAATAGAGATGACAATATCGCCATGATTGGTGATCAATTGGTCCCTACAAATGGTGCCAATGTTACAAGCAAATCGGATGTGATTTGAGATGTTGTTCATAACTCTGGTCTTGGGTGGTTCCAAGAGCTTGAAGGCGGTGAACATGGTGGTGTATGATGATCTTGGACAGCAGCAACGATACTTGTAAAAGACACTCTGACGCCCAAGTTAGCTTGTGAGTGAATATGAGGTAAAATAGTTATTAGAGAACGTAATCAAGCATGAGTGAAGCTCATGCTTATATACCATGGAGTGGTCGCTCTAGTTCTGGCGGTTAGGTAGAATTTAGGAGGCGTTTGTAACTGCCTTGGTGGCCTTCATGGAGCTAATTATTGTTTATGTTAATAATAATGCTCATGAAGGCTTTGGTACATTACGGGTGTTATGCCAGTGAGCATTGATTACTCAGATAACGCTGGGCATTTATGATTTTTAGGCTAAACGAGTTGAGTTGTTAATATGTCAGACTTAGCTTATCTCAGAATCATAACATGTAACTCAGATTTAGATTTAGATTGCATCAATATTAAAGAGAAGCTTAAGATTAATTATTAATTTGAACACGCTTATGAATCTACGGAAGAATGTAGAACCCAATATATATGTTTGTAAAAAAATTGAAAATTTAGCTAACATGGATATATAACGCTAATAACTTCGTTATTTTATGAATTTGTAATAAATCTTTGCACAATTGATTATAACTTTGAATAAAAACGGAAACATTGTGTTATAAGACTATAAAGGATAGTTAATCAGTTATTTCAATCTTTATAACATGGTTCATATACCGGTCCCACATAATGAAAACAAAAATGTTATTGTCGTTGTTGTTAAGAATCTATAATGTAATGTGATGTAAAGAGAAAGTAAGGAAAGAGGGTTATGGTTTGTGGACGTGAATGGGGGTAGGCCAGGAAAATGCAAAAGGGGAATCAATCACTTTTAGCAAAGTGAGTGAGATATGTCCAGCCTAGGACACTCATAAAGGTCCATAATATCAGTGTGCTTTAGTGCGTGCTACAGAAACTTAGCTCTTAAGCTTGCAATAATGATGCGAAATTGTGGGTTCAATGAGTGACTTAGTTGGAAAAACAACATTCTCCATGCAAAGCACTGTGTGCTAATTAAGAAACTATATAGTATTTGGGATTTTTGTTCACGAAAAATTTAAAATAAACTTAAACTATATAGTTGCAAAGTGAGGAGGTGGGGTCTTGGGAAGACAAAGAAGCAAACGCACTTTTCTTTCAACTTTTGGTGATGATAGCGAGCTTGCCCCAAAGGAATATGTGGCATTGTCCTCACAATTACAAAGAGCGCCTCCCAGTATGAGCTTCCTCCCTTACACTATGTTTGATAAAAGAAGGAGATTGAGAGGAAAGAAAATAAATAAATTTTTAACTTTTATAAGTGTGTTTAGACAAAAGAAAATGAGAGAAAGAAAATGAAAGAAAAATTATTTTTCTTTATTTGGTTGAGTAATTACCTCGGAATGAGATTACTTCAGAATGAGATTACCCAAATTCTTGATGCAACAAGCAAAGCAAATCACTCACCTTGCATACACAAAGAGATCACCCCTTTGCAAAGAAATTTTTCTAAAGAGAAAATAATAAAAAATTCATTCATCAAAAAGTTCTACTCATGTTTGTTGAGGTATTTATAACCTTTCACATTAGGTTAAAATTTAAACTAAAGATAAAACCAAAGTTAAACTAAAGATAAAACAAAAGATAAACCTAATTAGCCTCATAAAAATAGACCTAAGATTGAGCTAATAAAATAAAACAAATTTAAATGTTCTAAATACTGAAAATAAATAAACAAAACATAATTAAAATAAGATAATGAATGACAAACAAGGTATAATGTTGTTATGATTAAGAGAAATTAGTGTTGTCTAGATAATGCAAAACAGTGTCGTTTTACACGTGTTGAAGTGTATGCTGAGGTATGAAGTGATTAGTATAGAGAGGACAGGTAACGACCACATGTGTAGTCGTTAACTTGCACACAGACGGCAAAGAGACAGAGGGATGAATGTGGTCAACAGCAAAAAAGTTGACAGACCTGTGAGAGACTTTTTTTTTTCCTCAGAGACTAAAGTGACCAACACAAAAATGCTCAGAAACCTAGGTGGTCATTCCCCCTATAAAAAAAATATAAGTTTCATAACAAACAAAAAAAAATAAAACTTCTTGAGCTTGATATTTATATGATTGAACAAAAAGAATTTATTAAATGATTAATTTATATATGCTATGAATATAAAATAGTTTATAATGTCGACCAATAATTTATTAAATAGTTCAAATATACACTTTCAAAAGGAAAAAAGTTTAAGTATATAGAATTTATAAAAGTATGAAATATTTCATAAAAAAAATATCCAAACCCTATTATAAGAAACCCAATTAATGTGACTCGACCTAATGATAGGTCTTTTTGTATGGGGTAGGGCCCAACAATTTCATAAAATATTTTAAAAGGCCAATTTATGAACTATGAAATCATTTTTATTAAGGTTGTGAAATTCACGAGTTTATCTAAACTTGTGGAGTGTATGTTAAACTTGATTCGTAAACTTACAAGAGTTTGCTAATATTAAAAATAATAAAAATAAAATATTTTTAATACATTAAGAAATATACTCCCTCCATTTAATATTGTAGGTCATTTAAGGGGATTGTCCAGGAACTAAGAAGTTAAAATGACATTAATATAAAAAAAAAGTTTAATTACTAAATTACTCTTAACATAAATCTTTCTCCTCTAATTACTTCTCCCACCACTAACTATGGGCCTGTTTGTATCACATTGCACAAATGATTTTAGGCAACTGAAGAAATTTTTCCTTTTCAAAAAGTGAATAGGAAATCGAAAATGCTATAATGGAAAGTGATTTTTTTTTTTTTTTTCCATTTGGGTTGCAAATCAAACACGCTATATATCCACTACATCTCTCCACTACTTCTATTTACCACTAATGCACTTAAACCCATATATTGATATAATGAAATTAAAGATAAAATTGCTATAAAATAATTAATTTTATGTTGAAATGCCAAATGGACTATTAGTTGGAATAAACTTATTTTTCTAAAAAGACCTTAATATAGAATTGAGGGAGTAATCTAATATATTAAATTTATGGTAAAATAAATATAGACCAAAATTTCACATGCAACATTACAACAAAGCTAACATAAGTCATAAAGTATGAAACAGAAATTAAATTAGCATAATAATAACATCAAAATTTCATAAGGATAAAAAGCTGAATAACACTTATTAAAAAAATCTAAATAACATTAATCAAGAAGTCAAGTTTTTTATTTATTTATTTAGGAAGTCCTAATAATCAAGAGTGTTATATATATATATATATATATATATATATATATATATATATAAAATTAAAAAGAGTGTTTTATATGAAATTTTGTGTTTTCAACGTTTGGAAGACTAAATTTTAAATTTTAAATTAATAAAATTTAAGGACTAATTCGTAAGTTTAATTATCACAATTTCAATGACTCATGATCTCTTACAATTTATTTAAGTGACTTCTAATGATGGCCAAATCACATGAGGCGTTAGGCAAAAGAAATCGATAAAATGCAATGATAGTCATTGAGTCATTGAAACAAATTCAATAATGAACTGTGATTATTTTGTTGTTGAGAAAATGCACAAATAAAATAAAGGTTTGTTAATGGTACTCGTTAAAAAAAATAAAATTTGTATAAAAAATAGTTAAATGCGCGTGTTTTTAACGACATAAATGTATAGTTAGCCTTAAACTTTTTAATATAGTTTCTTTAACTAATGTAGAAGGCATTAATTAGCAAAAGCCTAAAATATAACTGAGAGAGACATTTGAAGACGCAATGAACATAACAACCAGTTCAGGGAGAAAAATGGAAACGAAAAACCCCATGTTATAATTAGAAGATTAGATGCTGGTTAATGGTTACAGTGACTAGTGGGTTAATGTGGTTTTTCTGTAGAACATTCACCGTCACCTCAGCTTTTCTTTTTCCATGGGACTGATTTTTCAAATAGCAAAAAAGAATCAAAGTTCTAAGCCAATCTCCAACTTTCGACCCCCCAAAATTTCCCCACACAGCACCACCACCACCACCACCATTCTCACACTCACACTTTCTCTCCTTTCCCTTCTTCACCTAAATCTCAGGAAACCCCATCAACATAAACCCACCAAATCCCGCTGCTATCGGGGCTCTGTTGTTTTATACCCTAAAAGTCCTCTCTCCCAATTTTAGAAAAAGTTCAAATCCAATGGAATCAAACTCCACCTCACCCTCCTCGTCTCAACACAGCAACAACTTCACCCTCACACTTGCCTACAAAAGTGGCCAACTTTATTAACAAAAAGACCCACCCACGGCACCAGAGAGCTAAGTGGTGTTGAACGATAAACCACTATCCCATCCCATTCATTCAATGGAGATTCGGCAAAGCGTGAAGCTCATGGTCCACCGCAACACCCTCAAGAAACGGGTCCACGACAACAAAGGCACCAACAAACAGTCACATAAACTCTCTGAAGACCCCACCACCACCACCACCACCGCTCCGGGGCTCAAATGGAGGAACATCTTCTTCCAAAGATCACCACCGCCACTGACCAAAACCCAGTCCCCGCCGCCGGAAGAGTTCATCTGCCCCATTTTAGGCACCCTCATGGTGGACCCAGTCATCGTGTCCTCCGGCCACTCCTTCGAAAGAGCCTCCGTCCAATCCTGCAAGGATCACAACTTCACCCCTCACCTCCCCGACGGCACCACACCGGACTTCTCCGCCGTCATCCCAAACCTCGCCCTCAAGTCCGCCATCGCCAAATGGTGCCACGCGTCCTCCACTCTCCTTCCCCAATCCCCGGACAAATTCATAACCGACACCGCCGTACGCTCCCTAATCATAACAACAACCTCCTCCCACCAACAACAACCAATCACAGAGAAGAGAGAAGAATCGATCGAAGAACAACGAATGGCCGCTTCTTCCTCTTCTGTTTCCTCCTCGTCGGTGGAATCCGTTGCCACGTCAGCTTCCATCTCAACCCCTCCCCCCCAACTCACCACAACACCAAGCTGCTGCTACTCCTCTTCCCCTTCCTCCTCGTCGGAACTCGAGCCCCCGCTAACCCCCGAAGCGCAAGGAATCTTCTCGAAGCTTCGGAGCCAGCAAGTTCACTTGATCGACGAAGCGCTGCAGGATCTGAGAAACATTACGAGGACCAAGGTAGAATCGAGAATCTCTCTCTGCACACCACGAATGCTCTGTTCCCTGAGGAACCTCGTCGCTTCTAAATACAAAGCCGTTCAGGTGAATGCCATAGCTTCGGTGGTGAACCTCTCGTTGGAGAAACCGAACAAGGTGAGGATCGTGCGGTCAGGGATCGTTCCGCCGTTGATCGAGGCATTGAGGGCGGGATCCCCTGAGGCGCAGGAGCACGCTTCCGGTGCGCTCTTCAGTTTGGCGCTCGAGGACGACAACAAGACAGCGATCGGGGTTCTCGGAGCTCTTCCGCCGTTGCTGCAAGCGCTCCGAGTCGGGACCGAGCGGACTCGCCACGACTCGGCGCTCGCGCTTTACCATTTGTCTATGGTTCAGAGCAACCGGGCCAAGATGGTTAAGTTCGGGTCGGTTCCGGTTTTGATTGGGATGGTTAGGTCGGGTCACATGACGGGTCGGGTGATTTCTATTTTGGGGAATTTGGGTTGCGGGTCGGACGGGCGGGCCGCGATGCTGGATTCGGGTGCGGTGGAGTGCTTGGTCGGGTTGTTGGGTGGGGCCGGGTCGATCCGGGAGAGTTGTGTGGCGGTGCTCTACGCGTTGAGCCACGGCGGGTTAAGGTTTAAGGCAATAGCGAAGGCGGCTGGGGTGGTGGAGGCAGTGCAGAGGGCGGAGAAGGAGGTGGGGAGCGAGCGGGCTAGGGAGAAATCAAGGAGGATCTTGGAGGTGATGAAGGGGAAGGAAGCGGAAGAGGAGGAGGTGGATTGGGAGGAATTGCTTGATTCGGGTCTGGGTTGTCGGACCCGGAGCCGCGGCGATAGCGGGTTGGACGGGTCAGCGTCTCCCTCGTCCGAGTTTTGAGTACAGTAAAAAATTTTCTTATTTTTAATGTAATTATTCTCTTCTTTCTTTTTTTTTTTCTTTTTTTTTTTAAAAAAAATTGGTGATGTTATTAGTCACTTGGTTCTCTTTTGGTCATGTATTTTCTTTTTTTCTTATGGTTTTGATGTTTAGGTGGGAAATTGAGAAAATGGAAATACCTACCTTCTGTGGTCTTTATTTATTTTTATTCTCTTTTTTATGGGTTTAGGGAGATGGACATAGCATTGGATTTTCAGCTAAAATGAGGGTGTGAGAAATGAATGTTGATTAATTTTGTGTAACAGGGAAAAGGAAAAGATAGTGATGCAGTTGTTGACTGAATAAACGAGGAGAATGACTAATAAAAGTTGAAGATTTTTGGAGCAGAAATTGTCTATTTTGTTGCTTTTCAGTGAAATTTTTCACTTTATCCTATAAGGTGAGAGGGAGGAATCTCAATTTAGAGGATCCAATTCTATTTTCTTAGTATGTCATGCAATGCCACATTTTGTCATCACCTATAATGTCATGTTTTTTTTCAAATTTCCGCATAATGTCATGTTTTCTTGAAATTCATATGCAAGACAACATATATTTTCAATGACCACACGAGGCCATGTTTCCTTCAAATTCTCATGCAATGACAAATTTCCTTTAAATTCTTCGGTGATGCCAAGTTTCCTTCCAATTATTGTGAGAATCCATGTTTCCTTCTTATTTATCGGATTTTTGGTTAATAGGATAACCAAAATCGTAGTTTCGCTTCTCAATCTCGACTCAGAGAATGGAAGCAATTCCTGTTATGAATTCTCAAGATTTCTAAATAGTGGATAAAAAGGATAATTAAAATGAACAACTTTAATAATATTACAATGTAAAAGTACAAGCACATAAGCTAAAATTTACATAAACATAAACTGAGAGTAAATTGCATAAGTAAAAGAAGAACTAAAAGAGATTGGGTGAGGAAAGAAATAGAAGAGATTGAGAATTTACATATGGGAGAGAAGAAGAAGTGGGAATTGAATGTTTGACGTTTTTCGGTATATTCGTTAGTGCCGCGATGACGAGAGGACGTGTGAGGTAGTTGCCTAGCGAGTCCAATCCAACTAAATTTTGTTTCTACAAGTCCTATATATAGAAAATCCCAATATCTAATAGCCTTGTACGGTTATTTGTTGGAGCCTTGGGTGGTTGATTTTTCTAGAGTCTTGAGCAGTTAAATAACCTTTCATGTAACCTCTTATAAATCCTTGTAACTGCACTCATGTGACTTCAAATTGTGTTTTAAAATTATGATCCAGGTGTTTTGATGCTTCAATTTGTAATCCATGTAGTTATTAACTTGTAACTACACTAACCATCACTTTGAATTTGAATATATATATATATATATATATATATATATATGTGTGTGTGTGTGTGTGTGTGTGTGCGCGCGCGCGCGCTTGCTTTTGAGGCAAATGCCAATGTTTAAGCTGGAATTCAAATTATCTTCTAATATTGACCCACATGTGTTGCCTATGTGTTGCTTTTCAAATACACCAAGCATGCCTTTAGGTGTTTCCATAAGGGTTCGACCCTCTTGGTTTATGATTCTCTTCATTTAATTTANTATGTATGTGTGTGCGCGCGCTTGCTTTTGAGGCAAATGCCAATGTTTAAGCTGGAATTCAAATTATCTTCTAATATTGACCCACATGTGTTGCCTATGTGTTGCTTTTCAAATACACCAAGCATGCCTTTAGGTGTTTCCATAAGGGTTCGACCCTCTTGGTTTATGATTCTCTTCATTTAATTTATCTTGGCCATCTTAGTGTGCCTCTTGGTCGGGTCTATGTACTCGACCGATTCAGGTTTTATCTTGCACGTGTTGACTTTTTACTTCAATGTGCTATCACTATCGATCACTTCTATCGTGGACTTTCTTTTGGTCACCTACCACAATTTGTTATGGCTCGCCTTAAGGACGTCATTTGGTCACCTATCACAAATTGAGACATGGTGACTCTTTTCTTAACTTATCAATTTTTTTGGTATAACGCTTTGAAATTTTCGTGCAATGATACATTTCCTTGATATTTTCGTGCAGTGCCACATTTCGTTGTAATTCGACTATAATGTCATGTCATGGATAGATAAATAAATGTTATAATTCCCGTCAAATTTGACATATACAAGTCTTTTAACCCTCTACAAACACCCCTTGATTTTCTCAACATGCTTAAGCATTGTGCGATATACACCCCTTCGATCAAGATTTCTTGATTTTGAGATCTTCTCTTTTTAATTATTTGACATCTGAATATTTGAGGTGAAATATGTATTTTTATTTTCTTTTATTTAATGTACATAGGTTAAATTAATTATACTTAATTTTTTAATATGTTAAAAATAGGGAACATGTAGCACATTTGTTTTTTCTTCATAAAGTCTATAAAAAAAAAGAAGTTAGCCAAGTTTTTTTAAAAATGCAATATAATTAATGACCAAAATTAGAATAGATCCATTTTTTTTGGTTTCTATGAGTCTTTTTATATATTTATTTTATGAAATTTAAAAATTTGAGATATACAATATGTATTTAAATTATTTAAAATATAGGAGTCACTTATTTACAAATACGTAACTATATAAGACAAACTATTTTTTCAATCTTTATTATTAGTAATGAAATGGTCTAGATATATATTATTAGTAAAGATATTCTTCATACATTTTATAAAAGGGTTGTTATTTTTTAAAAATCATAGTACATAAAATTAAAAATAAATTATTTAATACTAATGAGATATTTGAAACAAAATCATAAAATGCTAAAATAGATGTTTATAAATTGCTTTTAAATTAAAAAATAAATTTATGTAGATACATTTCAATCACATAGGTATGACTCATAAAAAAATTAAATCCTATGAGCAGGACCACTATAGTATTGGCTCCTATATTTGAAACTTTTAGAAACAATTATTCATAGAAAATGAATGGTTTTGCAACCTTGAAAATATAGTGTTGAGAATAAATCAAGATATTATTATATTTTATTTTAACTTAAATTAATTTAGATTTATCTGTTAGGATATTCATCTATATTATGTGTTAAGATATTTATCTTATTTGTTAAGTTTATCTTTATCTTATTTTTAGCTTATAAATAAGCATGTCATCCTTGTACTTGGTGGACAACAACATTTTGAATAATATAATCTTTATTTTCTCTAGTTTCTCTTTTGTCTAGTGTGCCGTAATCTCCCTTTACCCACGATACTTAACATTGTATCAGAGCCGTGATACCTACCTTGAATATCTTTTATGCCTCCGCTACTCAGAGCTCTCTTTGTTTCCACTTTGCTCACCATATATATCTCTACACGGTCATATTTGTTTCAAAAACTTACCAACCTTCGTTAATGACACAACTCATACTTGTTACTTTCAGCTGGTTCCGCCCAGCCACTCATTACCTTGGCTAGTTTCGTCCAGCCACTCATTACCTTAGCTGGTTCCACATCCAGCCACTATTGCCTTTGCTGATTCCGCCCAATCACTCATTGGCTTTGTTGGTTTTGTCCAGTCATTGTTGCCTTCTTTGGATCCGCCCAGCCACCGTAGCCTTCGCTGGTTCTGCCCAGCCACATATCATTTTCTTAGTTGGTTTTGCTCAACCTCAGATCGTTGCTTTTGCTGGTTACGTCCAGCTCATACTCTCGTTGCCGCTCATGCCTACGTGCAGACTCTGGTTGAAGTTCCTACTTTCGTGCAGACATCATTGTCATTGTGTTACAAGCTTAAAGCTCAATGAACTTTAGCTTAAGGGAGGGTGTTGAGAATAAATCAAGATATTATTATATCTTATTTTAATTTAAATTAATTTAAGTTTATCTGTTAGGATATTTATCTATTTATTGTTAAGATACTTATCTTATTTGTTAAGTTTATCTTTATCTTATTTTCAGACCATAAATAAGCATGTCATCTTTGTACTTGGTGGACAACAACATTTTGAATAATATAATTTTTATTTTCTGTAGTTTCTCTTTTATCTAGTGTGCCCTAATCCCACGTCACCCACTATGCTTATCATATAAAAGGAGCAAATTCCTTCATCTTCGTCGTATAGCTAGTTATGCCCACTTTGGTTTTTTGCCTTTAGCTTTTTCTAGACTTTTGGGCTAAAAAACTTGGTATATGTAGATAATTTGAGATGCATTATGCTCTTTATTCATTTTCCTTTCCCTTCTTTTTACCACCAAATTATTCCAATTAGATTCGCTGAATAGGCAATGCAGACAGTTGTCAATGTGACCAAACTTCGGTTGTTTGATCTTCGCATATGGGCATGGTTAACTTAGCTTTAGGCGTGATGTTAGAACTGTATTGAAGAACATGTTAATTTATGAAATTTTACGATCCATCTATTAATTGGGCACAGTTATTTTAGTATTTAATTTTGATGCAGTCTAAAGATCTTAATACAATCGTCCAATCAATTTATTTTATTTGGATAGCTTTTTAAATAATGAATGTCATAATTAATTATATATGTTAATGTGTCCGTGCATGATTAAATGACAATGTAAAGTTTCTTTACATTATTATTCTAATTAAATTCATTATTTTAAGTGTTAAAAGATTATTTTTACAAACAATTGGTCCGATAACTGTTCTTCACTGTTGCCAGAAACATTAATGTAGAGTTGACCCATGTCCCAGAATTATGCTCCCAGGAGTCACATGCCTTGCTACACTTCTTATTCGCTTCCCACTTCTTTTTCTTTCGCTTCAAATGCGATGTCCTATAAGATCATCTAGTATCAACGAGTTAGCCTTGAAAATATAACTAAACTAACTAAAATCTTTATGTAGAACAGCGAAAAGGTTATTCCCATATGTTTTCTCTTTACTGAATGATATGAAATGGTAACAACTAACCTCCCAAAAGCATGCTCTTTTGCTTTTAAAATGTAACTGTTTGAAAGTTAGAAAATACTTAGAAAATGGAGGAAACATTTAAACTCGTCCCTCACAATTTTTAAATTAGATAAATTGTCTCTTATAAAAATAAATATCACATTGGTCCCTTACAATTTTAAAAAGTAGACAAATAAGCTTCTTATAACTGTGATTTTAATCTTACATACAGTTACCTGCAATGCGCTAATGAAGATTGGCGAACCTAATTAGAAGTGTTTGAAACGACCTCGTTTCAACTTAGAATGTTGTCTACATGGTGGTTGCGTGTGATCCCGTTTCAACTTGTCCACGTGAAGAACATTTTAAGTTGAAACGATGTTGTCTCAAATACGTGGGAGTGGAGTCTGCGAATCTTAGTCAGCGTGTTGTGGGTGAGTAAGGTTAAGGTCATAGTCTCATTAAGAGGCTTAATGGTCTGTTTTTTAAAATTGTGATAGCTCAAAGTTGTGTTTATTTTTGTTAGAGACCAGTTTGTCAAATTTTAAAATTATGAAGGGTTAGTTTGGGGTTTTACTCTAGAAAATAATATATTAAGCAGACCCGAACTGATTTGTCCTTCCACTATTAGAAAAACATTATATATCGGTGGATATATCCGCTGCTATTACCAAAGGATTTTATGTTCCTAATCCATCAGTACATGCTTTTTTCAACTTTGTTAACAAAGAAGCTCAAAGTTACTGACAAATAGTGTATCCGCTAGAAGAATGTGGCGCCTATAGATTACTGGCAGATATATTATCCTTTAATAGGAAATTTTTTGATAATTGTAGGGTTAGGGTTTAGGGTCTGGGATTTAAGGGTTATTACATTTCTCATTTATCTTCTTTAATAAACAATTATGACATAAGCACATCACAAAAATTTGACATACAATGGGTTTAACAAATTATGAGACTCAAGTATAGACCAAGCACAATAGGCTTCCCCACTTACCAAAATTAATCATATAGGAACGCGAGAGAATTAATTGATTATTGTGCATGGTCAAATATGGTGTTTGAAGACCAACGCAATTGTCTTAATTTTCTTCTAGAGAAGCAACTACACATTGAAGGGTATGAGAGGGTTTAATTTGTGTGGTGGTTAGTCTATATAAACACTTATATGTGTGTGTATTCCCTCTTGAGACAAAAGAGTAAAAGGATGATAAAAGTGTGAAAAATTTTAGACAACATAGATGCATATAATTATTATAGGATTAATACGGCATCAATTTTTTATTTATCAGTGTGGTGGATGAACATATGTGAGTAGATAAATGCAATTGTCTAAGGTCCAGGATTTGGGTTATTATCGGCAAATCCACCAATAATGAATTTTCAAATTGGAGTAAGAATTGCCGCTCAAATGAAATGATGTGTTTCATTTAATAAGATTTTTGTGAATATTTTTTACATAAATTCGTCAAAAATAATCGTCGAACTCTACAATTTGCGTAACCCCTTTTTCTTCATTTCTCCACTCTATTCCTTTTCTCAAAATCCCTTTCTCTTTCTTCCCTCTTACATCACCACCATCCTCCCCCACCAAGGCCACCGCCACCTACTAAACCCCACTAATGTTGTCGCCACCTGCCTCTATTGCACCACCCCCACCGAGGATGCCACATTGGCACTGCCGTCCCTTCATAACCCCACTAAGATGCTGCCAAGATGCCGCCTCCCCCTACATAACCCCGTCCCCTACTGAGGACGACCCCTCACCACTAAGGCCTACTAACACCATTACTGTCACCTTCCCTTCTCGACCTCACCAAGAACACCATCAATATGCCGCTTCCCCTACACAACCCTCACCGAGGATTATATGTTTTTGTAGTGCACTTAGGTGGTTGAAGGCTAAGGCTTCAAGAAACGTTTTGTGTAATAGCATGTACTCCGCATGTTCTTTTATCATTTGCATTAATTCATATATATTTTGAGCTCAATGGAATTTGAACTCTGTACCTCAAGGGTAGAAGTCTCTGCTCCAACCACCAAGCCATTGCATTTTGCTATGTTCTAATGATGCAATTAATATATATATATATATATATATATATATATATAGAGAGAGAGAGAGAGAGAGAGAGAGAGAGAGAGAGAGAGAGAGAGATTTTTTCTTCATTCTTATTTTTTATTTTTTCACATTTCAATTATTGACTTTTAAATTAATTAAAATTAGAATGTTACTTATAATTGATAATGACTTTTTAACATTTATATTTACTTGTTTTTTTAATTTTAATTCCAAATTTTCATTTTATATATCCAAAAATAATTTATGTTCTTTTATATTATGAAGGAATAATGATATAATTGTCTATTGCAAATGAAAATTGTATTGATTACATTTTGATATGTAATAAGGATCAATGTAATAAATATGTAAAAAATTTATAATACTCAATAACAATTATAAAACTAATAATATTATGCATATTTATATTTTTACAATATATATTAATAGCACTAGAAATAAAAATTATTGTAATCTTTAATTGCATAAGTAGTTACAAACACAAAAGTGATTATATACTCAAAAATGATATTGTTTAACATCACCCACGCTCATTCATGTATTTTATCTTAATGACTTTTAAATTAAAATTTTCTAAACATACATTACATTGATATCAACACACTTTGGGTCAAAATTAATTTTTATATACTCAAGTTGGTGAAAATGCCATTAATTTGCAAACTAATTAATCCAAACTCACACTTTTAGGTAAAAATCTTAATTTATAAGTCTTTATATAATTGAAATGAGCTTTTAGCAAAATGTTTAACTTAAAAAATAACTTATGAAAAAGTTGTTTTATGTTCATTAGACACGTTATCATAAGTTCTTATTTTGATTAAAAAATATATATTTAATTTGATATAATTAAAATGTTTAACTTATTATTTTTAATTTAAAAAATAATATTAAGTTAACATAAAATAACATATCTATTAGTTATTTTTTACTTATTTTTAGAATATAAGTTTAAAGAAGTAAACAAAAGAAAATGTCATTTTTCTTTAAGTATAATTTATTTTTTAATTAAATATTTTTAATTTAATAAATTATCGACAGATATATCCATCAGTAAGGTGCTACTTATTTTTTTATTTTTAATTTAATAAATTATTGGCAGATATATCCATCAGTAATTAATTGTCACCACTTGGCACCTCAAATTACTGGTGGAAATAGTGACGGATATGTTATCCATTGGTAACTCTGGTCTACTTTATGGCCAGAGTTGAAAAAGACCATTAGCGACAGATTTGAACACGAAATCCACCAAAAATATCTATCAGCAAAATCTGTCAGTATTCAATGTTTTTCTAGTAGTGTGAGTAGGAGGCCTTTCGATATACCCTTCGAAGAAGGATGAGATCGGTGAGAAGACTATTTGGGTCGACTCGAGGTCAAAGAATACGACTATAAGTATTATTTTACTCAATAATTAATTATTTCATTAGATATATATTATTAATTTAATTGTATTGCTAACTATGTAAATTTTGGTAATTTTACTTATAGACGATGTACAATCAGATGCTGGAGGAGGCTAGGGCCCATCGAACTTAGAGTGTTGGTGAGGATGAAGGTTGAATCGTTGACGTTGCAAAAATTGACGAGGATGGATTATGGGTGGATGTCACATGCAGTATGAACAAAAACAACACATATGGTCAACGGGCAATTTTTCTCAAGATGACCAAGAGACGATCAATTGGTCGTGCATATAAGGGCGAAGGCACCAGTTCTGGGTCCGATGTGCCTATTGACGATAACGTTTGCTGCATTATTGATAGCTTCAATGTCGAACTCCACACCCAGTCCATGTAGCTACAGGAGGAGGTGACTCGTCGCCAAGCAGAGATTCAGGTACAACCAAAGAAGGAAAGAATGAAAATGAAGAAAAAGATGGCTTCCAGTCTCTCCCACATATGGTCACATCTACATGTAGGTGGATCGCCAACTGCTCGACTTCTCCTTATTTGACAACTCGAAGGATGATGAGGACGAACATATTTCCAATACCCCTAGTCATGGTAACAACGCAGACTATGATGACGATTTCATGAGCCTTCGAACCCAGCGACCTTTTTTGAATTGCTTATATAAAGTATTCATTGGCAATAAGTTAGCAATGAGTTGAATATCGACCGATAGTTTTTGATGCAAAATGTGTCAAAAGCATTAATATTCATAAGCATTTCAATAATATCAGTCAGAATGAAATGATTTCTTATTAGTGTTCTTGTAATATTCTGTTGAATCATAGAAAGGAGCGTAAAAAACCCTAGAAGAGCCACAGTTAACCTAAGTGATACATCCTTGACCAATCAAGTACCCTAGCAGAAATTAAGGATTACAAGAATGTAATTATTAAAGAAGAGCTTACATAGATACCGTATGAAAAAAAAAACACTTCATGTTTTTGGACTAGACCTTTCATATTACTATAATGCTCGGAATAAATCCGTCTGGAATTATGATCTCATAATATTATTCGATAAAATGTCTGTTGGCACATTAAAGTTGCTTATAGTCGTTTGAGTTCTGTAGAGTTCTTTGAATTCTCAATCCATTACTATGAAATAAGAGTAAAGGTCCAAAATGGTCCTTCACAAATTACAAATAAGTCAATTTGGTCCCTGACAAATAAAAAGGTCCTATTTGGTTTCTGTCAGTTTCAAACTCTAGTCAAGTTAGTCCATTCATGCTTAACCACACTTAATATATGCAGTTAAACGTATTTTTAGAAGTGTAGTTAAACACATCAAAGACATTACCATTATGTTCCTTTCTCCCCTGTCTCAACACATCTATTTCCATCTTTCTCAACCCCTTTCAACATTGCCTCCTCTAACCCCTTTTTCTCCTAGGTAGTTGAGGATGCAATGTCAAAGACAAGTGCAGTGACTTGATGGTGTTGTGAAAGCGGTGGTAGTGATTGCGAGACAACTTGAATAGAGCAATTGTAGACGATGAAATTGGGTGGGAAAGTGCAGTGACCTAATGGCGGTGTAAAAGTGGTGGTAGTGATCACAAGATGACCTAAACGAAGTAACCGTAGAAAATACAGTTGGGTGGGCAAGTGTCATGACCTAATGGTGTTGTGAAAGTGGCGACCGTCGTTGTGAGACAATCTAAACGAAGCAACCATACACAATGTAGTTGGGTGGGAATTAGAGGAGGAAGTGTCGAAAAGGTGGAGAAAGACGAAAATAGTTACACTAAGATAAGGAAGAAGGGAAAACAATGATATTGTCTTTGATGTGTTTAGCTACACTTCTAAAAATGTGTTTAACTACATTTATGAAATGTGACTAAACACATAGGGATTAATTTGACCAAAGTTTGAAATTGGTAAGGACTAACTTAACCCGAGTTTGAAATTAACAGGAACTAAATTGAACCTTTTTATTTGTTAGGGACCAAATTGGCCCGAATATAGAATTTATAGGGACCAAATTGAACCTTTTCTTTTGTTAGGGACCAAATTGAACCATTGTGATTTGTGAGGGACAATTTTAGATCTTTATTCGTATAATAAAGCATGAGGCAAGACAAAACGGAGGGCATATCAAACACAACACCTAAAGCTAAAACTAATCCGAGTAATTCTGACCATGAACATTCACGCTCCTTAGTGTCAGAAGTAGTTTCGTAGAGTACACAAATGAAAGAGTAATGATACTATAGATTCGGGTTTATTATGAACCCTACATATGTAGAATATCATTCATTCAAAACTCTTTTATCATTATAAATATGTAGATATTATAAAAAGAAATTGATGATATCATGCCATGTGTAAGATTTATGTGTAGGATGATATTGTTATTATACTAATGAAAGAGTAATGGATGATATCATGCCATGGACTCTAAATAAAAATAAACTCAGAAATTTCAGAATAGGCCTACTAAAGTTTTTACACTTTTTTTCCTTTTTGATCAACGGCCTACTATATTTGAATGCCAATATATCATGCAGCTAGATAAGATTTATTCGCGGTATACCGTCCCAAAACTTTGTAATATCCACCCTCAGATTTCCCAGAGTGGGCCTATTAGAGTTCTTAACCTCATATATTAAGACCCAAATGAATGAATAAGAATATTCCCAACACCCCATTTTGGAAGATGCGAGGAAAATTTCTAATAATTGTTTTGAGCCCTATTATATGATCTTATGTGGTATTGCCAACTATGTGAATGAATTCCAAGATCAGAGAGGTATTGGTTTGCAAGGGAAAGACAAACTGCTAAAGTTGCTAGCATCACAAGTCATAATAATACAACAAAGGAGGAGGAATCTAATAAGATCCCAGCACCAATTCAACAAAGGAAACGCATAAAGGTTGAAAAGCAAATGAACAAGATTTATTGTACATCGATAATAAACGACACGCCATCATCAGAAAGTCATCATACTTCAGCTGAAATTATAAGGTCCCTTAACATACTGCCCATCGGGTGCATTGTAGTTACCAGCATTGCTCATGAAGGTCGCTAGTTCTGAATGATATTGAACACCACCAATTTTATTATAATCATTCCACCAAGTCATGTAGCTGCTATCCTTAAGAAAAATCTCTGAGGACACTTCATATTTCTTGAGCAACCCATAAACAAACTCCTGAAATTCAAGCAATTTCTTCTTTGCCTCTTCCTTTTGTGCCACACTAGATTGCACATCCTTGACCTGCTCGCTTGAAAGGATAGCCTCTTCAACATGTGCCCAGAAGCAAGAATCGAAGGTTAAGATAGATTCCACATTCTTTGTATTTGAACCGCTTGTGGCTGCTTTCTCGTCATTCAGCCACTCCTCTAACACTTCATAATGCCTTGATCTTTTAGTAACATAGTCTTTATGACCATTTGTGTAGTACTCAGCAATATCAAGGGGCTCAACCATTCTCCTGTAATTAGTCCCAGCATAGAGCCAACGGGTTCGAAACGACGCACCTTCTTTCTGAGGCTTCATCTCTGCCTCTTCAACCATCTTTATCCAGTACTTTGTGAGGTTTTTGTGGAATGTAACAACATCTATGTCTGTTGTTGAGCTCATTATCTTGTAGCGGTCATAGTAGCCGACGTTTTGGTTTTTAGAATCCTTCTTGTACCATTCAAGTTGGGCCATGTCAATCTTCCGTACATTCAATGTCTTGGTTGGGTCAAATGATGTCCTCTTGTCCAAAGTGAACTTATCCTCTTGTTTCTCCAAAATTGTTACCAAAGCAGTGTTTTTCTGTTGTTGCTGCTGCCAAATCTGTATTAGAAAAGAGATAAGGGAAAGTTAGATTTTGAAAATTCTAATCTAACAACACATAAAAAGTCTAGTAAGGTTCAGTTAGAAATCAAGTTCTTTAAGAAACAAAAGATATTGGAGCAACCTGCATATTTGGTGTGAGTCCTAGTGCCCACAACCGCAAACTGATACACACATGTAGTGAATTAGAATGGGTCAAATCCACACTGTGCGCTGTTAAGTCCTTGCAAATTGCTCTACGGTAGAGATTTTCCACTATATTTCCATAATGTGAAAGTTGAAATCCTTGATTTTGATCCTGGATTGAAGATATTGCCTTGAGAAGTTCCAAAATGGAGTCAGGGTTCTCAATGCAAGTAGCATTTGCATCGGAACAGAAGAGAAACGTTCCGAAAGGCATGTAATCACCGGCATTGTTTCTTATGAACAGCATTGGAAGAGGGTCCTTGTGAGACACAACCTGCAGAAAGCAAGAATTCCATGTAGAGCTGCGAGATATGGCTTGTTGCAGTTTCTTGTCACCAATAAGGGGCGAACCGAAGGTGATGCACAAAGGGCGATTCTTTCCGGTTCCAATGCTGTCTAACAGTGACAAATTGAAGAGTATAGCAATTGATCCACCAAGACCTTGTCCAGTAACAATCAATGGAGCGGGCCGCCCTGTAATCTGCATTAAGAATTTTGGATTGTTATAAAGGTTTACATGGGAAGAACAACATATGTCTAGAAACATACAGATGGTACACAAGGTTGTCAAACTCGAGAGTTAAAGTAAACTTGTGAAAGCTCAGCAAACTTGAATTGTAAACTCGATTTGTGTACGAGTTTACATACATAAAAAAATATATGTTATAAGCAATATAATTAGAAATCAAACATGATTAAGTGTTGTATTTATAATTGACATTGAATAATGTTAACTTTGAAATAAAATAAATGAAAAAAAAATCATAAAATATACCTTAACATACTTTATTTTGTATGCGTATTACTTTATAGTTCGATAAAACATAGTTCAATTATGATAAATATATAAAATCAGCTTAATAAACTCAATAAATATTGTCTAAAACAAACAAAGTTTCTAAAACCAGCAAAGTTTCTAAAAGTTGCCACATTTGTACATTTTGATGTAAACTCGTAGGCATAGTTATCAAAATCGCTTGTTAACTCGTAAAATCGTACGAGTTTACGAGTTTAGGTAGTAAAATCGAGCTAACTCGCATGTAAACTCGTTTCTGGGTAAAATCGGGTAAACTAGCATAAAATCGCGAGTTTACTGCCGATTTTACGAGTTTACCACACAGNTTTTTTTTTTACAGCTGCGCATGCAATCGTACTCCGTAGTGCCATCGTGGTTTGTCGCTAATCCATCGTATGTATTTCAAATATCTTTTTCATAAGGGTGCGTGACCTCTACATCGCTATCTGTACTTTAGTGTTCTGGATTGGAGATATCATCGTTATATACTCGCTTCTTGTGATGCTCAGTAATATGGGACTCACTGATATCTTCGATATTTATGCTGTTGTGTGTGTCATCTCCTGTATATTTGTGTTATTAAAGGTTCCAGAAACAAAGGGCATGCCCCTCAAACTCATCACCGAATTCTTTGCTGTCGGCTCGAAGCAGACTACTTCTGTTAAGAATGAATGACATTGTTCTTTATATACATTTTCTATGTTGGTTGCTCAATACACCGCCTCTTTCTTGTGTTAATAGATTTTACTTATCATTAAGTTTATGTAGAGGAGGGTATGTTCTGGTTCAAACAAATGTATTATATATTATCTATGAATTGAACTTAGAACTCATATAGTTCATCTTTATTAGTGCTTTATTATGGAGTTAAAAGTATTTATGAATTTCAAGTTTTATTAAATATATTTTTGTAGCACAATAATTTTTTAAAATATTTTTTTAATAATAGGTAAACTCGTACGAGTTTACGATCCGAGTTTATGGAGACTCCACGAGTTTACTTAAACTCGCGAGTTTGATAACCATGCTCGTAGATAGATTTTAACTCGTAAACTCGTAGGTAGATTTTAACTCGTAAACTCGCTAGTAAAATTAAGAGATTTACTTAAACTCGCACGAGTTTACCAAAAGAGAGTTTACATGACTATTAACTCGTTTTGTATAGTAGAATTATAAACACGTAATAGTTTAAGCGTTAACTCGAGAGTTTAACAAACATGATGGTACATGCTCTTTCTAAATGCAAGATCTACCCTACTATTGCGGTAAGATTGATTGAAAATTATTCCCATAATTTTACACCAAACTCCATGAAGTTT
>QANU01064369.1:2858-34789 GCA_003254905.1 Nissolia schottii
CATGGAGGACCATCTAATATATGGTGGGATAATTAGATTATTCGTTGACTCGAGATAAAATAAGATAAAACAATGACCTGGGAGGTTTAATTGGTGGCATGGAGGACCATCTAATATATTGTCGGATAATTCGCTGATCCGTGAAATTATTGTCAAAAATTTGATGGCCCGTATAACCCTCGAAATTATGACGAAATAATTTGATTATTCGTCCAACCCGAGATAAAATATTGGGATAATTCAATGACATGTGATGGGTTAAATAGATGGCACGGAGGACCATCTAATATATGGTGGGATAATTTGATTACTCGTCCAACCCGTGATGAAATCGTGGGACAATTCAATGACCTGTGGTGGGTTAAACAGATGGCATGGGGGACCATCAAATATATGGTGGGATAATTCGATGATCTGTGAAATTATTGTCAGAAATTTGATGGCCCGTATGACCCTCGAAATTATGGCGAGATAATTTGATTAATCGTCTTACCCGAGATAAAATTTTGGGATAATTCAATGTCCTGTGGTGGGTTAAATAATTGGTATGGAGGACCATCTAATATATGGTGGGATAATTTGATTACTCATCCGACCCGAGATAAAATTTTAGTATAATTCAATGACCTGTGGTGGGATAAATAGATGGCATGGAGGACCATCTAATATATGGTGGAATAATTTGATTACTCGTTGACCCGAGACAAAATTGTGGGAGAATTCAATGACCTGTGGTGGGTTATATAGATGGCATGGAGGACCATCTAAAATATGGTGGGATAATTCGATTAGCCGTATGACCCTTGAAATTATGACGAGATAATTTGATTACTCCTCCGACCTGATATAAAATTTTGTGATAATTCAATGGCCTGTGGTGGGTTAAATAGATTGCATGGAGGACCATCTAATATATGGTGGGGTAATTTGATTACTCGTCCGACTCGATATAAAATCGTGAGATAATTCAATGACCTGTGGTGGGTTAAATAGATGGCATGGAGGACCATCTAATATATGGTGGGATAACTTGAGTACTCGTCTGACCCGAAATAAAATTGTGGGATAATTCAATGACCTCTGGTTGGTTAAATAGATGACATAAAGGACTATCTAATACATGGTGGGATAATTTGATCACTTGTCCGACCCGAGATAAAATTTTTGGATAATTTAATGACTTGTGGTGTGTTAAATAGATTTCATTGATGACCATGTAAAATTTGGTGGGATAATTCGATGACCCGTATGACCCTCGAAATTATGGCGAGATAATTTGATTACTCCTCTGACGCGAGATAAAATTTTGGGATAATTCAATGACCTGTCGTGGGTTAAATAGATGGCATGGAGGACCATCTAATATATGGTGGGATAATTCGATTACTCGTTGACTCGAGATAAAATTGTGGGATAAGTCAATGACATGTGGTGGGTTAAATAGATGGCACGGAGGACCATCTAATATATTGTGAGATAATTCGATGTCCTATTAAATTATTGTCGAAAATTTGATTGTCCGTATGACCCTCAAAATTTTGGCGAAATTATTTGATTACTCGTCTGACCCGAGATAAAATTGTGGGATAATTCAATGACTTGTGGTGGGTTAAACAGATGGCTTTGTGGACCATCTATTATATTGTGGGATAATTTGACTACTCGTCCGACTTGAAATAAAATTGTGTGATAATTCAATGACTTGTGGTGGGTTAAATAGATGACATGGAGGACCGCCTAATATATGGTAGGATAATTTGATTACTAGTCCGACCCGAAATCAAATCGTGGGATAATTCAATGACCTGTGGTGGGTTAAATAGATGGCTTGGAGGATTAGCTAATATATGATGGGATAATTTGAGTACTCATCTGACCCAAAATAAAATTGTGGGATAATTCAATAACATGTGGTTGGTTAAATAGATGGCATAGAGGACCATCTAATATATGGTGGAATAATTTGATTACACGTCCGACTCGAGATAAAATTTTAGGATAATTCAATGACTTGTGGTGTGTTAAATTGATTTCATTGAGGACCATCTAAAATATGGTGGGATAATTCGATGACCCGTATGACCCTCAAAATTATGGCGAGATAATTTGATTACTCGTCCGACCCGAGATAAAATTTTAGGATAACTCAATGACCTGTTGTGGGTTAAATAGATGGTATAGAAGACCATCTAATATATGGTGAGATAATTCGATTACTCGTTGACCCGAGATAAAATTGTGGGATAAGTCAATGACCTGTGGTGGGTTAAATAGATGGCATGGAAAGCCGTCTAATATGTTGTGAGATAATTTGCTAAACCTGTGAAATTATTGTCGAAAATTTGATGGTCTGTATGTCGCTCGAAATTTGGACGAAAGTATTTGATTACTCGTCCAACCCGAGATAAAATTAGGGGATAATTCAATGACCTGTGGTGGGTAAAATAGATGGCATTGAGGACCATCTAATAAATGGTGGGATAATTTGATTACTCGTTCGACCCGAAATAAAATTGTGTGATAATTCAATGACTTGTGGTGGGTTAAATAGATTGCAGGGAGGATCATCTAATATGTGGTAGGATAAGTTGATTACTCGTCCGACCCGAGATAAAATCGTTTGATAGTTCAATGACCTGTGGTTGGTTAAATAGATGGCATGGAGGACCATTTAGTACATGGTGGGATAATTCGATGACCTGTGAAATTATTGTCGAAAATTTGATAGCCCGTATGACCCTCGAAGTTTTGGCGAGACTATTTGATTACTCGTCCGATCCGAGATAAATGTTTGGTATAATTCAATGACCTGTGGTGGGTTAAATTGATGGCACGGAGGACCATCTAATATATGGTGGGGTAATTTGATTACTCGTCCGACCAGATATAAAATCGTGGGATAATTCAATGACCTGTGGTGGGTTAAATAGATGGCATGGAGGACCATCTAATATATGGTGGGATAATTTGAGTACTCATCTGACCCGAAATAAAATTGTGGGATAATTCAGTGACCTGTGTTGGGTTAAATAAATGGTATGGAGGACCATCTAATATATGGTGGGGTAATTTGATTACTCGTCCGACCCGAGATAAAATTTTGGGATAATTCATTGGCTTGTGGTGGGTTAAATAGATGGCATGGAGGATCATCTAATATACGATGGGATAATTTGATTACTCGTTGAACTGAGATAAAATTGTGGAATAATTTAATGACCTATGGTAGGATAAATAGATGGCTTAATTGGATGACCCGTGAAATTATTGTCAGAAATTTAATGGCCCGTATGACCCTCGAAATTACGGCGAGATAATCTGATTACTCGTCCGACCCGAGATAAATTTTGGGATAATTCAGTGACCTGTAGTGGGTTTAATATATGGAATGGAGGACTATCTAATATATGGTGGGATAATTTGATTACTCGTCCGACCCGAGATAAAACTTTGGGATAATTCAATGACTTGTGGTGGGTTAAATAGATGGAATGGAGGACCATCTAATATATGGTGGGATAATTTGATTACTCGTTGACCCGAGATAAAATTGTAGGATAATTCAATGACTTGTGGTGTGTTAAATAAATGACATGAATGATGATCTAATATATGGTGGAGTAATTGGATAACCCGTGAAATTATTGTCGGAAATTTGATGGCCCGTATGACCCTCAAAATTATGGCGAGATAATTTGATTGGTCGTCCGTCCTGAGATAAAATTATAAGATAATTCAATGACTTGCAGTGGGTTAAATAGATGGCATGGAGGACCACCTAATATATGATGGGATAATTCGTTGAGTCAAGAAAGTTAAGAAGATTATGGACAAGTCCTTTTCATTAAGAAGGTAGTCACAATTATCCTTTTACAAATACTTACATTATACTATTTTTTTTTTTTCATAATTGTTAATGCTTGATCCTTTCTTGACTGAAGTTATTTTCTACTTATATGAATTTATTAACTATTGCTTTGTTGTTTTAGTGTTTGCGTATGAGCTGAAACCTTCAGGATGTCGAGCTTCGTTGTTTTGTTATGAAGCATGTATGATTCTAATTTTTTTCATGGAATTCTTTCAAAAAGTAGCTGTGACGAGATTGATAATTTGATTAAATTTTCAGTGAGTTGGGCACCATTGTAGAGGTAAGATGACTTTAAATTATAGGTATTGAATAAAGATTAGTTTTATTTTTCTTACAGGTGTTTGTAATATTTAGGATTTCTTTCACAGTTTTGCTTCTTCTTTTTTTCTACTTTGGTTTTCCTTCTGTTAGTGTTTCCTGCCTTGTAAATGCAACTGAAAATCAAGGTCTCTGATTTCACATCGTTTTAATTTTAGTTATTTTCTCTTGAAACTCAAGAAAGTTAAGAAGCGCATGGGTCAAGTCCTTTTTATCGGCAAGGTAGTCACAATTTTCTTATTACATATATTCACATTATACTAATTTTTGTTTTCATGCTTATTAATGCTTGATCCCTTCCTGACTGAAGCTATTTTCTATTCAAATAAATTTATTAACTATGACTTTGTTTTTTTTAGTGTTTGCGTATAAGCTTAAACTTTCAGGATGTCGAGCTCTGTTGTTTTGCTATAGCTTCGTATATGATTCTAATTCTTTCATGGAATTGATTTAGAGACCCTCAAATGTCTCCACATTGATGCTCAACACTTCAATACTATTCTAGCATCCTCTGTATTTAAGGTAAGGTAAGCATTTATAGCTCTCTGATCTCATATTTTGTTCTTTATTGGTCCATTATGAAGCAGTTAGGCTTACATATTTTCGTTATGTAATTATGAACATTGATTGGTTTAAAGTTATTGTCTTCCCTTTTTCATGTTTCCTATTTTATTAAAATTAAATGTTGACATTATACCCTTATCATAATTCAATGACTGTAGGACTCTCAAAATTATTGTAGGATAATTGGATGGCTTACATGACCCTCTACAATTTAGGGATAACTCGATATACAGTGCACGCGGTGGCAGGCACAAGCTGATTTTCAGCTCGTGCCCATCGAGTATTTTGGTTGCCACTACGATGCATGTACGTTGATCACATGGTATTTGATCATGCCTAGCTGTGTGGAATGGATGCTTTCGGATGTTTTCGTTTCCTTAAATGCCTTCTGGCAATTGTGGGGTGCGGTTCGTTCGGTTGAGCTGATTCTTTGATGTGTTGGCGTGTGAGTGGTGATTAGGTTGCCAATGATTGCCTGTCGTGGGTTAAAAAGATGGCACGGAGGACTATCCAATATATGGTGGGATAATTTGATTACTCGTCCGACTCAAGATAAAATTTTGGGGTAATTCAATGACTTGTGGTGGGTTAAACAGATGGCATCGAGGACCATCTAATATATGGTGGGATAATTTGATTACTCGTTAACCCGAGATAAAATCGTGGGAGAATTCAATGACCTGTGGTGGGTTATATAGATGGCATGGAGGACCATCTAATATATGGTGTGATAATACGATGACCCGTAAAATTATTGTCAGAATATTGATGGCCCGTATGACCCTTGAAATTATGGCGAGATAATCTGATTACTCGTACGACCCGAGATAAAATTTTGGAATAATTCAATAACTTCAGATGGGTTAAATAGATTGCATGGAGGACCATCTAATATATGGTGGGATAATTTGATTACTCGTCCGACCCGAGATAAAATTTTGGGATAATTCGATGACCTGTGGTGGGTTAAATAGATGGAGTAGAGGACCATCTAATATATGGTGGGAAAATTCGAGGACCCGTGAAATTATTGTCAAAAATTTGATGGTTCGCATGACTCTCAAAATTATGACGAGATAATTTGATTACTCGTCCGACCTGAGATGATTTAATGACCTATGGTGGGTTAAATAGGTGGCATGCAGGACCATCTAATATATGGTGGGACAATTTGATTACTCGTACGACCCGAGATAAAATTTTGGGATAATTCAATGACCTATGGTGGGTTAAATAGATGACACGGAGGGTCATCTAATATATGGTAGGATAATTTCATTACTCGTTGACCCGAGATAAAATTGTGGAATAATTCAACGACCTGTGGCGGGTTAAATAGATGATATGGAGGACCATCTAATATATGGTGGGATAATTCGATGACTCGTGAAATTATTGTCAAAAATTTGATGGCCCCTATGACCCTTGAGATTATGGCGAGATAAAATTTTGGGATAATACAATGACTTGTGGTGGGTTAAATAAATGACACGAAGGACCATCTAATATATGGTGGGATAATTTGATTACTCGTTAACCCGAGATGAAATTGTGGGATAATTCAATGATATGTGGTGGGTTATATAGATGGCATGGAGAAGCATCTAATATATGGTGTGACAATTTGATAACCGGTGAAATTATTGTCAAAAATTAGATGACTCGTATATCCCTCGAAATTATGACGAGATTAATTGATTACTCGTTCGACCCGAGAAAAAGTTGTGGGATAATTCAATAACCTGTGGTGGGTTGAATAGACGGCATTGAGGACCATCTAATATATGGTAGGATAATTCGAGGACTCGTGAAATTATTGTCGAAAATTTGACGGCTTGTATGACCCTCGAAATTATGACGAGATAATTTGATTACTCGTCAGACCTGAGATAATTCAATGACCTATGGTGCGTTAAATTGGTGGCATGGAGGACCATCTATTATATGGTGGGACAATGTGATTACTCGTCCGACCCGAGATAAAATTTTGGCATAATTGAATGACCTATGGTGGGTTAAATAGATGGTACGGAGGACCATCTAATATATGGTGGGATCAGTTGATTACTCATTGACCCGAGCTAAAATTGTGGGATAATTCAATGACCTATGGTGATTTAGATAGATGGCATGGAGGACCATTTAATATATGGTGAGATAATTTGATGACCCGTGAAATTATTGTCGAAAATTTAATGGCCCCTATGACCCTTGAAATTATGTTGAGATAAAATTTTAGGATAATTCAATGACCTGTGGTGGGTTAAATAGATGACATGGAGGATCATCTAATATATGGTGTGACAATTTGATGACCGGTGAAATTATTGTCGAAAATTAGATGGCCTGTATGTCTCTCGAATATATGACGAGATCATTTGATTACTCGTCTGACCCGAGATAAAATTGTGGGAAAATTCAATGACCTGTGGTGGGTTAAATAGATGGCATAGAGGACCATCTAATATCTGGTGGGATAATTTGAGGACCCGTGAAATTATTGTCGAAAATATGACGGCCCGTATGACCCTCGAAATTATGACGAGATAATTTGATTACTCGTCAGACCTGGATAATTCAATGACCTGTGGTGCGTTAAATAGGTGGCATGGAGGACCATCTATTATATGGTGGGACAATGTGATTACTCGTCCGACCCGAGATAAAATTTTGGCATAATTGAATTACCTATGGTGGGTTAAATAGATGGCATGGAGGACCATCTAATATATGGTGGGATAATTTGATTACTCGTTGACCCGAGATAAAATTGTGGGATAATTCAATGACCTGTGGTGGATTAAATAGATGGCACGGAGGACCATCTAATATATTGTGGGATAATTCGATGACCCGTGAAATTATTGTCGAAAATTTGATGGCCCCTATGACCCTTGAAATGATGGCGAGATAAAATTTTGGGATAATTCAATGACTTGTGGTGGGTTAAATAGATGACACGGAGGACCATCTAATATATGGTGAGATAATTTGATTACACGTTAACCCGAGATGAAATTGTGGGATAATTCAGTAATATGTGGTGGGTTGAATAGATGGCATGGAGGATCATCTAATAGATGGTGTGGCAATTTGATGACAGGTGAAATTGTTGTCGAAAATTAGATGGCCTGTATATCCCTCGAAATTATGGCGAGAAAATCCGATTACTCGTCCGACCCGGGATAAAATTATGGGATAAATCGATGACCTGTGGTGAGTTAAATAGATGGCGTAGAGGATCATCTAATATATGGTGGGATAATTTGATTACTCATCCGACCCGAGGTAAAATTTTGGTATAATTCAATGAACTTTATTGGGTTAAATAGATGGCACGGAGGACCATGTAATATATGGTGGGATAATTTGATTACTCGTTGACCCGAGATAAAATTGTGGGATAATTCAATGACTTGTGGTGGGTTAAATAGATGGCATGGAGGACGATCTAATATATGGTGTGACAATTTTATGACCCGTGAAATTATTGTCAAAAATTAGATGGCACGTATGTCCCTCGAAATTATGACGAGATCATTTGACTACTCGTCCGAACCGAGATAAAATTGTGAGAAAGTTCAATGACCTGTGGTTGGTTTAATAGATGCCATAGAGGATCATCTTATATATGGTGGGATAATTCGAGGATCCGTAAAATTATTGTCAAAAAATTGATGGCCCGTGTGGCCCTCAAATTTATGACGAGATAATTTGATTACTCGTCCGACCTGAGATAATTGGACGACCTATGGAGGGTTAAATAGGTGGCATGGAGGGCCATCTAATATATGGTGAGACAATTTGACTACTCGTCCGACCCGAGATAAAGTTTTGGGATAATTCAATGACCTATGGTGAGTTAAATAGATGGCACAGAATAGATGGCACAGAGGACCATCTAATATATGGTGGGATAATTTGATTACTCGTTGACCCGAGATAAAATGGTGGGATAATTCAATGACCTGTGGTGGGTTAAATAGATGGCATGGAGGACCATCTAATATATGGTGGGATAATTCGATGACCCATGAAATTATTGTTGAAAATTTGATAGCCCCTATGACCCTCGAAATTATGGCGAGATAATCTGATTACTCGTCCGACACGAGATAAAATTTTCGGATAATTCAATGACTTGTGGTGGGTTAAATAGATGACACGTAGGACCACCTAATATTTAATGGGATAATTTGATTACTCGTTAACCCGAGATGAAATTGTGGGATAATTCAATGACCTGTGGTGGGTTATATAGATGGCATGGAGGACCATCTAATATATGGTGGGAAAATTTGATTACTCGTCCGACCCGAGGTAAAATTTTGGGGTAATTCGATGACCTGTGGTGGGTTAAATAGATGGCATAGAGGACCATCTAATATACGGTGGGATAATTCGAGGATCCGTGAATTTATTGTCAAAAATTTGATGGCCCGTATGACCCTCGAAATTATGACGAGATAATTTGATTACTCGTCTGACCTGAGATAATTTAATGACCTGTGGTGGGTTAAATAGGTGGCATGGAGGACCATCTAATATATGGTGGGACAATGTGATTACTCGTTCGACCCGAGATAAAATTTTGGGATAACTCAATGACCTATGGTGGGTTAAATACATGGCACGGAGGACCATCTAATATATTGTGGGATAATTTGATTACTCGTTGACGTGAGATAAAATTGTGGGATAATTCAATGACCTGTGGTGAGTTAAATAGATGGCATGGAGGACCATCTAATATACGGTGGGATAATTCGATGACCCGTGAAATTTATGTCGAAAGTTTGATGGCCCCTATGACCCTTTAAATTATGGCGAGATAAAAGTTTAGGATAATTCAATGACCTGTGGTGAATTAAATCGATGACACGAAGGACCATCTAATATATGGTGGGAGAATTTGATTACTCGTTGACCCGAGATGAAATTGTGGGATAATTCAATGACATGCGGTGTTAACTAGATGACATGGAAGACCATCTAATATATGGTGTGACAATTTGATGACCGGTGAAATTATTGCCAAAAATTAGATGGCCCGTTTGTCCCTCGAAATTATGACGAGATCATTTGATTACTCGTCCGACCCGAGAAAAAATTGTGGAAAAATTCAATGACCTGTGGTGGGTTAAATAGATTGCATACAGGACCATCTAATATACGGTGGCATAATTCGAGGACCCGTGAAATTATTATCGAAAAGTTGATGGCCCGTATGACCCTCGAAATTTTGGCGAGATAATTCGATTACCCGTCCGACCCGAGATAAAATTCTGAGATAATTCGTTGACCTGTGGTGGGTTAAATAGATGGCATGGAGGACCATCTAACATATGGTGTGACAATTTGATGACCCGTGAAATTATTGTCGAAAATTAGATGGCCCATATGTCCCTCGAAATTATGACGAGATAATTTGATTACTCGTCCGACCCGAGAAAAAATTGTGGAAAAATTCAATGACATGTGGTGGGTTAAATAGATGGCATAGAGGACCATCTAATATATGGTGGGATAAGTCGAGGACCCGCGAAATTATTGTCGAGAATTCAATAGCCCGTATGACCCTCGAAATTATGGCTAGATAATTCGATTACTCGTCCGACCCGAGATAAAATTCTGGGATAATTCGATGACCTGTGGTGGGTTAAATAGATGGCATAGAGGAGCATCTAATATATGGTGCGATAATTTGATTACTCGTCCAACCTAAGATAAAATTTTGGTATAATTCAATGACTTGTATTGAGTTAAATAGATGGCATGGAGAACCATGTATTATATGGCGGGATAATTTGATTACTCGTTGACCCGAGATAAAATTGTGGGATAATTCAATGACCTGTGGTTGGTTAAATAGATGGCATAGAGGACCATCCAATACATGGTGGGATAATTTGATTAATCGTTGACCCGAGATAAAATTGTAAGATAATTCAATGACCTGTGGTGGGTTAAATAGATGGTATGGATGACCATCTAATATATTGTGGGATAATTTGATTACTCCTTGGCCTGAGATAAAATTGTAAGATAATTACATGACCTGGGGAGGGTTAAATAGATGGCATGGAGGACCATCTAATATATTGTGGGATAATTCGATGACCAGTGAAATTATTGTCAAAAATTTGATGGCTCGTATAACTCTCGAAATTATGACGAGATAAAATATTGGGATAATTCAATGACCTGTGATGGGTTAAATAGATGGCACGAAGGACTATCTGATATATGGCAAGATAATTTGATTACTCGTCCGACCCGAGATAAAATCGTGGGATAATTCAATGACTTGTGGTGGGTTAAATAGATGGCATGGAGGACCATTTAATATATGGTGGGATAATTTTAGTACTCGTCCGACCCGAAATAAAATTTTGGGATAATTCAACGACCTGTGGTTGGTTAACTAGATGGCATAAATGACCATTTAATATATGGTGGGATAATTTGATTACTCGTCCGATCCGAGATACAATTTTGGTATAATTCAATGACCTGCGGTGGGTTAAATAGATGGCACGGAGGACCATAAAACATATGGTAGGATAATTTGATTACTCGTCCGACCCGAAATAAAATTGTGGGATAATTCAATGACCTGTGGTGGGTTAAATAGAAGGCATGGAGGACCATCTAATATATGGTAGGATAATTTGATTACTTGTCCGACTTGAGGTAAAATCGTAGGATAATTCAATGACTTGTGATGGGTTATATAGATGGCATAGAGGACCATCTAATTTATGGTGGCATAATTTGATTACTCGTTGACCCGAGATAAAATTGAAAGATAATTCAATGACCTGTGGAGGGTTAAAAAGATTGCATGGAGGACCATCTAATATATTGTGGGATAATTCGATTACCCATGAAATTATTGTCAAAAATTTGACGGCCCTTATAAGCCTCGAAATTATAACAAAATAATTTGATTACTCGTCCAACCAAAGTTAAAATATTGGGATAATTCAATGACATGTGATGGGTGAAATAGATGGCACGAAGGACCATCTAATATATGGTGGGATAATCTGATTACTCGTCCGACCCGAGATAAAATCGTGGGATAATTCAATGATCTGTGGTGGGTTAAATAGATGGCTTGGAGGACCATCTAATGTATGGTGAGAAATTTGATTACTCGTCCGACACGAGATAACATCGTGGGATAATTCAATGACCTGTGGTTAGTTAAATAGATGACATAAAGGACCATCTAATATACGGTGGGATAATTTGATTACTTGTCTGGCCCGTGATATAATTTTGGGATAATTCAATGACTTGTGGTGTGTTAAATAGATTTGCATTGATGACCATCTAAAATATGGTGGGATAATTCGATGACCCGTACGACCCTCAAAATTGTGGCGAGATAATTTGATTACTCGTCCGACCCGAGATAAAATTTTGGGATAATTCAATGACCTGTGGTGGGTTAAATAGATGGCATGGAGGACCATATAATATATGTTGGGATAATTCGATTACTCGTTGACCAGAGATAAAATTGTGGGATAAGTCAATGACTTGTGGTGGGTTAAATAGATGGCATAGGGGACCATTTAATATATTGTGAGATAATTCGCTGACCCGTGAAATTATTGTCGAAAATTTGATTGTCTGTATGACCCTCGAAATTTTGACGAAATAGTTTGATTGCTCGTCCGTCTCGAAGTATAATTTTGGGATATAATTAAATGACATATGGTGGATTAAACAGATGACATGGAGGACCATCTAATATATGGTGGCATAGTTTGATTACTCGTCCGACCTGAAATAAATTACTCGTCCACCACCTTTTTTTTTCATTTCATTTCCCTGCTTTCCTAGGAGTAGTTGTAATCATAGCAATCTCTTCAACCTTGACAATCTTTTCTCCCCTTTCTGCACTGTAACTTGCACCATAATCCTTCGCTCCAGCAAGGATAGCTTTGTAATTAGAATCACTTTGACCTTTATTTGAATTAATTTACGTTTCCAATTTTCGCTCTCCACTTCTCTCTTACTTATACAATTCATGCCCTTGTTCTTCACCTGAGAACGCCTCAATCACTTGTCCCCATTAAACATTCTTTTGTGTAAGCGCCGGAAGATTCCTCAAAATTATTTCGCGTGAAGCACTATCAATTACCACTAAAAATAACTACCCACATAAACAATTTGTTTGGCAGACACAAGTGTCTCTCAAATCCTGCTAGTAATTAGGGGTGTTCATGGGCCGGGCCGGGCCGAGTTGGCCTATACCCAAACCCGACCCTAGACCCGATAAGTCCGATCATCTTCGGGTCAAGTAAAAACGCGGGTTTAGACCGGGTCAAAGCGGGCCAAAATAAATTTTTAAAAAATTAGAAACAGCAAAAACAAAAACAAAAACAGCAAAAACAAAAATTGAAATAACAAAAACAGATGGAATTGAAACAGAAGCAGAAACAGCAACAGCAGAAACAGAAACAACATAACAGAAATAGCGAAGAGATTCATGACAAATCATGACAAATGGAGTAAATGGAGTAATAAATCCCCATTTGTTTACAAGTATACCTAAAGAGTAATAAAATGGAGTAAATCATGACAAATCAACTCAAAATTATAAATAACAAGCAATTATTATAACAAATCAACATCAACATCGAGCAAGTGACAAATCAACATCAACATCAAGTATTATAACAAATCAATATTCACACTACAATACAAGTGAAGTGACAAAGGCATCAATTGAAAAAAATTTACATCAACATCCAAAACAACTACTTCCCCATAACAATTACTAGTGGTAACATTCACCAAATCATGCTCCCATACCCCATACCAAAGGCAATTTTCAACCAAATTCAATGGTAATATCAACATTTATTGCAGCTACAGAACAAGGGAAGATGCCGGCTTACCAAGGGACGACGAGTACGGCAACGACAAGCTAAGGACAAGCTAAGCAATTGGAGGGACGAGGCAAGCTCAGCGACGAGGCATGTAATAAATTAGGGGAAGCAGATAAAAGAAGTAATTAATATTCTTAACATTAATTATTAGAATTTAATTTGATTCAATGTATTGTACATGTATTTTAGCATGTCAAGTAATCACACCCCGCTGTATATATACATGGTTGACCTTTTAAAGTAGTTATGAGAAAGTCGCACAATTATAGTAATAATTTATTTTATTTGAAACAATTATAATGGTGTGTTAATATACATTATTAAATATTTATGTACAAATTTTTATATTATCAAAATTTAATTCATACTGTTTTTTTTACACATAATTCAAACTATATATTATAAAAACTTACTATCCTTTTTTTTTATTTTAAGTTTTATAAAATAATTAAATATAATAATTAAGTTTAGTTTTTGTACCAAGACAATATAAAATAACTTTACAATTAAAAAATTAAAAATTGTCAAGTTAAGTGAGTACTATCTAACATGATAGTGATTTAACAATTTTTTGAATTTTTATTGGCCTTAATAGCACATATTATATTTAGCATAAAATTAACTATTAAATCTTAGTCCGTCGTTCTAAATAGTCTAGCTCAGCCGTGAGCACATTCTCATAGTGATTTCATATTTCATATTCCATATTCCATATTCATACTAAAATGTATAACAAAATTGCAATTGCAAAGAAACACTATTAAGTCAAGTGACGCAACAATGTAAACGAAGCAGGAGGCAGCGTATGTAGCACGCGCGGCATGCCTATTTAAGGCCGGGTACATCGAGTGAAAACGGACTTCCATTGAATTGAAAAATCTCCGGTCTCCCAATTCGAAGGGCTCAAAACATTTTCAACTCAATTTCAACAAATCGAATCAACGCGCGCTCTCTCCCTCTTTCTCTCTTTCTCGCCCTATGCCTCCGGAAAATGCTGTTCTTCCTATCGTTCTTTCTCAATCTCACATCCAACCACCATACCTCTCTCTTTCTTTCTTTCTCTCTCTCTCTCAACACTCGTCTCTGGTTCTTGCAGAAAAATTTCTCTATCTTTTCTATTTTCTTGATCTTTTAGATTTCATTTCTTTGATTCCTTGCGTTGCTCTTGTTCTGGTCGCAATAGCGATGATACGCACGCATTCTACGCTCCAGCATAATCTGAGATCCACGTTCTCTTCTTGATTACAGGTACGTGCGTTTAACATTTTATGCAATCAATTAATCCAACTTCCATGTTCTACTCAAACATCGCCATGTTCTTGGAGATTATTAATTAATTGCATTCTATTCTTGAATCTCAATCTTTAACTTATTAATCTTGCTCATCTTGCAATACACCTGAATATGAATCTTATTTTCGGTTGGTTCTTGAAAATCATCATCATCTAAAGAATGATAATGCGTATGATTTGATTTTACATACGAGGAATTGAATTTTCCGAGTGCATTGTAGAGTGTTAACTTAGTTTTGCATCACACTTGAATAGGAATCTCGGTCCGGTTGGTTCCCGGGAAAATCATCATCTGAAGAATAATAATCTGAATGATTTGATTTCATATATGGGGAATTGAATTTTCCTAGTGCATTGTGGAGTGTTAACATGATTTTTGTGCTATAGGAGTGAGTTAATGTAGTTTCTGTGAGCGAGTGCAGGGAAACAGAGAGCAGAATAGGCATAGGTAGACAGAGAGGCAGAGCGTGGAGGTGGCGGAGGGGGAACAAATAAAGAAGAATGTCGAATGACGAAGGAGCGTCGACGTCGGCGGGGCAGCAGTCCTTGACGCGGCGGCCTTCAAGAAGCGCCGCCACCACCACCTTCTCCATGGAAGTGTTCGACAACGACGTGGTGCCCTCCTCACTCGCCTCCATCTCTCCGATTCTCCGCGTCGCCAACGAAATCGAAAGCGAGCGCCCCACGGTTGCCTGTCTGTGTGCGTATTGGATCATTGATGTTTCACACGTTCATCTTTCATAAGTAACCTGCCTTCTTAATTTAATCGCTGAAAATTGAAATGGTGTGTGTGCAATTGCTGTGTAATAATTGGCAGGTAGGTTCTATGCCTTCGAGAAAGCGCACAGGCTGGATCAGACCTCAAGCAGGCGTGGCGTCAGGCAGTTCAAGACGTTGCTGCTGCAGCGATTGGAGAGGGTAAGTCCGTCATTTCATTTGTTCCCTTTCTCAACTGACTGCATCATGCAAAATGTTCCGCCAGAGTTTAGATCGTGCATTGTAATTGTACACTCAGTAATCAGTAATTTGGTGGATCATCATAATGTAGTAATTGTAGTGGATGTGGACAATAAAATGACCAGAACATTAGGTCAGATGGCATATGAACTCCATGGCTTATTGGCTGGAAATGTTAGCATAGTTAGGGGTGAAAATATCAAACCTTCTTATGGTGGTGGTGATGAGGCATTTCTACGCAAGGTTATATCTCCCCTATACCAAGTAATAGAAAAGGTATGACTTTGTCTGGGCATGAACATTGTGATGGTCAAGTACTAGTGTTCACTGGATGACTTGTAATGATCATTTAATTAATCCAGGAAGCCAAGAGGAACAGAAATGGAACGACTCTTCACTCAGCATGGTGCAACTATGATGATCTAAATGAGGATTTCTGGTTTGTTTCCTTTTGTATTTCATCTCTGAATTTGACTTTGTTGGGCCGTTCCATCCTTTGTTAATTGACATTTTCTTTGTTGCATTCTATTGCAGGTCACCTAACTGCTTTTCTCTTGGATGGCCCATGCGTGATGATGGTGAATTTTTTAAATCAACGAGTAATCTGACAAAAGTATGTATATTCTAAGAAGTCACTGGCCTGATTGTAAGATTATATAGTTCACTAATATAAGTTTCATATCAGGGAAGAAAGGGTGCTCAAAGAAAGTCTCCAAAAACTGGCAAATCAAATTTTGTTGAGACGCGAACATTCTGGCACATCTTCTGCTGTTTTGATCGTCTTTGGACCTTTTTTGTATTGGGTTTGCAGGTAAATGTTTCAACAGAAGGAAATTACTTTGGCAATATCTACCCATGCTGTGCTTAATTTGGTTATGACAAGGCTTTGACATTCTTATTATAGGTGATGTTCATTATTGCATGGGATGAGATTTCACTAATGGATATTTTTCAGATGGATGTCTTATATAATCTCTCTAGTATATTCATCACAGCTTCGAATTTGGCTTACTTCAAAGTACGGTACATTCACTTAAGTTGCTCCTGTTAAAGTGAACCTATCATGTTACTATCGATAGTAACAATTGTTTTTTTTACCGATGGTCTGATCATGCTTTTAGTTGAAGAAGCTTGACATTTTGTTTGTAGGAAATTGCATTAAGTTTGACTAATACAAACTTCAGAAGTTATATAAGAAAGCCAGATAGGGCTGGATTATATTTTAGCCTTTTTGTGGCATGTCATGTTCAATTGAAGCTGATGTCTCTGAATAAACAATGCAATATTGTCAGTGTTCTTTCACTTGGTCAATATTCCCTGTTTCCTAGTCAGGTGCATACTATTTGTTCTTAACATGTTTGTCTTATTAATTTTTCAAGTATTTTTATTCAGAAAGGAAATTTTGTAATGACAATTTCTACAAGGATCAATCAATTCTTTGGAGTATCTATCCACAAAATGTTCTTCCAATATTTCAGATTGAGTGTAAAAATTCTTTTCTTCATTTTTTGTCAATAAGGTTTGAAGGGTTTGGAAGAAGAGAAAAGGTCAAGATCCTGTAGAACCGTACTGCGTTTGCAATTCTGTGGTTCACTTAGTTAGAAATGCTCGGATTTTTCAGTGTCTCAGTGTCTTTAGATTTGTTGTGGGAAAGAATAAGGTTCTTGGCTTCTCTTTGGTGCTTAGCTCATAATGGGTTTTTAAGGGGGGTTTTGTTTCTGATGTACATAGTCCATAGGGACTGGGCTGCCATTGCTCACTGTTATTCTATTCTTGAGTTTAATTTTGTGGGCTCTCTGTAATCTTATCCTGTCTTTGTATTTTTCTTCTTTCTTAATGAATTTCTTTTCTGTATCAAAAAAATATTTTCTTCAATGCTAGTTTTTATTTCTACCATTTTTGCGGCTAACATTTGCTAAATTTGAATCATGCTTCAGTTTATGGAAACAAATGATGAGCTGTTCCCTTTTTTTTGTGTTGAAGTAGCCAAGTTTTTGCTTATAATATCTTCCTTTTAGTCTTTTTGACTGTCTTATTTTTCTTATTCCTTGTTTACAGAAATTTACTGTCTCTTCTCTTCCTCTTTATTTTGATTTAGGTATCTTGGACCTGATCCTGAACTTTCCAGGCTTTCTTCTGTGGAGATTCACTGATGTGCTTAGAAATATTCTCAAAGTCATTGTCAGTCTGTTTTGGGTTATCATTCTTCCACTCTTCTATGTGCATTCCTTCAAGGGTGCACCTCAAGCTCTCAAGCAGTTACTTTCCTTTCTTAACCAAATAAAGGGCGTTCCACCACTGTATATCTTTGCAGTTGCATTGTATATGCTTCCAAATTTACTAGCAGCTGTTCTCTTTCTTTTCCCAATGCTCAGGCGTTGGATCGAAAACTCAGACTGGCACATAGTTAGGTTATTCTTATGGTGGTCTCAGGTACTCAGGTTGTCTTATTCTCTTATGTATTTAGCTATTTCTCTTTGTGGTTCTAACTTGAAAATATTCTATTTGTAAGAAATTTCTTTCAATGTAATTATTGGTTATTTTAAAAGTAATCAAAAATTTTACAAGAGCCTAGAAATCAGCGAGGAACAGTTTTTTCAGTGAATTTTGTTCAAATAGAAAAGACTGATATCTTTCATGTGAAGAGCATCTAGCTAATATTGGGGTCGCTTCTTTTATTTAATAATTAGGGTCGCTAGAGTATCATTTGGATAGTAATTGGTTTTTTCTCCCCCTGTAGCCAAGAATATATGTTGGAAGAGGAATGCAAGAAAGTCAATTTGTGCTCCTAAAGTAAGTTTCAACTACTGAAGTAATTTATGGCATTGGCCCCTTGTTTATTGTTCCATCATCTAAATTCCTTTTTCAATCTCCAGGTACACTATTTTCTGGGTGTTGCTTTTGGCTTCCAAATTTTTAGTCAGCTTTTTTGTCCAGGTAAAGATTTTACATGTGCAGAAGTTGTTACTTACCTATTAAACTAGGCTCGAATGGCTCTTGATGTTGTTTGGCCTCTCTTAACTGTTTTATTTATCTTCAGATAAAACCTCTAGTTAAGCCAACAAAGGACATAATGAGCATTCAACATGTTGCTTTTGGTTGGCACGAGTTTTTCCCCAATGGTAGTTTCTTCTCTCTCTTATTTTTTTTAATCTTTTTCCCTTTTTTTTTTGTATTTGATTGCATTGTAACTTGCCGCTCTTTTTACTGATCTAACATTTTCTGGTATATGCAGATCGAAATAACTATAGTGCAGTTCTTGCTCTATGGGCTCTTGTACTTCTGGTGGGTATGCTATGTTTCTTGCTTATATTCACATGGTTAATCTTTTTGCTTGTTTTTATCATATATTTCAATATATCATATCATTATTGTAATTTCCAATGCAGGTTTATTTCACGGATACTCAAATTTGGTATGCAATCCTCTCAACTTTGTACAGCGGTGTTATTGGAGCCTTTGATGGTCTAGGAGAGGTCATAATTTCAATTTTATCCTATTTTTAGCTTGCTATCTCTGAAAAGAATTGGTGATCAATTATTTTATTGGCTTTCTATAGTTTTGCAAATCACGGGCACATTAAAATAAACCTATTTAATCGAGTTGAGAAATGTGCAGGATCCTTTTGGATACATTGTGCTAGATCATGACTTGCATGTATTTTTATGAAATTTTGAAGTCTTCAATTTGTAAAGAAAGTTGGACTTAGTTTTCAGTTATGGGAGGACTTCAGATTGTAATCTTGAATGGATCGAAAATCTAGGAGAGGTCTTAATCAATTTTCTCCTATCTTTTAGCTTGTTATTTTTGAAAAGAATTTATGATCTATTATCTTATTGGCTTTCTACATTTTTGCTGTACATACTAAAAATGAAACATATTTAATCAAGTTGAGAAATTTATAAGATCCTTTTGGATTCATAGTACTGGATCATCATTTGCTTATAGTTTTGTAGAATTCAGAAGTCTTCAATAGGCAGGACACAATCTAGCTGGAAGAATGTCTTCCAGTTGTTACTTCCTTGTCACCCTTGATTGTATTTATTTGCTTTCTCATCAATAAAAAGCTCTCTTCCACGTCCAAAAAACCTTGGACTTTCCTTTTCATTTTATGGTTTAACTTCAGATTGGATAACTTTTATGGATCCCAAAAGAGAATACATCAATTCACAACCTTTTCATGCTATGGGTGAACTTCAGATTGGACTACTTCTATGGATCCAAAAAGAGAATACTCCAATTCACAATCTCTTAACATTCAGTCAACGTCGTTTTCATTTTGGTTACACAGATACACACACTGAGCATGCTAAGATCACGGTTCCAGTCATTGCCTGCTGCATTCAATACGTACTTGGTTCCTTCTGATAAGAAGAGGGAAAAAGGATATTCTCTTTCTCAAAGCAATCCACTGAGGTATACCACATTTTCAATGCTTAGTACGTTAAAATAAATTTACTCATTCATCTTCACTTGAATTTTTATGTCTGTATAGATTTCTGCCAGCAGAAGGAGTGAAGCTGCCAAATTTGCCCAATTATGGAATGAAATTATTTGCAGTTTCCTTGAGGAAGATCTCATCAGTGACAGGAAAGGCCTCAAAGCCAATCTCTGTAGTTGCTTTCCTTGTCCTATTTAGATATAAAACCATTCGTGTGTCCCTACTTAATAGCTTAAACTTTTGGGAGAGATGGTTGACATGGTATTTGAGCTCCTATGATTATGGGATCAATGACTCCATCCTTTTGCCCCATTCTTCTAAATAAATATTGAATTTCAGCACACTGTAAAGGTGGGTCTGTGCATTGTCCATACTTTGTGGTCAGTGGGTTCTTGCGTGAGGGAGCATGTTAGATATAAAACCATGCGTGTGCCTCTGCCAAACAACTTAAGATTTTCGAAGAGATTGTTCATGACAGTATTTCTTCTCAGTCTTTTGATTTTCATGTGTTCATCACCTCTTTAGGACTAAACTATGTTTGCATGATTCCAGGGAGATGGATCTTTTGCTGGTTCCATATTCTTCGGATCCCAGCATGAAAATAATTCAGTGGCCACCATTTCTGCTTGCAAGCAAGGTCTGTGATTGGAATTTAATATTTTTGTTAGTTATCAGTTCATGTAATTGACTCTCAGTGAGCATTTACAGATTCCTGTAGCTCTGGACATGGCAACTCAATTTCGAGGAAGTGACTCTGATCTTTGGAAGCGCATATGTGCAGATGAATATATGAAGTGTGCTGTGATTGAATGCTATGAATCTTTTAAACATCTCCTACATGATTTGGTGATCGGTGAAACTGAAAAAAGGTAACATTTTGTATCATTTTTGTGTTGATGCATGTCAATGTTAGTTCACATTTCATATCAGAAGCACTATTTATGTAAGAGTATATTTAACATATTAGGTTAGTTTTTGATCTAATCATGATGTGGTTTGTGGCAGGTATATTTTAATTTATCCACAAGGTTGTGATGTCTGCAATCATTTCTCTCTGTTTCTTTGTGTTGCTATTCATGACAAACTTCTTCCAAACTTTTCAGATTTCGTTGGTGATTGTTTATTGGTCCAATCTAAATGAGTAGACATATATTTTCGTTATGTAATTCTCAAGATTGATTGATTTTAAGTCACCCGTCTTCCTATTTCTATGTATCCTGTTTCATTTAAATTAAATGTTGATATTATACCCTTCAAACAGTTGTGGCCTTGGAAACTTTAAATGCAGCAATGGTAGGATGTGGTTGTGTTTGGTTTTGATAGATTTTTATTTTGTTTCTTGTATTCTTATAAGTTTTGATATCTTTTTTTTAACTTGGTAGCATATGCAAGGAAAGTAACTTTCTTCTGCCTTAATATTATTATAGTACATTTTATTGCAAATTATATGTTTTAAAGTAGTGTTTCTTTTAGAAGTACCTTTATAATTTATTAGTTTTAATTGCATTTATTCATACTTCTATCACCCATATGTATCGAGGTATTATGGTAAGAAATTATAGTTAGATAATTGGATGGTTTATATGACCTTCCAAACATTTGTAGAATAATTTGATTACTCTTTCGACCCGAAATAAAATTTTGGGATAATTCAATGACCTGTGGTGGATTAAATAGATGGCATGGAGGATTATCTAATATATGGTGGGATAATTTGATTACTCGTTGACCCGAGATAAAATTGTGGGACAATTCAATGACCTGTGGTGGGTTAAATAGATGGCATGGAGGACCATCTAATATATTGTGGAATAATTCAATGACCCGTGAAATTATTGTCGAAAATTTGATGGCCCATATGACCCTCAAAATTATGACGAAATAATTTGATTACTCGTCCGACCCGAGATAAAATTGTGGGATAATTCAATGACCTGTGATGGGTTAAATAGATAGCACGGAGGGCCATCTAATATATGGTGAGATAATTTGATTACTGCTCCGATTCGAAATAAAATTGTGGGATAATTCAATGACCTGTGGTGAGTTAAATAGATGGCATGGAGGACCATCTAATACATGGTAGGATAATTTGATTACTTGTCCGATTTGAGATAAAATCGTGGGATAATTCAATGATCTGTGATGGGTTAAATAGATGGCATAGAAGACCATCTAATATACGTTGGGATAATTTGATTACTCGTTGACCCGAGATAAAATTGTGGAATAATTCAATGACTTGTGGTGGGTCAAATAGATGGCATGGAGAACCATCTAATATATTGTGGGATAATTCGATGACTCGTAAAATTATTGTCGAAAATTTGATGGTCTGTACGACCCTCGAAATTATGATGAAAAAATTTGATTACTCGTCCAACCCGAGATAAAATTGTGGGATAATTTATGGCCTGTGGTGGGTTAAGTAGATGGCACGGAGGACCATCTAATATATGGTGGAATAATGTGATTACTCGTCCGACCCGAGATGAAATTGTTGGATAATTCAATGATATGTGATTGGTTAAATAGATGGCATGGAGGACCATCTAATATATGGTGTGACAATTTGATGACCGGTTAAATTATTGTGCTAAATTAGATGGCCCGCATATCCCTCGAAATTATGACGAGATCAATTGATTACTCGTCCGACCCAAGATAAAATTGTGGGATAATTCAATAACCTGTGGTGGGTTGAATAGATGACATTAAGGACCATCTAATATATGGTGGGATAGTTTGATTACTCGTTGACCCAAGATAAAATTGTGGGATAATTCAATGGCCTGTGGTGGGTTAAATAGATGGCATGGAGGACCATCTAATATATGGTGGGATAATTTGATTACTCGTCCGACCTGAGCTAAAATTTTGGGATAATTCGATGACCTGTGGTGGGTTAAATAGACGACATAGAGGATCATCTAATATATGGTGGGATAATTCAATGACTTGTGGTGGGTTAAATAGATGACACGGAGGACCACCTAATATATGGTGGGATAATTTCATTACTCGTTAACCCGAGATGAAATTGTGGGATAATTCAATGATATGTGGTGGGTTAAATAGATGGCATGGAGGACCATCTAATATATGGTGTGACAATTTGATGACCGGTGAAATTACTGTCGAAAATTAGATGACCCGCATATCCCTCGAAATTATGATAAGATCAATTGATTACTCGTTCGACTCGAGATAAAATTGTGGGATAATTCAATAACTTGTGGTGGGTTGAATATATGGCATTAAGGACCATCTAATATAAGGTGAGATAATTTGATTACTCGTTGACCCGAGATGAAATTATGGGATAATTCAATGATATGTGATGGGTTAAATAGATGGCATGGAGGACCATCTAATATATGGTGTGACAATTTGATGACCAGTTAAATTATTGTGCTAAATTAGATGGCCCGCATATCCCTCGAAATTATGACGAGATCAATTGATTACTCGTCCGACCCAAGATAAAATTGTGGGATAATTCAATAACCTGTGGTGGGTTGAATAGATGACACCAAGGACCATCTAATATATGGTGGGATAGTTTGATTACTCGTTGACCCAAGATAAAATTGTGGGATAATTCAATGGCATGTGGTGGGTTAAATAGATGGCATGGAGGACCATCTAATATATGGTGTGACAATTTGATGACTGGTTAAATTATTGTCGAAAATTAGATGGCCCGCATATCCCTCGAAATTATGACGAGATCAATTGATTACTCGTTCGACCCAAGATAAAATTGTGGGATAATTCAATAACCTGTGGTGGGTTGAATATATGGGATTAAGGACCATCTAATATAAGGTGAGATAATTTGATTACTCGTTGACCTGAGATGAAATTATGGGATAATTCAATGATATGTGATGGGTTAAATAGATGGCATGGAGGACCATCTAATATATGGTGGGATAATTTGATTACTCGTCCGACCCGAGATAAAATTTTGGGATAATTCGATGACTTGTGGTGGGTTAAATAGATGGCATAGAGGACCATCTAATATATGGTGGGATAATTCGAGGACCCGTGAATTTATTGTCGAAAATTTGATGGCTCATGACCCTCGAAATTATGACGAGATAATTTGATTACTCGTCTGACCTGAGATAATTCAATGACCTGTGGTGGGTTAAATAGGTGGCATGGAGGAACATCTAATATATGGTGGGACAATGTGATTACTCGTTCGACCCGAGGTAAAATTTTGGGATAACTCAATGACCTATGGTGGGTTAAATACATGGCACGGAGGACCATCTAATATATGGTGGGATAATTTGATTAATCGTTGACGTGAGATAAAATTGTAGGATAATTCAATGACCTGTGGTGAGTTAAATAGATGGCATGGAGGACCATCTAATATACGGTGGGTAATTCGATGACCCATGAAATTTATGTCGAAAGTTTGATGGCCCCTATGACCCTTGAAATTATGGCGACATAAAATTTTAGGATAATTCAATGACCTGTGGTGAGTTAAATAGATGACACGAAGGACCATCTAATATATGGTGGGAGAATTTGATTACTCGTTGACCCGAGATGAAATTGTGGGATAATTCAATGACCTGTTGTGGGTTAACTAGATGACATGGAGGACCATCTAATATATGGTGTGACAATTTGATGACCGGTGATATTATTGCCGAAAATTAGATGGCCCGTATGTCCCTCGAAATTATGACGAGATCATTTGATTACTCATCTGACCCGAGAAAAAATTGTCGAAAAATTCAATGACCTTTGGTGGGTTAAATAGATTGCATACAGGACCATCTAATATACGGTAGCATAATTCGAGGACCCGTGAAATTATTGTCGAAAATTTGATAGCCCGTATGACCCTCGAAATTATGGCGAGATAATTCGATTACTCGTCCGACCCGAGATAAAATTCTGGGATAATTCGATGACTTGTGATAGGTTAAATAGATGGTATGGAGGACCATCTAACATATGGTGTGACAATTTGATGACCCGTGAAATTATTGTCGAAAATTAGATGGCCAGTATGTCCCTCGAAATTATGACGAGATCATTTGATTAGTCGTCCGACCCGAGAAAAATTTGTGGGAAAATTCAATGACCTGTGATAGGTTAAATAGATGGCATAGAGGACCATCTAACATATGGTGGGATAAGTCGAGGACCCGCGAAATTATTGTCGAGAATTTGATAGCGCGTATGACCCTCGAAATTATGGCGAGATAATTTGATTACTCGTCCGACCCGAGATAAAATTCTGGGATAATTCGATGACCTGTGATGGGTTAAATAGATGGTATGGAGGACTATCTAACATATGGTGTGACAATTTGATGACCCGTGAAATTATTGTCGAAAATTAGATGGCCCGTATGTCCCTCGAAATTATGACGAGATCATTTGATTACTCGTCCGACCCGAGAAAAATTTGTGGGAAAATTCAATGACCTGTGGTGGGTTAAATAGATGGCATAGAGGACCATCTAACATATGGTGGGATAAGTCGAAGACCCGCGAAATTATTGTCGAGAATTTGATAGCCCGTATGACCCTCGAAATTGTGGCGAGATGATTCGATTACTCGTCCGACCCGAGATAAAATTTTGGGACAATTCGATGACCTGTGGTGGGTTAAATAGATGGCATAGAGGAGCATCTAATATATGGTCCGATAATTTGATTACTCGTCCAACCTAAGATAAAATTTTGGTATAATTCAATGACTTGTATTGGGTTAAATAGATGGCACAGAGGACCATGTATTATATGGTGGGATAATTTGATTACTCGTTGACCCGAGATAAAAGTGTGGGACAATTCAATGACTTGTGGTTGGTTAAATAGATGGCATAGAGGACCATCCAATACATGGTAGGATAATTTGATTAATCGTTGACCCGAGATAAAATTGTAAGATAATTCAATGATCTGGGGAGGGTTAAATAGATGGCATGGAGGACCATCTAATATATTGTGGGATAATTCGATGACCCGTGAAATTATTGTCAAAAATTTGATGGCTTGTATGACTCTCGAAATTATGACGAATTAATTTGATTACTCGTCTAACCCGAGATAAAATATTGGGATAATTCAATGACCTGTGATGGGTTAAATAGATGGCACGGAGGACTATCTGATATATGGCGGGATAATTTGATTACTCGTCTGACCCGAGATAAAATCGTGGGATAATTCAATGACTGTGGTGGATTAAATAGATGGCATGGAGGACCATCTAATATATGGTGGGATAATTTTAGTACTCGTCCGACCCGAAATAAAATTTTGGGATAATTCAACGACTTGTGGTTGGTTAAATAGATGGCATAAAGGACCATTTAATATATGGTGGGATAATTTGATTACTCGTCCGACCCGAGGTACAATTTTGACATAATTGAATGACCTGTGGTGGGTTGAATAGATGGCACGGAGGGCCATAAAACATATGGTGGGATAATTTGATAACTCGTCCGTCCCGAAATAAAATTGTGGGATAATTCAATGACCTGTGGTGGGTTAAATAGATGGCATGGAGGACCATCTAATATATGGTGGGATAATTTTAGTACTCGTCCGACCCGAAATAAAATTTTGGGATAATTCAACGACTTGTGGTTGGTTAAATAGATGGCATAAAGGACCATTTAATATATGGTGGGATAATTTGATTACTCGTCCGACCCGAGGTACAATTTTGACATAATTGAATGACCTGTGGTGGGTTGAATAGATGGCACGGAGGGCCATAAAACATATGGTGGGATAATTTGATAACTCGTCCGTCCCGAAATAAAATTGTGGGATAATTCAATGACCTGTGGTGGGTTAAATAGATGGCATGGGGGACCATTTAATATATTGTGAGATAATTCGATGACCCGTGAAATTATTGTCAAAAATTTGATTGTCTGTATGACCCTCGAAATTTTGACGAAATTGTTTGATTACTCGTCCGTCTCGAAATATAATTTTGGGATATAATTAAATGATCTATGGTGGATTAAATAAATGGCATGGAGGACCATCTAATATATGGTGGTATAGTTTGATTAGTCGTCCGACCTGAAATAAATTACTCGTCCACCACCTTTTTTTTTCATTTCAATTCCCTGCTTTCCTAGGAATCGTTGTAATCGTAGCAATCTCTTCAACCTTGACAATCTTTTCCCCCTTTCTGCACTGTAACTTGCACCATAATCCTTCGCTCCAGCAAGGATAGCTTTGTAATTAGAATCACTTCGACCTTTATTTGAATTAATTTACGTTTCCAATTCTCACTCTCCACTTCTCTCTTACTTATACAATTCACACCCTTGTTCTTCACCTGAGAACGCCTCAATCACTTGTCCCCGTTAAACATTCTTTTGTGTAAGCGCCAGAAGATTCCTCAAAATTATTTCGCGTGAAGCACTATCAATTACCACTAAAAATAACTACCCACATAAACAATTTGTTTGGCAGACACAAGTGTCTCTCAAATCCTGCTAGTAATTAGGGGTATTCATGGGCCGGACCGGGCCGAGTTGGCCTATACCCGAACCCGACCCTATATTTAGATCGGGTCAATTCTGAGAACCTGGACCCGACTCTAGACCCGATAAGCCCGATCATCTTCGGGTCAAGTAAAAACGCGGGTTTAGACCGGGTTAAAGCGGGCCAAAATAAATTTTTAAAAAATCAGAAACAGCAAAAACAAAAACAAAAACAGCAAAAACAAAAATAGAAACAATAAAAATAGATGGAATTAAAACAGAAGCAGAAACAGCAACAGCAGAAACAGAAATAGCATAACAGAAATAGCGAAGAAATTCATGACAAATCATCACAAATGGAGTAAATGGAGTAATAAATCCCCATTTGTTTTCAAGTATACCTAAAGAGTAATAAAATGGAGTAAATCATGACAAATCAACTCAAAATTATAACAGTAGTGCTACACGTACACCCCAAATGATACAACATACATACACCCGTATTATAATACATTGACCCCACAAAATAACCGCTCATCTCCCCGTGCCTCTCCCACTCACATCAACAGGCGCGTGAGGCCACGCTTCGCGCTTCCACTTCGACTTCTTTCAAATTCACATAAACCCCTTCATTTCAGAGAAACCCAGTCGTTTCCTTCGCTCTATCCAAACCATTCGCTCTCTTCACCCTCTCTGTTTGACATCGCCTTCCACCTTCCCTCCATCCTCTGCGATTTTCATCCTTCTACTCTCCATACCAACTGTTCCTGCGATTACGCACCCGAATAACAGAGAATAACACAATACATTGGTGAGTGCATCGGACTCACTTCGTTTCAAATGATTTTGCTTAATCGTTCGCCTTCACCGTTCGTTAGAAATGATTTTGCTTAATTTTTGTACAGTATTCGTTTTAAACACTACACTTCGCTGTGTCCTCGAAAATGTTTGTGCACACACAGCGTTAAACTTTGTGCAACGAGTGTGTGCGTTGCTTGTATCCCATGACAACATTTGCTCTAATATTTTGTGATCTGTGTGTTTATGGATCTTCGTGTTTAAGTGCTTTGCATGAAATGTTTGTGCACGCCACCTTTAAATGTTTGTGTTTAAATCGAAAAAGTTGATAATGTGAATGATGCCGAGTTACTGTTGGCTGACTTATAAATGTTTGTGCTCATCACCTATAAATGTTTGTGCTTATCTCTTATAAATGTTTGTGCTCATCATCTACAAATGTTAGTCCACGAAAATGTTTGTTACTGATTTTTGTAGCCGATTTACTCACAAATATATGCAGTAAAATGTCTGTGCTCGCATTGTATGTGCACCCCATGGACAAAAGTTTGTGCACTGGTTCGAGAAATGTTTGTGCATACTATTTTTAAATGTTTGTGCACACCACTCAATGGCACTTTGAACATCATAACTGTTTATGCATTCACCTCGTTAACTGTTGCCGAGTTACTGTTGGCTGACTTATAAATGTTTGTGCACAGCACCTACAAATGTTTACTGTTGGCTGACTTATAAATGTTTGTGCTTATCTCTTATAAATGTTTGTGCATATCTCTTATAAATGTTTGTGCTCATCACCTATAAATGTTTGTGCTTATCTCTTATAAATGTTTGTGCATATCTCTTATAAATGTTTGTGCTCATCATCTATAAATGTTTGTGCTTATCTCTTATAAATGTTTGTGCATATCTCTTATAAATGTTTGTGCTCATCACCTATAAATGTTTGTGCTTATCTCTTATAAATGTTTGTGCTCATCACCTACAAATGTTAGTCCACGAAAATGTTTGTTACTGATTTTTGTAGCCGATTTACTCACAAATATATGCAGTAAAATGTCTGTGCTCGCAATGTATGTGCACCCCATGGACAAAAGTTTGTGCACTGGTTCGAGAAATGTTTGTGCATACTATTTGTAAATGTTTGTGCACACCACTCAATGGCACCTTGAACATCATAACTAATTTGCATCTTGCATGTTTTGATCCCTTTTTTTAATTTGGGAGTGTTGATTATCCTTTACACAGTCATGGCACCTAAAAGACCATCAGCCAAGGGAAAAACTGTAGACAAAGCACCGTCGTCACCTCACAGCCCGCTCAGCAAGGCTGATAGCAGAAAGGTAATCGACACCGATGCTTCCCCCATATATCCCCATTTAAATGCACCAGACCTGTACTAAAACAACCTGTAATTCCTGTGTTCATGCAGTGCAAAATTGACACACGATGCTCGCCAAAGCAGTTGGCAAAAGTGTGTGCTGCATTGACCCGTGAACAGCGGGAAGATGTTGTGGCAATGGGTTTCGCACCATTGCTTGACATAGAGGGTGGCCAAGTTGACCACCCTTTACTCCTTGCATTGGCTGACTCGTATGACCTAACTGGTCACTTCCTTAACACCCCATACGGAAAAGTGGATGTTAAGACTGAGCTGATTGGAGCAGCACTAGGACTGCCTCACAACGGTATATCATCCATACTTTATTCTGTTTATTCTTATTTGTTCATCCAAATATTCTTATCCACACACCCACATTTATTAACTTTGCCACACGTCCTTCGTAGGGGAGGCGTTCGCTGAGGTCGGCCCCGATCATGTTGGAATGCTGGCCCCATTCAGGAAACAAAGCCTTGTCCAGCTCATTGGCATTGTCAGAGCAAACCCGGTAGGGCCCACCTTCCGGAGAGCATTTTTAATGGCTGCATTAAAATGCTTTCTCTGCCCCAACACTGCCCCGATGGCAAGCCCGGCATACCTGGCCGCAATCATGGATGTAGATGACCCCCAACGTTACAATTGGAGTCAATACATTCACGAGTGCATCGTGGACGGTATCCGGCAGTACCGGAGGAACAAGCTCAAGACCATCAACGGCTGCCTATATGTGTTGGAGGTAACGACTGTCGACTTCCCTACTTTGAACTGTAAAAGTTTGTGCAACTACATGACAATGTTTGTGCATTAACATGTAAAATGTTTGTGCCCTATCCATTGAGCATTAACATAAAATCAATTTGTGTCCCTGACATGGTTCTGAACAGTTTGTGCCACAAATCATATAATGCTGTAATGTAATCTGCAGTGTAATGAAATATACAAAACCTTTGTTTGCTTCTTGTTTTAAGGTAATTGCAATTAACTTCACTGCTTTAATGCTTGGAACCAGGTCATATACTTCCACACAAAAAGGTTTGGTCCCCAAAACCTGCTCCATATAGATCCACCGCCACCGTGGATCAGGTACTGGAGCTATGGCCGTATGAAAGACATGGTGAAAAAGGAGAGGGCTAGCTCGGTGGTAAAGCCATTTATAAAACACTTCTTTGATATTTTTTTCATATAAAACACTTCTTTACTGCTTTAATGCTTGGATATTTCCTTGATAATATGTATGGCAGGGAATGATTCACACTGGTCACCATGTGACCAAACATACCAGTGCCCCCCCGCATTAACACCAAGGACAAGCCCACCGGAGAGGCCGGCAGGGATGGGGCAAGGGCATTTACTAATGTCTACAAATGACGACGGCTTAACATTAAGCCGGTCGTCCCAATCAGGGCTGACCCCCCCACAGACAATGCCACACCAGCCGGTGATGTTTGTTGTGGCACATTGCTACTTACACAACATGGCGAGCCTGATGCACCAGCTGCCATGCAATCAGCCTCGGAACCCCCCGCAGAGTCGGCTGCCGATGATACACCGGCTGTTGGCGAAGCATCCTGTGCACCTGCTGCCGATGGCAAAATGGCCACTGCCATGTTGCCCCCCACAATCCAATCAGCGCACAGGCAAGTAAAGTATGTTTGTGCACTCAGTTTAGTAAATTTGTGCATCTCTCTGAAATGTTTGTACACCATATTTATGTGTTAATATACTAACATATCCTATCTCCCCCCCCTCGCAGCCCCAATCACGAGTGCGATGCAGACAACATAGATAGTGAGCAATCACTAGCCATTGTTGTGCACGGGGTTGTGTCCTCAATTTTGGGGGATGATGCAGACACATCCATCCCATCGTTCTCGCTGGGGATAACGCAGGATCATGACCTGCCAGCAGCCCCA
>QANU01064376.1:0-18629 GCA_003254905.1 Nissolia schottii
ACGTTGTGAACGAAAGTTACAATCATTAGAGTCTGACCTAAATCATTTCATCTAACCTTGTTCCCGTAATTGGAATTAAGGTTAGCCATTTTAACATCTGGATTAATGCTGGCGTACCTTGTTAAGCTAGTGTGCGAAAGTGACAGTTTAACAAAGGAAGCTTGTGATCCTGTCATGCGCAAAAGTGATGACAAGTTAAGAACTGGTGGCGGGCAATCAAACGATAGTTCTATGTAATAAGTAACTGGATGCATGAAACTATAATGTGATTGAAATTCCCAACAAGCTCCGGAACTACCTCTGATTTGTTTCCTATTTACTTTTTATGTTGTTATTTACTTATTTTAATTATTAAAACAATTATCAAATCCTTCACTTTATTGTTTAATTAAATAAACTCAAGAATGGTATTTTACAACTCCCTGTGGGATCGACCATACCCTATACTGCAATTGGATTCCTTTTGGAATCTGAAAGCCATAAAGTAGGTATGTATAACTACTAAAGCGCATAGAAGCTTTCAACGAACTTGGCATGGTTGTGACAAAACCTAAGCCGTGTCAAGATCTGAGAAAGTGGTTAAAAAGGCTTTCATCAGCCTCGAGCATTTCACACTACTGGCCCCGTTCAAGAAGCAAACCATCGGCCAGCTCATTGCGACGGTTCAACAAAGTCCTGTTGGACACACCCTCCGAAGAGCATTTTTAATGGCTGCATTAAAATACTTTTTATGCCCCAACACGTGCCCAATTTCCAAGCCGACGTACCTTACTGCAATTGTGGATGTTGACCAACCACACCGTTACAACTAGTCTCAATACATCCACGCAAGCATCGTTGAAGGTATCCGGCAATACCGGAAGAGTAACATGAAGACAATCAACGGGTGTCTATATGTGTTGGAGGTAATGTGTTTGCCATGCTTTTGTACTCTGTCATGTAAAGTTTGCATATTTGTTGTTGTAAAGTTTGTGCACTTACCTTCAATGTGTAATATATGCCACTAACATTCTCCCTTTCTTCTACAAGGTCTTGTACTTCCACGCACAGACCTTTGGGCCATTCAATCTTTGCAGTGATCCATTCCCACCATGGATCCGGTATTGGACATATGCCTGGATGAAGGAGATGGTAAAGGTAGAGCGAAGCAGTGCAGTGGTAAGCACGCTTATGCATTACCATTTTATGTTATGATTATTCTCAACAACTCCCTAACAGTTCATTTGGTGATTTATGTGTTAGGGAATAGTGAGCGTTGTTCCGTAAAAGACCAAAAAGCTCAAAGGTAATCTGGATGCCAAGCTGGATGGCATGCCAAAAATGGCAAACAAACAAGAAAGCAGTGCGAGGAAGGCAGTGACAAATGTATACAAGCGTGGAGGCTTGTCAAGAAGGCATTCATTGAAGCCTTGCACGAATCCCCCCGACTTTGATAATGTGGTTGCCGTGACAACCATTGATGTTTGTCATGGCATGTTGCTGCTGATGCAGCATGGCGAGTCAAACACCAATGAAGAAGCGCCACTGCAGCATGATACTTGCTGCAGAGGCCAACATGGCTGTTGCCGTTTCATCCCCGCCAGCCGCTGTTGTACACAGGCAAGTATCCAACTATTCAATAAAGTTTGCACATGTGCGCGTGTAATGTTTGTGCACATGTATATATAATGTTTGCATAAAGTTTTCCTGACATGGTCTCTTCCATTTGCAGTCCACAGTGCGATGGTGTGGACAACAACATTGCTGGTGAGCAATCACAAGATAATGTTGTCCAGTAGTGGCTAACATGGCTATTGCCATTCGTCCCAGCCAGCCGTTGCTGTACACAGGCAAGTATCCAACTATTCAATAAAGTTTACACATGTGTGCGTGTAATGTTTGTGCATATGTATACATACTGTTTGCATAAAGTTTTCCTGACATGGTCTCTTCCATTTGCAGTCCACAACGTGATGGTGTGGACAGTAACACTGCTAGTGAGCAATCACAAGACAATGTTGTCCAGCAGGTGGCCAACATAGCTATTGCTATTTCATCCTTGCCAGTTGCTGTTGTACACAGGCAAGTATAAAACTATTCAATAAAGTTTGCACATGTGCGCGTGTAATGTTTGCGCATATGTATACATAATGTTCGCATAAAGTTTCCTGACATGGTCTCTTCTATTTGCAGTCCACAGTGTGATGATGTGGATGATAACATTGCTGGTGAGCAATCACTAGACAATATTGTTCAGCGGGTTGTGTCGGACATCCTCTGCGATGATGCTGACGACTCAACCCCACGTTCTCTATGGGGTTAATAGCCGCACACCCCATCGAGCCATCGCTCCTAACCCCCCAACCCCACCAATGAACCCCTAGTGCTAAACAGCCAGCCAACACTGCAACACCAAGCTTTGATCGTGGGATTAAAGCACCATCCTAGCTGCCACCTGCTTCCCAACCTGATCGCCTCCCACAACCTCCACAGACGCAATTAGACCGCATCTACCATTGGATGCTTGACAAGAAAAGTGATCAGGGTTCTGAGTTGGGGAACTTCCCGCCTTATCCCGCGCAATGTTTTCGTCGTCTTTACCGTCGGCTACGTTAATCAGACGGTACTCTTATGGCGTGGGACCCGATTTATTTTCCCTGTTCAATTAGCGTCGGATATTGTATTTGTCCGACGGAAATACCGTCGGGAATTAGCCGACGGTAATAAATAGGACGAAAATAGTCAAATTTCTTGTAGTGCTCATCGATGTTCTCATTTTCTTTAATCTCAAAAAGCTCATATTCTCTTGTGAGCATATCAATCTTGTTTTGCTTGATTTGCTTCGTACCTTCATGGGTGATATGCAGTTTATCCCATATTTCTTTGGTCGTTGTACATCTAGACACCTTCTTGTATTCTTTGAAGCTTATTGCACACGTTATTAGATTTAGAGCCTTGGCATTTGTCTTAATCTGCCTTTTCTCTTTAGCACTCTATTCGTCTTTTGTCTTGGGAATTTGCTTCTCTATTCCATTTTCAGTTGTTGTCTTCATAGGAACAGTAGGACCCCTTGTGATAGTTTTCCACATATCATAGTCAACTGACTGTATGAATATTCTCATCCTTTCTTTCCAGTACGGATAGTTTGATCCATTGAAAAAAGGAGGACAAGCAATGGATTGTCCTTTCGCTAGATCTTATTGAATAGGTCCAGCCATGTTTTGGTTTTCTTCTCTAAGTTGTGGATCTTTACTCTCAGTTGTTAGGCTTGATATATCAAAGACCTAAGCTCTGGTACTAATTGATGGCTCAATATGGTTTAGAGAATGGGGGTTGAATCTAAGCAACTATTTTTCTTCAAAAAATTTAAATTTCTTTCTGATCAGAAAAGTTATCTCCTGAACATTTTAATCACCGCCTCACATACCCCCACCTCTTTGCTGTCACCTTGCTTCAACCTAGCACTACCACCATGTCTGACTCATCACCATCACAACTACTTTTTTTTTTGAATAATTTTTAAACAAGTTAGTACCCCTTTTTCTTCATCATCTTCAACAATAAGTCAGAAATCACCAACGCCATTCTAGAAAAATATAATCTTCATCGTCAACAACGAAGTCCCAAAACACAAATTCGTCCATCCCAACCACAACCAACAACTACCAGATCTGCCATCATCAATCATCAATAATCTCAAATCTACTAATCCCACATCGTTAGCAACAACAACAAACTAATCTAAAAAAGAAGTAGCAAAGTACGAGGGAGAGAAGACGGATGGTGAGCTTCACAGACTTGAACTTCTTAGGAGATCTCCATGTTGGCAACCTCCACGGCATCGAAACCTTCGTCGTCCACCTCAGTCTTGTTTTTATGGTCTTCAAGAAGGAAAAAAAGAGTGTAACTTTGGAAGTTTTGGAGAAGAGCTTGAGGCATTAATTAATAGGACCTGGAGCGTTAACGTTGAAGTGGATGGTGGAAACATTAATGTTGACGTGTGGGAAGGTGAAAGATAAGGGAAGGTAAACAAGACTCGCATGGTTATTAACTGCTTTGGTTGGGATACTTCTAGCCCTATGTTTATAGTTGAAAATAATTTATTATTGAAAATTTAATTAACAATTTTAACTTTTTTTTCTTTCTTTATTAAAACGTAAAATATGAGCCGTGCGCGTTTCAGCATTTAATAACCTAACAATTAAGTGGCCATAACAAACTCATAAAGAGCATAATATATATTTATACATCCAGGTCCAGAAACAATTTTACGTTGGTTTATAATTACATATAACAATTACTGCACTTACGAACTGATGGCATAACTAATTCATTAAGCTAATACACCATACAAAATACAGTATGTCTAGGAGTCACGATGCATAGACCCAATAGTAGTCCTGCTGCTCCCCTAGAACATCCTGACGCCAAGGTCTCTACTCGTCCGGTGATGCCTATTCCGCTCCGACGTACTCGTCGCGCCCACCTTGAATTGCAGCAATCTTAGAAGTCCACTTGTCAGTGAGACTCCTTAGAATCTTTCTCACGAGATCGTCATCCGGAAATGTTTTTCCGGCCATGTCCAGATTGTTGATAATTACTGTAAATCTCTCGAACATCTCATCGATGTTCTCATTTTCTTTAATCTCAAAAAGGTCATATTCTCTTGTGAGCATATCAATCTTGTTTTGCTTGATTTGCTTCGTACCTTCATGGGTGATATGCAGTTTATCCCATATTTCTTTGGTCGTTGTACATCCAGACACCTTCTTGTATTCTTCGAAGCTTATTGCACACGTCATTAGATTTAGAGCCTTGGCATTTGTCTTAATCTGCCTTTTCTCTTTAGCACTCTATTCGTCTTTTGTCTTGAGAATCTGCTTCTCTCTTCCATTTTCAGTTGTTGTCTTCATAGGAATAGTGGGGCCCCTTGTGATAGGCAAAATATCTTTTATGAAAAATTCAAGCTCGAAACTCATTTTATATATTCAAAAAATGTTTAAAAGTTGTTTATCAATTTATGCTTACATATTTAGGATCAATTGGGTTTGCAATTGTTACGGATTAGCCCAATACACCCGAATGAGCCTCCAGGGACTTCGTGGATCATGGGCCAGAAGGCCAATCCATCACCCCCAAAACGGCCATCACAGAACATGAAGGAGAATATGGATCCAGGGAGAGATCTCTGGCGCATGCGAGAGGCATCTGAGACCATAGAGAGATCCCCGAAAGCCACGTTACCGATCTTGATGGGTGATCCTCAGGTATAAAAGGACCCACACACCATGTATGAACCGATCACTCTCACTTTAGTAAATTCTTACTTGGTTGTCGTAGTGCTTGCAAGTACCCCCACCACCATCCTGGAAATCTACCAAGTAAGCTTGGAATCACAAATTTGAGAGGAGAAATAGATGAAAGGGTGCTTCAATGGTAGGCTTTTTGGTTCTTTCTTTTTCTGCTCTTGAATGATTAAGTCATATCTTCTTTTTTTTATACTTGATTTCAAGCTGACTGTTGCAGAGTTTTTAATTTCTTGCATGTTGCTTAATTTCATCTCCTTCATCAATGCCTTTCTTCCTTTTTCTCCATGATTCTTGCTGACACGAGTTGTACTTTCCATTTTCCTTTCACTGTGAAACCAAATCTCTCTCTTCTTTCTTTTATTCCTTTCCTCTCTTCAAGGATTTGCCCAAATTTTTTGCTTGACAGCTTTAATGGAGGTTTTGGCTCACGTTTTCCATCTTTCTTTCTTTTTTTTCCTTCCCTTGATTTTAGCTGACACGGGCTGCAATTTCTCTCTTATTTGCACCGTGACTACAACTCTCTTTTCTTTCTTTTATTTCTTTCCTTTCTCATGATTTGCTCACCTTTTCCATCTTTCTTTCTTGTCTTATTTTACTGCACAACTGCAATTTCCTTCTTTGTATTTAAAAATTAATTTTCGGTCCGCAGCTTTTAAGAAATGATTGAATATATTGTTTCCTTGTGTGCTCTTGGGCTTCACATTTTGACTGAATGCTTGAAGCAATATTTTGTGGGCCTCGTTCCCTTGGTTGAAACTTGAGCTTTCTTATTGTTTGGACATGTAACTTATTGGGTTGTGATTTTCTGAAACCCTGAATATACACATTAAAATATTCATACAATGTTTGTCATCATATAATTTTGCAGATTGAATCAACAATTTTTAAAGTGAATTCTAACTCTTACAATTTTTTACAGGCGCTTATCACATGTATTACTAAAATAACTTGGTGATTTTTCTTTTGGGTGAAAAAAAGAGAGATTAAGAACTGTGAATAAAAATGATATTATTCGAATGAAATTTTGATTAAAGAATACATGTATACATAGTTTTAAAAAAGGGAAAAAAAATTAAAGAATCTATGTTAAATACAACGAGAATGATTCCACCACATCTACCTGATGATTTGTGCCTCCCAGTCCTCACCTTCTTACCAACTCAACCATGGTCCAAAACAGATATTGTCTCTCTAAATGATGATTTGAGAGATTGCTTAGATCATACGAGTCACCTACCTACTGAGATAACCCTTCACTTCTTCTTCATATTCAAAAAATCCAGCAATGGTCTATCTGGGACAGGTACCAACTTCACAATCCATCCAATTGGCCACGAGATAGCAGCAAGAACAACACAAACACCCCACTGCCCCCAATTCAGCCTCTCCGTATNATGCAAAAAATAGGCCCGCGAAAATTTGAAAAAAAATTGGACCGGCCCGTTTAAGCCTGGCTCGTTTAGGCCCGATCCGTTTGGCCTGCGGGCTGGCCCGTTTACCCATTAATTTTTTATAAATAATTTTTAAATAATTTTTTTTTGAATTTTTTGAATTTTTTTGAACTTTTTTATTTATTTTTATTTTTTTAATATTTTTTTAAAAATAAATGGGCTGGCGAGCAGCCCGTTTAGGCCCGCAGACTGACCATAAACGAGCCGAGTTTGAAAAATATGCATTTTTTTTGGCCCGACCCGTTTAGCCCCGCGGGCCTTAACGGGCAGGCCTAAACGGGCTGGGCTCGCCCGTTTTGACACCCCTACGAATCACCAACCGACTGAGATAACCCTTCACTTCTACCGCCAAGTCAACGCTCAACAATCTTCACTGTGTCTTTCCTTTTATTCCGTAGGTCACAGGATGAAGTATGGCTAAATTAAATAAGTGACTACAAGTCTTTAAAAGCTCGACGCGAGAGTGAAATTAAATATTAATAATAATTTTCTTAACTTTTTGGTAATAAATTAAATTTTAATACTAAAATATTTATTGTTTACCATTATTTTATTTTTTTTATTTTTAATATGTAGAATTATATATATATATATATATATATATATTGAATACAATTAAATATTAAATGTTACTTTTTCCTCGCAGTGGCGCGCTGGTTGTGAGTTTTGGGACTGTGAGGATGACATTTACCTATTAACTCACATTCTCAACTAGTTGGCCCCAATGATCCTAATAGAGGAAGAATAGCTTTAGCTTTTCAAACTCCATAAGTTAGTTACAACAGCTAGCACTACAGCTGTCAAAGTTAGTTAAATTGCTGTTATATTGCTAATTGTAAATTAGTTAGCTCTAGCTTGCACTCCAAGCTAACTTGTTCTTGTATATATATTGAGCAAGTGCTCTAATACAAACTTGAGAATTCTTTTTTTCAATTCAATCAAGTTTTATCATGGTATCATCACGTTTCTCTAGCTTCCGCTGCTCCACCATTTTTCATTTCCTTCAACCTGCTGCTATGGCTGTTTTTCTCTGATCTTTGCTCTCTGCTTTCCTAATTCTCCAATTTTTCGCTGCTGTTGCCATGGCTGCATCTTCAGCACCTGTTCTTGATCCTGCTCAGGATCCTTCCTCCCATTTCTACCTTCACCCGAACGAGAATCCATCGTTGGTTCTTGTGTCCTCTCTCCTTGACGGCTCCAATTATCATGGCTGGTCCAGGGCAATGCGGATGGCGCTCTTGTCCAAGAACAAGATCAAATTTGTAGATGGATCTGTCACCATGCCTGCTCCTTCATCCACACTCTTCAACCAGTGGGAGCGTTGCAACCACATGGTTCTGTCGTGGCTACTGCGTGCTGTGGAGCCTCCGATTGCACAAAGTGTGCTGTGGATTGATAAGGCTTGTGATGTGTGGAGAGAGCTCAAGGAACGATTCTCGCAAGGTGATTTGCTGCGTATCGCGGATCTTCAGGAAGAGGTCTCAGCCATGAAACAAGGTGAACAATCTGTTACTCAATTTTTCACTGCCATGAAAGTTTTGTGGGATGAACTAGACATCTTTCGCCCTCTCCCTTCTTGCAAATGCATCACTCCTTGTTCTTGTGGTGCCTTTGGTGACATCAAGAAGCAAAGGAAGGCTGATAAGGCCATTCGATTCTTGAAAGGTTTAAATGAATCGTACCAGTCCATTCGATCACAAGTGTTGATCATGGATCCATTACCTTCTCTCAACCGCATATTCTCCCTTGTTATCCAACATGAGCGACAATTGCAGCATGAGTCAGGTTCCAAGGCCATGCTCAATTTTACTACTGCAACCCAACCTTCTGCCACCACTGAACCTCAGAAGTTTTCTAAAGAACAAGGGAAATCCAAAAGAAATGCCAAGAAATGCACATTTTGCAATTACTTTGGTCACACGGTTGATGAATGCCATAAGAAACATGGCTATCCTCCTGGCTATAAAAGCAAGAAGTCAGTTAATGCTGCTGCCAGTGCTGGTGCCCCATCCTCCCAGGATTCACCTCAGCAATCTGCATTCAGCTTCACTGCAGACCAATATCAGAGCTTGCTGGCTCTGATCCAGCACCCTCAACTGCCACACCAGGTTCAATTTGCTCAAGCAAATAACACTTCTTCCACTCCAATGCCACAAAGCTCAGGTACAAGGTATTGGATTATTGATTCTGGAGCCACTGATCATGTTTGCTGTTCTAAGCATCTTTTTCAGTCTTATAGGGCAATTGATCCCCCTATTCCTGTTTCCTTGCCAAATGGGCAAATTGTCACAGCAACACATGCAGGAACAGTTTTGTTTACTGAGAATTTTCACTTGAACAATGTCCTCTACTTGCCTCATTTTAATTTCAATCTGATAGCTGTCAATAAGCTTTGCCATGATTTGGAATGCTACCTTACAATGTTCCATGATCATTGCATCATACAGGGCAAGGACACCTTGAAGAGGATTGGAGCTGCTAAGGCTGTCCAAGGACTTTACATTTTAGATAATTCTCATTTTTGTAATTCTTTACACCATACATGTAACTCTGCTGCTGTGTTACCTGTTTCTGCATCTGTTTCAATGTCCAATAAACATTTCAATCTTTGGCATTTTAGACTTGGTCATGTGCCAATTCCAATTTTGAAAGAAATACAAAATACACATTGTGATGTTACTGCTCCTGTTAATGCTTTTCCATGTGACATATGCCACTATGCCAAACAAAAGTCTCTACCTTATCCCACAAGTAATTCAGTTTCCACAGCTTCTTTTCAATTAATTCATGTGGATATTTGGGGCCCTGTTGCCACTCCCTCAATACAAGGGCACAAGTATTTCTTAACAATTGTAGATGACTATAGCAGGCATACATGGACCTATTTTCTCAAATCCAAAGCCGAAGCCTCTCCATCTCTCAAGAGCTTCATTGCTATGGCAGAAAATCAATTCAACACCAGAATCAAAAAGGTCAGGTCAGACAATGGCCCTGAATTCTTTCTCAAAGATTTTTATGCATCTAAGGGCATCATTCATCATACTAGCTGCATTGAGACTCCCCAACAGAACTCCATAGTTGAGCGCAAGCACCAACATCTATTGAATGTTACAAGGTCTTTGTTATTTCAAGCAAATTTACCTCATTGCTTTTGGTCTTTTGCTGCAGCCCATGCCACCTTCCTTATTAATAGATTGCCTTCTAAGGGTTTAAACATGTCCACTCCTCACAATCTCTTATTCTCTAAAAATCCTGATTTTTCATTTCTAAAAGTCTTTGGTTGTCTAGCCTTTGCAACCACTTTACATAGAAACAGGACAAAATTGGATAAGAGAGCTAGGAAGTGTATTTTCCTAGGTTATAAGTTTGGGACAAAGGGCTTTCTCTTGTTTGATCTCAAGTGCAGGGAGATATTTTTAAGCAGAAATGTGGAATTTTATGAAGATCATTTCCCTTTCCACTCGGTTTCTCCAGAAACAGCAGAACCTTCAACCTCCAATCAGCTCATTTTGCCTACTGCTGAATTTCTGTTTGGTCCTGACAGCCAGCCTGCACAGCCAGAACTTCCTGTCATCAACCTGCCATCTGATGACAGTGCTCCAGAAACTGCTACACAGCATGTTCAACCTCCTCGAAGGTCATCTAGGCAGAAGAACTCCCCAGCATACCTTAGGGACTTTCATTACAGCTTGGTGCAAGGCATTCCTTCCCCTCATACTGCAACATACCCCATTGAGAGTGCTCTTTCTTACAATTCCCTTGGTACAACTCACAAGCACTTCACCCTCCAGGTTTCTTCTGTCAGTGAACCAACCTCATATTCTCAGGCAGTGAAGCATGCCTGCTGGAAGGAGGCTATGGCTACTGAAATCTCAGCTTTACAGCATAACAAAACATGGGAATTGGTGGACCTACCTGCGGGAAAGACTCCTATAGGTTGTAAATGGGTCTACAAAGTTAAGCTCAAAGCTGATGGCAGCCTTGAGAGGTACAAAGCACGTTTGGTAGCAAAAGGATACACCCAAACGCATGGAATTGACTACTTGGACACTTTCAGTCCAGTAGCCAAGATGACAACAGTCAGGTTGCTGCTTTCTCTTGCAGCAATCAAGGGCTGGTTCCTACACCAGTTAGATGTAAACAATGCCTTTCTCCATGGGGAATTACATGAGGAAGTGTACATGAAGCTCCCTCAAGGCTTTCACAGTAAGAAACCGAACCAAGTGTGCAGATTGTTGAAGTCACTCTATGGTTTGAAGCAGGCCAGCAGGCAGTGGTTTTCTAGGCTGTCCACTGCCTTACTTTCTTCTGGCTACAAACAATCCCAATCGGATCACTCACTCTTCACCAAGTCCAGCAATGGTTCCTTCACAGCATTGCTTGTGTATGTAGATGACATCATCCTTGCCGGCAATGATATGGCTGCAATTTCCTCTATGAAGGCATATCTTGATGGCATGTTCAAGATAAAGGACATTGGTGAACTTAAATACTTCCTTGGCCTTGAAGTTGCTCGCAGTTCCAAAGGAATTACAATTTCCCAAAGGAAATATTGCCTGGACATCATTGCTGATTCAGGGCTGCTTGGTTGCAAACCAGTTACTACCCCCATGGATCCCTCTCAGAAGTTAAGCAAAGAATCGGGTGAATTACTTCCTGATGCAGCATCCTATAGGCGTTTGATTGGGAGGCTGATTTATCTCACAACAACTAGGCCTGACATTGCCTTTGCAGTGAACCAGCTAGCCCAATACATGGCTGCCCCAACCACTCTCCACTTGCAAGCTGCAACTCGAGTTATCAAGTACCTCAAAGCTTCACCTGGCCTTGGCATTTTCCTGTCTTCAGCATCAGAAATCCAGTTAAAAGCCTACAGTGATGCCGATTGGGCTGGCTGCGTCGACACTAGAAGATCAACCACAGGGTACTGTGTTTTCCTTGGTGACTCCATGGTGAGTTGGAAATCTAAGAAACAGACCACTGTTTCCCGTTCTTCTTGCGAAGCAGAATATAGAGCACTAGCAGCTGTGACATGCGAACTGCAGTGGCTGACATATCTCCTGGATGATCTTGGGATCCAACAGTCCAATAAAGCTGCCATTTACTGTGATAGTAATTCTGCAATCCAGATTGCTCGTAATCCAGCTTTCCATGAGCGTACTAAACACATCGAATTGGACTGCCATTTGATTCGTGACAAAGTCCAGAACGGGTTCCTTAATCTACTTCCCATCCAGTCCAAGCTTCAACTTGCGGATGTACTCACCAAGCCCCTGACTACTGGTCCTTTTCAGTTCTTAATCAACAAACTTGGCTTGCTAAACATCTACAAAGATAGGCCGCCTGATATGCAGCAGCAAAAGCCTGCCAAGTTTGAGGGGGGGTAATAGAGGAAGAATAGCTTTAGCTTTTCAAACTCCATAAGTTAGTTACAACAGCTAGCACTACAGCTGTCAAAGTTAGTTAAATTGCTGTTATATTGCTAATTGTAAATTAGTTAGCTCTAGCTTGCACTCCAAGCTAACTTGTTCTTGTATATATATTGAGCAAGTGCTCTAATACAAACTTGAGAATTCTTTTTTTCAATTCAATCAAGTTTTATCAGATCCGATATAATTTATAGACGATAATTAGTCACGTGTCAACATTTTAGAGAATTTGTTAACTTCCAAATCAAAATAGCTTCCAGAAAGGAGGAAAGGACCAGTGAACTGATGCAATGATGGAATCTTTCAAATTCCTTCCTTCCTTCCTTCTTTCTTGCTTGATATATAAAGAAGAAAACCCGTTACATCAACATGGCTCGACCTATTCAATAAGATCTAGTGAATGGACCTCCTTTTTTTCAATGGATCAAACTATCCGTACTGAAAAGAAATGATGACTATTCATACAATCAACTATCATAAGTGGTCCCATTGCAGTCTCTAAACGTACATAACAAAGTAAGAATACAACTCTCAGGTCTGACTTTTATCCAAACAAACCATTAATACAACTCTCAGCCTTTGTGCGTGTGAAATGATTTTTCACACTTGTCCCATTGAAGGAAGTAATGGTGTTAGTGGCAGTCAATAATTAGGTTCGGTTTTGAGGGAGGGGTTTGGGGGTTGAATAGCAATTATAGAATGTAGTAATATTAATCAATTCCCATTCCATGTTTGAGACTATCCCTATGGTATGTTTTTCCTCGTAGTTGTGGTCGTTTGAGCGTGGACATCTTAAAGTGACAATCCCATGGTCCTTCTTCCCTGTATATAAGTGACCACGTGCTCTCTGATTTTGTGCATTCCGATTTCGCTCATCTTCTTGCCTGTGCGATTCTTCCAATAGTACTTACATTAACACCAGTTTGACGTACCTATTATTAGCATTGGTCATTGAAGTAGCTGAATCTTCAATCCAGAACAAATTGTTCTGTTATATAATACCATGTCAGTAATCCTCCCCACAAACTTGGAGGGCATTGAGGCACCCAATATGACAATACCCAGTAAAAGGTGGCCCTCTGCCTCAGCGGTTATCTGTTGGTCTCGAGCCTCCGTGCCGTCACACTTCACTCCCAACAAAACCAACAAAAGGAAACAACCAATAACCAAACCGCCTTCTCCATCTTTCACCGTTATTGATTTGAACCCACAACCACAACCACAACGACCCTTCACGATTGATCAAGTGAGTCTCACGGAGATTGTCAAAGAGAAGAACCTCGAGAGCCTCAAGAAACACGGCGGGGTCGAAGGCGTGGCCGCATCCCTCGAAACCAACACCGAGCACGGCATCAAAGGCGGCGACTATGCCCAAGACATTACCCGCAGGCACCAAGCGTTTGGTTCCAACACTTACCCCAGACCCTCTTCCAAAGGCTTCTTCCACTTCGTGGTGGAAGCCTTCAAGGATCTCACAATTCTCATCCTCCTCGGCTGCGCGGCGCTCTCGCTTGGCTTCGGCATCAGGGAGCACGGCCTCAAAGAAGGTTGGTACGACGGCGGAAGCATCTTCTTAGCGGTCTTCATCGTCATTTCGATGGCATCCATAAGCAACTTCAGGCTGAGCAGGCAATTCGACAAGCTGTCTCAAGTGAGCAGCGGCATACAAATTGAGGTGGTGAGAAGTGGGAGGCGCCAACAGATCTCCATCTTCGACGTAGTCGCCGGCGATGTGGTTTGCTTGAATATCGGCGATCAAGTCCCCGCGGACGGCTTATTCATAGATGGACATTGGCTGCGAGTGGACGAGTCTAGCATGACTGGGGAGAGCGATGACGTGGAGGTTAACAAGCTCCAGCACCCGTTCTTGTTCTCCGGCACAAAGGTGGCTGATGGTTATGCCAAGATGCTAGTTACATCTGTAGGCATGAACACCAAATGGGGCCAAATGATGAGCTCGATTAGCCGCGAAATTGACGAGGAAACCCCTCTGCAGTCGCGGCTAAATGAGCTAAGGTCGACCATTGGGAAGGTTGGTTTGGCCGTTTCCTTTCTAGTCCTTGTTGTTCTGCTGATCCGTTACTTCACGGGGAACACACAGGACGTGAGCGGGGTCAGCGAGTTCAACGGAAGCAAGACCAAGTTGGGCGATGCGACGAATGCGGTTGTGGCCATCGTTACTGATGCGGTCAGAGAGTTCAACGAAAGAAAGACCAAGTCAGGCGATGTGATGAATGCGGTTGTGGCCATCGTTGCTGATGCGGTTACCATCGTCGTGGTTGCGATCCCGGAGGGGCTGCCGCTGGCCGTGACGCTGACTCTGGCTTATTCGATGAAGAAAATGATGGCCGATCAAGCGATGGTGAGGAAGCTCTCAGCGTGTGAGACCGTGGGCTCTGCAACGTGTATTTGCACTGACAAGACAGGCACCCTTACGCTCAACCAGATGAAAGTGACCAAGTTTTGGTTAGGCCTGGAGCCTGTGGAAAAGCCGGTCACTCCGTTTGTTCTTAGACTTATCCAAGAAGGAGTGGCTCTCAACACGACCGGCGGCGTGCACAAGCCCTCCCAATCAGGTTCTGACTTCGAGTTTTCAGGTAGCCCCACGGAGAAGGCGATCCTCTCTTGGGCCGTCTCGGACTTGAACATGGAGATGGAGACGTTGACGAAAAGCTGCTCGGTCCTTCAGGTTGAGACCTTCAACTCGAAGAAGAAGCGGAGCGGGGTTCTGCTGAGAAGGCATGCCGACAACACGGTTAGCGCACACTGGAAAGGAGCTGCCGAGATGGTGCTGAACCAGTGCTCAAGTTACTGCGAAGCTTCTGGCGTGGTGAGAGATCTTGACAGTGATAGTAAGCTGAAATTTGTACGCATCATTCAAGGCATGGCCGCTAGTAGCCTTCGCTGCATTGCCTTTGCGCACGTGGAAGTTGCAGAAGAAGAAGGCGACGCCGTGGTAAAAGATAATGGCCTGACATTGCTAGGACTAGTCGGAATTAGGGATCCTTGCCGTCCAGGGGTGAAGGGTGCGGTGGAAGCTTGCCAACGCGCCGGCGTAAATGTCAAAATGATCACAGGTGACAACGTTTTCACAGCGAAAGCCATAGCAACCGAATGCGGCATACTTCGGCCTGGCCAGGACACAACTGAGGCAGTGGTAGAAGGGGAGGAGTTCCGCAACTACACCCGCGAAGAGAGATTGGAGAAAGTAGACAAAATCTGCGTGATGGCGAGGTCTTCCCCGTTGGACAAGCTGCTAATGGTTCAGTGCCTGAAACAGAAAGGCCACGTGGTTGCGGTCACCGGGGACGGCACCAACGACGCCCCTGCGCTCAAGGAAGCCGACGTCGGACTTTCTATGGGGGTTCAAGGCACTGAGGTGGCCAAGGAGAGCTCGGATATTGTCATATTGGACGACAATTTCACGTCAGTGGTCACTGTTCTGAGGTGGGGTAGATGTGTCTANAGAGTCATCGGGTGTTGTGGATGGGTTGGTGGTGAAGAGGACCGAGAGGGTGGCAACGAAAAGCCACCGGTTGGGAGATCCAAGCCCCTTATCACTAACATCATGTGGGGGAATCTATTGGCCCAAGCTTTTTACCAGGTAGCAGTTCTGCTGACCCTTCAGTTCAAAGGTGAGTCCATCTTTGGCGTGACGTCGGCGGTGAACGACACGTTGATCTTCAACACGTTTGTTCTCTGCCAAGTGTTCAACGAGTTCAATGCGAGGAAGCTGGAGAAGAGGAATGTTTTCAGAGGCATGCACAGGAGCAAGTTGTTCTTGGGCATCATTGGTTTCACGATGGTCCTTCAGGTGGTGATGGTTGAGTTTCTCAAGAAGTTTGCTGATACGGAGAGGCTGAATTGGGGGCAGTGGGGTGTTTGTGTTGTTCTTGCTGCTATCTCATGGCCAATTGGATGGATTGTGAAGTTGATACCTGTCCCAGATAAACCATTGCTGGATTTTTTGAATATGAAGAAGAAGTGAAGGGTTATCTCAGTAGGTAGGTGACTCGTATGATCTAACCAATATCTCAAATCATCATTTAGAGAGACAATCTCTCAAAATTTGGATTCTCCCTTGATTGTAGATGATAGAAGTAACAAAAGGACGTGCAGGTATTTATATATAGATAATATATCAGCTTTAGAATTTAAATTTTTCAATTGAAATTTAAAATTAAAAAAAAAAAAAACACTGTTTGGGGTTGTTGGTCACAACCATTGCTTCAAAGACTTTTTGCCACCAAAGACTTTATATATATATATATACATAGAGCCTTCAATTTAGATGAAAAGTTATGCAATGATAAAAAGTTTTTGTACTTTGAATTCACCTTTTGCTAGATTTAGGAGATTTCCATGTAGAAATAACTTGAATAAGCCTAAAATAATAAATAGTTAGTCATATATATATATATATATATATATATATTTATATAAAAAGATTCAATCAACAACAATCATTTCACACCAGGAAGCTCATTGCATCAGTTCAGTGGTCCTTTCCTCCTTCCTGGAAGCAATTTTGATTTGGGCGATAACAAATTCTCTAAAATGTTGACACGTGACCAAATAGTGCATTGCTAAATGTGCAATCATTAGTGAAACTATTCAAGTTTTATTAGAATTAAATTTGTATGGTATTAACAGGATAAGTTCCCGTTTATGGCTAGAGAAACATCCTTTGGCATAATATTTAAGCCAAATTTTACCCCACACGCTGTTTGGTAAACCGGAAAGTAGGAAACATTTTGAAGGAAACATCAAATGGTTGATTTCAGCAATTTTTTTAATTAAATAAATAAATAAACTGAATTTTGAAACACCATTACTACATTTTTAGTGCTTATAAGGTACTGTTGAGATCCCAAATCATTTGCACTTTTGTCAACTACATGTAGCATCTGGCTAAGAACAAAATGCAACCTTCCTCAATGCCAATAAGGTATTTTTGCAAATCAAAATGAATCATTTTTCATACAAATTCCAGAACCAGCACCTCATTAAATTCACTGGAATTTCACCAATGTCACCCATGGACAGAGAATTTGAAGAAAGATGGGGCCAATAAACAGGGCATCATCCCTCATCAGCTAGTGGGCTTAGGCTATTAGAATGGAAGTCACCAATTCCTTACCTTTTCTGAGGCCAAGCTCTAATGCTGGTTCTGATTTCTGTGGGAATGGTGATACTTAATTGGTCCATCAAAAAGCAAGTTTCTCAGCTAATAACTAAAGTTGAAGATATAAAAGAGGCTATGCACAAGAATGCAGAGACTCCGAGCCAAGGACCCACGCAAGATATATAAATTGGAGCCATTTTATTAAGGGTTTAAAAACTTTATTGACTGCATTAATATCCAAATTCCAAACAAAACAAAACATGATACTATATTTGTCTGAAAGAGGAATATAATAAGAAAAAAACACAGATTCCTACAAACAAAGGAAATCAAAGTGTACATTAAGTGAAAAACAACAAAAAAGCAGACATCAACCTAAAAGAATCCCATCAAACAAATATTCCTAAAGATTGCACTATCCAACTCCTGTAAAGATCCGTAGAAGACATATTCCTGAAACAAAGCACTTTGCAAAAGACTAAGCCAGAAAAACTACCTATCCCAGAAGTTATATAAGTGAAAACCTTGTGATGCTTATGCTACAATCAAATGCACAATTCCATGTAAACAATGTAAACTTCCGCATGGCCTTTCCCTATGACATGTAGCTTTATCAAAAAATGGAAATACAAAGAGTCATGTCCAGAAACAAACGAAAAATAGCATGTAGTAGGTGTATTAGAAAGATAAACAGTAGCGCCTTCTCGTTAATCATAGTCATTACAATGCCATCAGCAAATGAAAAAAGTCCTAAATATGCTCCAATGTAGAGAGAGAAAGAAAAGCTACCTGGTGTACATTTCCCAATTAGTTTTTCAAAATTATTGCCTAGAATCTGAAAATTATCAACAATGAAATTCTCAGATGGCATTCCCATTTTAGCAAAAATGTGATGACAAGACAGAACTTCTCTGTGAAAGGGTACATTCAACTTGAGATCCTCGATTTTGAACTACTACGGAGGAAACCACAATGGACACTTCATTTCAAGCATATGATTATAACAGGAGCGTGTTGATCTCAACTACAGCCCAAAATTGCACATCTGCACAAACTCCATGTCATTGTCAACATATTTGGTCCAGAGATTTTTGTATTGATTCAAAGCAATATCAAGCCACGGTTTCATGTTTCCGTTGTAATGAATGACTGCAGCATTGTTGATCTCGTCCATGCTGATACTAGGATTGTACCCTAGCCCAAGCACGTGCCAGGATTTGTCCAATGACTTCGTTGTGGCATAGAAGGTGATCAAGCCAGGTGGAAGGGTCCCCGATTTCCACAATGTTTGGTCCTCATTCTGATAACAGAACCATAAAGAAAAAAGAAAATTTAG
>QANU01064388.1:1487-13107 GCA_003254905.1 Nissolia schottii
AAGCATGATAGAGGTTTTTATCCTCTTCAGAACTAGTCTCAGTAATGGCTGTAGGTTGATCCATTACTAATGCGAGGTCCAAATCCATAAAGCCCAAATGGAAGTGGATTTGTTCAGACCACTCATCATAATTCAACCCATTGAATTTGACAATACCATTAACCGCACCATACACGTTCACAGAAGCTGCAAAGTATTATACAAACTCACACATTAATGCTTTGAGTAACTTTAATAAATCCAAACAATAACTTTCAGTTATGTATCTAAGTTCACCTTTGGGTGATACTTAAATCCATAATTTTAAAATATAATATATCAACCACACTCGAGCCAACATGTATGTTATCTTTGGATATACAAACATGTTCAATAAGCATGTCAATATGTCACCATAATATCATTAATTATAAGCAATGGTTCACCTTTGGGCAACCTCATAGCATACAACAATTAATGATTCCTTTATTTAATTGTGAATAATCACAAAATAAATTATATATTAACCTCTTACAATTATGTCAATATGTCACTATAATATCATTAATCATGAGCAATGGTTCACCTTTGGGCAACCTCCTAGCATAATAATTAATGATTCCTTTATTTAATTGCGAATAATCGCAAAAATTTAAAATTCCTAAATATTAACATCTTACAGTTAATTTCCGTAATGGCTAAAAATATTAATTTCTAGCCAAAAATATTTTATTAGCCCATCCTTAATTTTGTTTGCATTTCACAAAACAAACCGAGCTCATTCAGCAAAATAACAAAATATCATAGGCAGAAAATATTTGATTCAATCATCAAAACAAAAGGATATGATCTTTTAATTTGCCCACTTTCTTTAAAATTCGACCCATCAGCACAACAAAAATTATGATTGATAAGTCCAAAAATATTTTTCTGTCAAGCCACAAAATTAGCCCAAAATAAAAGGCTCCTTCAGTTGTGACAAAAAAAAAACCCATTAAGCAAAACAAGAAACCCATTCTAGTTTGTTAGCCCATTATGAAAACACAAAAACCCATTCTGTTTTAACCCAAAGTCATTTTTAACCAACCAAAATAATAATAATAACATCCATTAGGCCCAAGCACGAAAAAAAAATTTTCCGTGGCCCATACACAAAACAAAAAATGTTTTGACAAAAATAATACAACTGTAGCCCAACAAAAACATTCTGGTTTTTTCAATAATCAACAATAACAGCAAAAAACCAACAGCCACCACAGCAAAACCCTTGCCGCCGTCAGGACCCATCGCCGCCTGCTCATGAGCCGCCGCCAGAACTATTTACAGGCGCAGGCTCATGCACCGCCACGGACCAGGCGCAACAACCCGCAAACGGTGGTGGCAGCCCCAGTTCACTGCGCAAACGGTGGCGTCCTTCTCGCACAAAACGCGGCAACAGCAAGCCGCCAACCACGCACCCGCAGCAGCAATGCCGCCTTCTCGTCCTCTGCAGTAGCGACACCGCCACACTTGCCGAACGGTGGCGAGCGCTACCGGCGCTGATCTCGGGGAGGAGGGGAACTTCCTTCCGAGGCCTATACGCGGCATCCTCATGAGTCTGTTATAAACTAACATAACGTGGCTTACGCCTTCGCGATTAACCTCTTTGTTCCTCTCACGCCGCCGCCAGAAAAGGATCAGCACAGGATGGCCACACGAAGGTGGATGGGCACGGCCACAAGTCCCAGTGTAATATAGGGATGAAGAAACCGTGTATGCTCAAAAGTGAAAGTCTTTAATTCCCAAATTCTTAGAAAAATTTCAATTAGGGTTCACAGGAGAGCAATATGAGAAAGAAAATTTTATTCCCAAATAGGGTTCAGAAATTTTGGGAGAAATATATAAATAACAAATAACACATTATATTTCCAAATTCCCAATCCTCAAAATTTGGGTTCATTACATTTGGAAAAAGATACAATAAACAAATAAATAATACAATTTTGGACAATCATAAATTCCATAACCAAAAGCTCTGATACCACATGTAAGTTGTGATTTTCCAATTGAACAATTCATGGAAACAACGATCTTGAAATTTATGATTATCACATTGTAAATAAGGTCGAGAATGATAGACATACCCGGATCCATTGTCGTGATTGGATGGAATTGACAAATTCTTTTTCCCTCTCTTCCTTTGATCCTTACAACCCCTTCTGATGGTGAGAAGAACGGCAGACCTCAAACCCTAATGTTTAGGNTAAATAAGGTCGAGAATGAGAGACATACCCGGATCCATTGTCATGATTGGATGGAATTGACAAATTCTTTTCCCCTCTCTTCCTTTGATCCTTACAACCCCTTCTGATGATGAGAAGAACGGCAGACCTCAAACCCTAATGTTTAGGGAATTCTTTGGAATCCTTTAAACACTCGTATCCCTTTCTTTGAGTAATGCCATCTTATTATAAGGGAGAGGGGATGGTCGGTTTTACTAAAACACCCCCCACTAACTCTATCATATCTTATAGAATCAATTGCCATCATCTTGATTCCCTTTAATTAGAGTTAGTATCACTATAAGATACATGGACTAAATCTTTATGAGATTACGAAATAATCTTACATAAGATTAATTTGCTTTTTTGATAATTCTTGTAAATTATTTAACTCTCGTTCCTTTGGAGGCATGAGAAACTCTAATTTAACTTCTCGTCCTAAAGAGTAGAGATAATTCCTTTGTTAGAAACATAGAAAGGATATAGGAGCGTTAAAAAAGGAGTTCCTAATATCATTTCTTGACTTATATTCTTGACCAGAACAAAAGAAGTTGTATAACAAATTTTGTTCTTACAGATTTTTGCGTTTGAGAGTTTATAATTAATTTTTAATCTTGATCCATTTGTACAGGCTAAGTTTTCTGTAGTTTTCTCATAAAACCTTCTTGAATACAGTTAATATCAGCGCCTGAATCAATCAAAGCAGTGATATTAAACTTCTCATTGTGAATAATTAATGTTATATTGCAATACCACTTGTGTTGAGTGATAATGCTAAGCATATTAATAAATTGATCAGTGTTTTCCGATCCTGGAGATTGGTTATGGGCTAGAATAGCCTTTCCCAGATCTTCATCTGATTTTTGGGATCGAAGAATCTCTTTTCCTTTAGGTTGTAATATCTTGAAGTTTAGAGATAAAAACTCATCTTTTAATTCTTTAATTTCTGCTTTTAAATTTTTTATTTCGTTTTGTAAATATTTTATAGGGATTTGTTCTTTAGGTTTTTTAAATCTATTGATTACTTCATTCATATCTATCGGAATGATTTGAACTTGTTGTTGTTCCTGTTTTTTAACTAGTTCTCCTAGTTGTAGAATGAATTCCGTTTTTAAGGGTGAATCTTCCATTTTATCTATTATTGAAATTAGTGTTGAAGTTTGTTCTGCATCTAAGACATTTACTTTCTTGATGCAGTCAGCACAAGGGTACAAACCCGGGCCTAAGCAGTTTTCATCGTCTGAAGATTCTTCAAAAGACGAAGAGCTTTGGACTAACTGGTGTACCTCATAGGGATCTTCTTGATCGCTTACGTCCAATGTAGAGGTTGAGCCTTCTGAGATTTCGGGCTCAGAATTTATTAGGATGTTGATTAGGCTTTTCTTTAATTCTTCATCTATTTTTAGTTCATTAAGTTTTTGTTGAGTTGTACATTTATTGGCATAATGACCAGGTTTGCCACACTTCCAGCAAACATTTCCTTTTTTCTTTCCCTTTTGATTCTTACGTGGTGATATTTTCTTGTAAGGTTTAGATTGATATTGAGACGATTATACCTATGTATTTTTATATGGTTTAGTGAGTGGTTTTGTTTTATAAGGTTGGGTTGCCTTTTGTTTTCTTTTAATGTTAGCCCTTGGTGTCTTTAGAGGCTCTACACCATATTGGTAGCAGAAGGTGCCAAGTTCTCTTTTATTAAATGTTGATTCTTTACGCATTTTATTCTGGAGTTTAAAGTTAGTACAGACTTGAATTCCAGTTTCTACTACTACTGTGTGGATTTCTCCATAGGTTAACGCATCATAATTAAGAGCTCCTCCTTGGAGATTTTGAAGGTTAAGCTTTACTTTTTCTGCGAAGAGTTTTGGAAGACCAGAGACAAATTTCTCTTTCCAAAATCCCGCCGAGCCATCTTTTCTAAGGGTTACCTTAGATAGGAAGGTGTCTTTATACCAACGGTAGTCAGACATTGTAGGGCAGTATAAGTTTGCTAACTGTCCTGCAACTCGTTCCTTAAACATGGTTGGATCACCAATAAAATTTTTCATTATTGAGTATATTAAGGTGGCGACGACATCTTGCTCGCCTCCTTCTGTCTTTACGGCATTAAGTATGGTAGCTTTATCTTGGGCAGTGAGAAGGTTATCCCACCATCCTTTGAGCTAACCAGTAAAGCCTTGGGTTAAGGCCTAAGCAGCATGTTTATTGTCATTTTCTTTAGTGAGATAGGCATGGGCGCACATAGACATCTGGCAAGTCAAATCTAGGATTTGTTGTTCTGCCATGCCCTCTAAGTTCCATTCTACCAAGTCTACACCACTATAGGAAGTTTGAACTAATTGAGAACGTTCCTCAAACTGTACATCAGGATATGTAGGCCGAGGGTAATAATTTCTCAATTTGGGATATTGATATTTCTTTTGAGTTAATTTGTTGATCTCTTGTGCTTCAGTGTTAATCATATTGATGGATTGATTAGACTTTAATTTTTCTAATGTTTTTCTTATTTCTTCCACCTTTTGATCGGTGTCAGAAGACAGTTTTATTGACTCTAAATCTTTTGAATAATTTCCTATTTTATAGATAGGGGTTGCTTTAGATTTTGAACTGCTAGGAATGTCTATTTTACATTCTAGTCTAGTTAATTGTTTTGACATGATTCCTAACATAGTGTTGGAATAATTTAGTTGTTGATGAACTCCTTTAAAATCTGCTTTACTTAAAGGTTGATCTTCTTTAAGTATTGTTTTAAAGGGTATAGCTTCTACTTCAATTTTGGAGTGTTGAATTTAAATTCCTTCTACTCGAGGATACTCAGATTCTATAGTAGAATCATTGAATAACTTCCACGCAGTTACTCTTTTTTCTAAAGGGTTTATTTCCTTTAGATAATGTTGATTAAACCAATGGAAAAAGTAGAGATTGATCTCATTCTGTCCCATATACTGGTAGAACCTGCTTCTAATCTCGTCTCTTTCCTCTTTAGTGTAGTTTTGGAAAAACTAGTCTACTCTTGGTTTATTATAGGGTGCTGTAAAGTCTTGCCTAATCCATTATTTATCAATTTGAAAAGAAGTTTCTTTAGTTAAAGTATTGATCATTTGAGTTGTTGTAGGAGAGTATTGAGGATGATCAGAGGCGGAAGGATAATTAGGAGAAGAAGGTGCTGTACGGGGTTCTAGATGGAAGAAGGCGTTAGGCCAGTAAAACAAGGGATATCTTGCAAAAGAAGATAAGCCTAAAAACAAGAAAGTATTGTATTCGAAATCTTGCTCAATTAGAGGCTGAGCGGTTTAAAAAAAAACAGAAAGTGTTATCAAAATTTTGAACAATTTGATAATAAAAGTAAAGTCGGCAAAATATTGTAAGTAGGGAAAGTAATTGCTCAACGCGATTGAAATATTCTTCAATTAAAATGCTATAAATAAAGTAAATCATGAAAACTTACAAATATTGATAGTAGATCTTTATTGATATTGAACTTCAAGGACTATAAGCGTTGGTGATTTCAGAGGAAATTTTTCAGTGGTAGTTCTTGACTGATTTTTCACTCTGTCCTCTAATGAGAAGGAGCACCCAATTTATAGAAGATTGGGGCGATGCTAACCAGTATAATGATCGGCATTATAATTACAACTTTTGAAAAGTAAATAGTAAAAGTACAATTATTGAATAACTTTAAGTCGCATCCTCTTTAAAGATTCTGCGTGCTTGTTGAACAGTGTCTTGAATAGGAGGTTGTCTTCTTGTCGTTTTCTGCCGGCACCTGTTATTGGTGGAGAGCAGAATCTGAGCTGTTGAAAATCCTCTTTAGGGGCCGAATATGCCATAGCAGTCATCCTCATTATCCTGTAGGTAATTGGATGAGATGGAAGCAGCATTGTCGCTCCCTTGTTCAGACCTTAGTGCGTTAAGCTAAGTTAATCTTTCTTGAAATTCCTCTTCAGACGTAGCGACTGCAAGGGTCTCGACTATCCCGGCCTTTTCAGCTAGGAAGGCGGCTTTTTGTTTCTCCTGGCTGTGCTGAGCCTGGAGTTCTTAAGCTGAACCTTGGTTGCTGGTCTTGATCCATGCCAAAATTTTTTCTTTCTTTAACAAATCAATATTGAGCTTAGCCCACTATTTTACACGTATTGATCTAACCAGCATAAGCATGTCTGCTGGCTTAGTGCACTTTGCCGTGCCATAATCCTAGGACATGATCCAGGAAATGGCTTGGCTGGCTACAAAAGATATTAATGCATATCCATCCACAAAAGTGGTATGGGTCTTGAAGAAATTGTAACTGCCTTGAACTTCTTGAGGGAAAATTTCTACTGTGGCTCCAAACTCGTGGAACCACTTCATGAACTATCGGGAAACTTTAAAGGAATTCCCATACGGAACCATAAGAACCAAGAGTGTTGAAAGGGTTTATAGTAAAATGTATTGTACCAGGTATCGATATAATCTTGATAAGTGTAATGCTGTGGGTTAAACTGTCTTGAAAATGATTTTTTATCCCAGAGGTTTTGCCTCTAGTCTTGAATAGATAAAACCTTAAGTATTTTGACTTTAGAATGGATGAATTGTCCCTGGTGATCTTTTTTATGGGTTACATCTATGGATTCTGTATCAACTAAGATAAACTCATAAAAAACTCTAGACTTTACTAGGTTTGTTGGATGGTATTGAAAATGAGGCGGGAAAAGGATCTGGACTATGTCCCCAGGGTGCTTTTTCTGCCAATCTTTTTCAATTATTGAGATACGGAGAAGGTCCTCTTTTTCTTGATATAAGGGTTCTATTACAATTGGTGGGGCTCAGTTTAGGTCTGAGGGTTTTATCAGGGAGTTTTGGTAGTGTAGTGGGGTAAACCTAATTGGGCTAGGGATTAAAGGGTTTGGATTGTTTTGTGGCATAGTCTTTACAATTGTTGAAAAAGATGATACGTTAGTCCGCAGCTGCGGTGTTGAACTTGGCCCAATAGGGCTAACTATAGGACATATTGAACTGAGACCCGAAGGTCGTATTGAACTGAGACCCAAAGGTCGTATTAAACTTTGAACTGTAGTTCCGGCAATATTCTTGCTGGATGTTGATCTGGTCTGTATGCTTGTTGACGGTGCTGGGGAACCCAGAGGGGGTCCATATTGATCTTTAGTTTTTCGAACTTCGCTCATTTGAGCCCTGTAAGAACTCTCTAGTGAGAAAGTCTGGCAAAACATTTGTATCTCCTTTGATATGTATTATCAAAATCAAAACAAGCAAGTAATGATTGCCATCTGGCAAAAATATGTTTTGAAACTAGGTTTTTTACATCCTTTTGTAAAACAAAAGGGACTGCTTTGTAATCAGTTTTGATCAGAAAACATTTATTGAATAAATCATCTTGAAATTTCATAATACATAAGACTATTGATAAGACTTCCTTTTTGACAGTGGAATACTTTTGTTGAGAAGAATGCCAGATACCCGAATGATATCTAACAATTTGCTCAATATTGGAATTTTGTAGAAACTGTTTTAGGACACCCCCATACCTATTCTCAGAGGCATCTGTCTCTACAATCAACCTAGCATCAGGATCTGGAATTCCTAAGCAAGGAAGGGTTTTGACTATCCTTTTTACCTGTACAATGGTTTGAGTCATGGTTTCATCCCAAGGTGGAGGATTTTTCTTTAGTCTCTTATATAGAGGGGCATAGATGACTCTAATGTTAGGGATAAAATCAGCTATATAATTAAGGCATCCTAAGAACCTTTGTAACTGAGTTTTATCTGTAATTTTATTTGGAAATTTTGAAGTAAATTCTAAGGATCTTTGTATGGGAGTTATCGTTCCTTGATAAATCTCGAATCCTAAGAATCTTACTTTAGTTTGGAAGATCTTGATTTTCTTAGCAGAAACTACCAAGCCATTTTCTTTAATTATTTTAATGAACTTTTCCAAATGTTGAATATGTTGGTTAATCCCCTTTGAAAATACCAAGACATCATCAAGGTATACAATAGTAAATTCCATGTAAGGATAAAATATATCGTTCATTATGTTTTGAAATTCACTTGGTGCATTCTTCAAACCTTGCGGCATTACATTCCATTCGTAATGGCCAAAAGGTACGACGAAAGCTGTCTTGTACTTATCCCGGTCTTCAATTTTTTTCTCTCTTTTATTCCAACATCATAGTTTAGACAGTTATTTTTTAGCAGTTTTCAAATTCTATTTGGCATGCACTTGAAAATTGCAATCGTTGCTCGTGTGTGTATGTATATGCATGTATAAATTTTGATCCACTAATAGTTAAAAGATCTTTTACACTATCAGCTAATCAAATCTTGTTACATTAATATAAATGGTTAGCATTTTCTTGCACTCTTTTAAAAATCATGCATATCAAAAGATGTAATCGAATGACATTGTAAAAACTTTTATACTATCAGTAAATAGACATTAAACCTTATATTCTTTTGTTTCTTACGTGTTTATAGCGGCTGCTTAACTTACTTGCCTGCCTGTTAAGATTATTTTTATTTTGAGTTGGTTTATAATAAAACTTAGAAACAAAATTATGTTATATATATATATATATTATTCTAATGAAAAATAAACGAAGGTTATAATCTCAAATGAATAGTTCCCATGGTTAATTATATGTCATATAATAAATGAAAGTCACCTTTACATAATATTTAGAGATTATTAGTGTAACATCCCGAATTTTCCCCTTACGAGAATTTTGCGAAAATCCCAATTTTTGCTTAATTAAAAGCATGTTAGATGCGATTATTTGGACAGGGAAAATTATTTAGAACATTAATTGCTTCCAAACGCCAATCAAGTAATTGTTTCTTGATCTCGCAGAGTACCACGAGGTCCGTGCCAAATTTTGACAAAAATCAGAATTTCGGTAGAGCCTTAAGGTATCTGTGAAAATTACTCTTCGGGCAATTAATTCACGAATATCTTAACCGGACATACCTCTAGGATCCGGGAAATTAGTAGATCGCGGATACGTGCTCGGAATATTTTTAAGATATCTGAACACGACCGAAAAATGTCAAAACGCGATCAAACATGACCGCGAAATAAATTGACCTGGTTTGGGAATTAATTCCCACATCAGTAAAAGGAAAATATAGAAAAATTAAAGAAAAGGACAAAAGGGGAAATAATTAAAAGGGTGAAGGGCAAAGGGGGGAAAACAAATTTAGGATATAAAAGGAAATAAAAATTAAAGGAAGGGCAAAAGGGTAATTAGGCTTAAAAGGATAATTTTGAAAAAAAAAAGGAAAAGAAATGAAAAAAAAAGAAGAAAAGAAAAGGAAAAGCAATAGTTTCGTAAAGAAGCTAAATGCACCCCCTGAGTTTATAAATAAACCACGGCCTCAGTGCCATTTCTTTCTTAAAATTTTCATCTGATGTTCTGTTACTCTGTCCGTTTGTGCGCGCGACGATTACTCTGTCGGACTCAAAAAAAATAGCAAGATCATCCTAAAGCTCTCGGGAGTCGTTTCTAATAACTTCCTATCGCACCTGGAAAGTAGGTAATCTTAAGCCCACTGTCTATGTGGATTTCTATATGATTTTATATGTGTATTTTGGAGTATCTGATTTAGAAAGCATTATGTGAAAAATATAGAGGTTAAGTTGTGAAAATGGTTTTGAGTAGTTCGGATGTTAGGAAAATTTAACTGTACTGATTGGAACCCAAAAATGTACTATCTGAGAAAAGTTACAGCGAAGCCTCGGAGAACTTTTACGAAACTGGCGATTTTTAGCTTTCAATCGAATGAAAACAGATTTCAATCGAAGGAAAGAATTTTCAGCTTTCAATCGAATGAAAGAATTCTGTGAGCTTTCAATCGATTGAAACCCCAGCTCAGTCGAATGAAAGAAATTTCAGGATTCATTCGAATGATCAAACCCTGGTCATTCGAATGACACCAAATTTTTAGAAACAAAAACTAAGTTTTCAAGACATTCGAATGATGAGGCTTTGTCACTCGAAGTAGTGCTGAAAAACTGGAGTTTTGAGCTTTTCTATGTGTTCTAATAAGCCTAGAGCCCTAGAAAGTTGTTTATGTGAGTAAATGTGAAATTATTGTGTTATGTTAAAGCATGCATCACGAGGATAGATCACTAGAGATTGTCGTCTAATGAATGAGTAATGAATGAAGATGAGAATGAAATGTAGGAACAAGAGCATGATGAGAAAAGATAATGGTGCATGTGAGAGAAAAGAAAGATGAGATGCATGGCATGTTCTAGAAAGACGAACAGATTATGATGTGATGAGTATGGTTATGATATGGTCCGCTTCTGGCTTAGCCAAGAGGGCGGCCCCTTGCCACCCAAAGTTTAGGGGTGGAGTCATGTTTGCTCGGGAAACAGACAGAGAAGGCAAATCGTACACCACCAAGGGACGACGGTCCTAAGGTGTACGAAGGAGTACTGGGACACAGGAACAGGAAGAGTTATGATGAATGGTATGAGAACATGCATTGAAATCCGTGCCTCATCGGCATGATGACCCCTGCATAGATACTGTGCTCAGAATACCATGCTCGAGATAGCATGACGTCCCGTGCCTGGCAAGCATGGTGGAAGGTTTACCGCACAACATATGCGTGATGATCAGTGTGTCTGTCAGCATACATGTTTATGATGTGGTTATGTAACGATGGTTAGGAGTAGACAACACGAGAACCTAGATAAGAAATACTAGTTCCCTGATCACGTAGTAACATAGATAAAGCTGTTCAGGACCCCTAGGCCAAGATAATAATCAGTAGGATTTTAGTATGCATGATCACTTAGAGATCTCCTGAGCGGCCTGGAGGATACCCGAGTAAATGAACGGTAATTAGTGCTAAGGAACCCCATTGAGGACTAAGAGTTCTCACCCCCACCCACTCGGTTATGGATCCAGGTATGCGGAGCGGTGGAACTGACAGCAGATGGAAGTCAAGGCCTAAGGATGACCGTGACATTTGGATGGCATATGTTTTGTATTATGACTTATAACTTGTATCTGTTTTGTGTACATATATATTATTATGACGATGTGTACTTATGTTGGACCTTGGTTGTATTTATGTATATGTGCACATATACTCGTTATGTTCTGCTACAGTTACCCCTAACTTATAGTGACTGTTGTTATATATTCTCTAAATCACGCACGGTTGTGAAGAAGATTCTTTCTCTGACCTCTGATGGCTAGGTTTTGATGAAGACAAGAACATCAACAAAAAGCAAGAAAAAGGCAAAGACACAACCGATGAATTGCAACGATCAACCGATCATCATATTGAAGGTTCAAGTGTATTTACCGTAGAGTTTAATAGTTAGCACTTGTTATTGATATCATGGTTAATGGCTCATAAAGTTTTCATTC
>QANU01064405.1:1463-123936 GCA_003254905.1 Nissolia schottii
TTTTTTTTTTTTTATAAAAACATTTTTTAAATAAAGTATCAGCTATCTAAAAAAAAAAGCACCAACTTTTTTCTTTTATAAAAATATCAACATTTTAATCACCGCCTCACATACCCCCACCTCTTTGCGGTCACCATGCTTCATCCTAGCACCACCACAATGTCTGACTCATCACCATCACAACTACTTTTTTTTTTTTTAAATAATTTTTAAACAAGTTAGTACCCCTTATTCTTCATCATCTTCAACAATAAGTCAGAAATCATCAACACCATTCTAGAAAAATACAATCTTCATCGTCAACAACGAAGTCCCAAAACACAAATTCGCCCATCCCAACCACAACCATCAACTACCAGATCTGCCACCATCAATAATCAATAATCTCAAATCTACCGCTCCCACACCGTTAGCAACAACAACAACAAACTAATCTAACAAAGAAGCAGCAAAAGACGAGTTAGAGAAGACGGATGGTGAGCTTCACAGACTCGACCTTCTTGGGAGATCTCCATGTCGGCAACCTCCAAGGCATCGACACCTTCGTCGTCCACCTCTGTCTTGTTTTTATGGTCTTCAAGAAGGTAAAAAAGAGGGTAACTTTGGGAGATTTGGAGAAGAGCTTGAGGTATTAATTAATAGGACCTAGAGCGTTAATGTTGAAGTGGATGGTGGAAACATTAATGTTGAGGTAAAGTGAAGGTGAAAGATAAGGGGGGGGAGAGGGAGAGTGCAGGTGAGCGAAAAGGAGGAGAGTTTCTTAAAGTAAATTTTTGTGTGATCTAATGTAAAGTTGGTACATTGATATTCTATCAATCTCATCACCATTAGATGAAAGAATATATGGTACGTCTTTTTTTAATTAGTGCATTATTGACATAAATTTGTGCAAGTGACATTGTGTGTGTCAAATATTCTTTGCACCAAAGCAATTGCCTGATAAGACTTGACATGATTTTACGATGCTTGACATTCTTGTTTGGATCAGTGCAGGTAAATTGGCTCTCAATATTGGTGATTTATTTAGGCCAATTTTTTTTTAATATTATTTTAAGTAAATTGCCAAGTGATATGACGATTTACTTTCATCCACTCTGACACAATTAGGTCTTGTTTGATATGTAACATACTTCACTTATTACTTTTTTAAAGATAAATCGCCTCATAGTGTGGTAATTTTGCTCAAAATTGTCACATTTTGGTAATATTTACCAAAAGCTCACAATCTAGCATTAAGCCATTGTTGAGACCATAATCTAGTGGCTTTTCCTATTTAATATGAGATGCCAATTCGATAGAGAGGATCTTAACTATAATGCATTGGAGCAACTCATGGCTATCTCCTTATCTTTATTAATATATATAAATTTGATAGAACTTTACATTAATGCATTCTATTTGACTTTTACTCAATTTTTTTAATTAAATAATAAATAATAAAATTCTCATTTATTCCTCCTTTCAAAATCGTGTTATCTTTATTTATCTTTACTATCGTGTTTTCATTTCATTGCTTAATAGTGTTGCTCTCAATGATAATTTCTTTGTTCATTTCTTATTAGAGAACATTGAAATCATGTTTTTTCAATTCAAGTTTAATCACTTAATAAGTAGAGCATATCCCATATAAGAGAACGTTGTGCAATTTCTATAAAATTCTACATGTCATATCATGTTCTCGCAACAAACAAAGAACCTTTAATCAGAAAAGGAAAAGAAAAGAAAATCGAGTAAAGTTTGTATGTCATATTAATTTTGAAAAATACTTATTCTATTTGTGTATAATTGCGAACAAAATGCATGGCAAACTAATTGGGGGATCGCATTGGGGATAAAATTTGTGTGTGTAATTTCACTATACGTAAGGGATCACGTTGAGAAACAATTGAACCGACTCTGTTTTGTAATTTACAACTCAATCCAATATATACATTCATAACTATCTCCCAATTAAATTTTATTGATAAAATAGTATCACATTATTTAGTCATTATCTCTGGTGCAATGAGTCGCAAATGTCTCACAATTTCTCTATATTTCCCATCAATTAAATCATCGTTATTATATATTAACTGGCATAGATAAAACAAAACACAAAAATACTATTTATACACCCCAAAAGTTGACACTTTGTGCACAACATACATATAATTTAACATTATAAAATAGAGAAACAAACATTTAAGAAGTTTCCTTTTTTAACCTCCTTCTAAATCTAGACATTCATTTTCAATACTCATAAACACAGATTGCAACAACAACAATGATTCTTTTCTTCTTTTTACGCCAACCTATTTGAGTCTCTTTCACATTTAGCAAATCAAAATTCACTTTTATTTATTTATTATTTCCGCCCTCATTTTACCTTTACCCAAACACCAAACAAAAGAGGAACCAAATGTGTTTTGTGTGTGTGTGTGTATGGCGAATGAGAGCGTGCAAAGTTGATTACAATCACATATTCAAGGTGTGAGAAAATCCAATCTTATGTCGATGGTCACTACCGTTGCAAGTTTGGAACAACCTTGCAATGGCATGCTTGCTATAGTGTTTATGGTTACGATCCTGTCCAAGAGCTAGTCGCCGTCAAAGAGCTCCATGAAGAGGTGGACATTCTTGTCATCCTCACAGGTGTGTTTGGGGACCCGCCATTGTCCAAGAAATCATTGTCCTTGCTGTAAGAGTAAGGCGCCGGGGCGCGGAGGCGCGAAACGAGGAGGCCTGGCCGTGAATTGAAGACGCGCGAGAGGGAAGGGCGGCGCAAGAGGTAACAAAACAGGGAGGAGCCGCGCGAGAGGAGGAGCCGGTCAGGGAGGCGCGGCGAGAGGGAGGAGGCGCGGCAGAGATGGAGGGGCGGCAGGATAGATGGAGCGGAAGAAGAGAGGAAGGAGATGGCAGGGTTTGGAGGTTAGAATTAACCTGATACCATTTAAGAGTAAAGAGACCTCATTACCTAGTGAAAAATGTCTCTATATATATATATAATGCAATGATGATAAATAATAAAAATAATAATAAAAGTAATATAAAGAGAATTATTTCGTAACACTTGCTTGTGCCCAAACTTCCACATCCACGCCTCACCATGTTCGGATGCTTAGGTAGCCCCAACATGATTGTCACGCCACACCACATTAACCTCCAAGTCGACGAGAGTCTTAAGCTTGTGCTTTGAAATGGACTTTCACGTGTTAGAAACTCCTTTATCTCGTAGTCCGTATAGAGATGGAACAATGGAGGGTGGGAGCATAGAGGCAAATGAACTTCTCCGTTGTGGCTGTTGACAGCAGGGGAAAAAGGGATGCGGCCGTGAGGAGAAGGGTGTGGAGGATTATGACCAAGACAATAAATTGGAAAAACATTAGGAGGTGACGGTGAAGGGAGGGAGGAGTAAGGAGAACAAGGAGAGTGGTCTCAAAGTGACACCTCATCAAATTTGTTTGATGGGGTAATACTATACAACAGTATATCAGAATTTATTTATTATAAATAGATTTGGAGAACGATTTCGTTTGTTTTTGTAAAGGGCAACAGAATTTATTCTAAATACAATGCTAACACGAAAAACAAAATACAATCACAAACATACATATCCTCAGATACTTCAAACTCAGACAAGATAGCAACAAAGGAAACTAACACTTTTCTTGAAACTCAAATTCTAGAAAAACACCAACATCTTAAAAGGACTTGCATTCTTTTGCCTCCCTTGTTCAGAAGGTCTTTTTGTTTGCGATCCTTTCTTAGCCTTAATATTACCCATCAAAGCATTAATCACCTTATCATCTCATCATTCTTTACATACAAATCAAGACTCTTACCCAGCTCCTTGGTAGCTCTCGCCGCAACCAGGGAAGTTCTCTCGAATCGCTTATAGAAGGTCATCTTGTATATCTCGATCATCGTACTCTAAACAATTACCGTAATTACACTTAGTTGCCACATTGTTTGAAAGGACAACTCTTCTTAATTTTACCTTCTTAATTTTATGCATCTCTTGTTTGATCAACAATAAATTCTTAGTTGTTCCTTGAGCAATAGAAAAATCTTGTACTCGTCTATTTAATATTTGACACCTCAATAAATGTTAGTGATTTAGGAGACAAAGAAGACTCACATTTACTAATGTGTCATATAATAAATGGATGTGAGCAAAACCTCTCTCTTGCTCAATGAGCAACTAAGAATTTCTCTTTGATCAACTTTAACTTTGGCTAAGATGTTGTATCAAACTCCCACTCAACCCCATTCTTGGTTTCCAATGGGCAACCCACCATAGTTATTAAAATCAAACCGAACTTGCCAATTCAGACTAGAATTCGGTGAATTGGCCATTGGCCTCATTCGATTCTATTTGGACCGGTTAAGCAGTTAAACTGTCAATCTTAGTATGAGTTGTTGTGAACCGGTCAAACTCGATATGAATCATAGTGAACTGGTCAAACCTACATCAAATCGGCCAGTCACCAATGGATGAACCGTGTGCAACAACTTAATGATTGTGTCACAGAGTTCAATAGTGGACCGGTAACCCCCTCAACACCAAACCACAAGCACAATTGTGTTATAGAGTTCAATAGTGAACCGGTAACCAAAGATCCAATGCTTTGATTAATAGATCACCAGGTCGAGAATTATAACCATGCACCCACTTTCTTAGGTGATTCAGAAACAGATTCATAATCAAATGTTGTGTTCTCAGCATTCTCGTTACTAGGACCAAACCCGGGGGGGGGGGAGTTGGGCTGAAGTTGGGCTGAGCCCACTGTATTCCATCAGCTCACATGTTTTCAACGGGATGTCTAAATTCGGCCCACAAATTGTTTTCTACCTGTCTCTTGAACGCATGTTATATATGTACGAAGATATGTTTTGGACAGTGACTAAGAATTTTCTCTGCGACACACAAAAAGTTGGTAGCCACATGCCTATGAATATCTCATATGTAATGGTCATGTATGAAGCCCAAACCCTCCCTTCATAGAGCTGGCCCAACAGAGATTGAGCAAGGAACGCGCGTGGCACCAGAATCCCACTAAGTCAGCGCAGAAAGAGGAGAGTTTGTTACAAATAGTGCTCGTGATACAAGGCACCCTAACTGCATAAAAGGCAAGGGAACCAAGGCATTGGTCATGGAATCACCAGGTAAAAATCTCATTCCTTATGCTTCAAATATTCTTCTCTTCTTTCTGATCCATTTCTGTTCCGGTTCTGATTAAATTCCTTTTCCAGGTTGAGCTCATATCTAGGAGCAACCGGATATTGGAAGATTATTCTTAGGTGCTTGTAATTAATTGATACTCTTCTTTATTGTTCTGGAATTGACTGAGCGGAGGAATTTATTTCTGTTTGTCCATTGATCAAATGGGCTAGTTCATAACAGTTGTCTAGAAGCTTGTCGTTGAACTTTAAACATACAACTAACTTTTGTGAACAAAAAACATGGATGAAAATGAGTAGTATACAACGTACGAAACAACACCTAAACACTGTCATTTCTTACAAAATCAACTTGAGATTTTAGTACCAAAGGGGGGGGGGGGATGAGTGTGTATCTATATATAGGAAAGAAAAACAGCGATCAACATCATCAAAGAATATTTTTTGCTTTCTTTTCCGGTCCTCTGATCTCTGTTTTCTCCCCTGTATCTTGTGACGCATAACATCCGGACGTATTGAGATACTACATTCTAAACTGCTGCTTCAGTGTGGCATGTGGATGACGTCACAGGCTTGGCCAAGTATGTGGGGTTGCTATCTCCAGCCATTATGACAACAATCTTAGGCTCCGAATCCACTCCCATTCCCGTTGTCTTGGCTTGTTTCTCTTCATTGTTTGGTGAAGTTGACGAGGATTGATGTTGGTTACGAAAGGAACAAGCTAGGATAAGTAATGCTACTGCTATGGCTCCAAGCATGAGAGCTAGGCCACCGAAGAGGTACGGAATGGGAGAGGAAATGTTGTTTTTGAAACCAGCTGCGCCCGCACCTGCTGCTGCATCCATGGTTGCACTTTATAATCAGGCCTCAATTGTTTGCACAAAACGCTGCATAGATTTCCTATTACACCTTGCTTTGCGGTTGGGTTTGCTTGTTCGTGATCTTGGGACGGAAGAAGTGGAAGTGGTATAATTTATAGTGTGTGTTAGTTAATTAGAGTGCCATGGTGAATGACTCGTTAACACTAAGAACTTGCTTAGAAGTCACTCATGAACGGCCCCACTTGTTGAATTTTGAAATGGAATTTTTATTTGAATCTTATCTTGCTAAAATGGCTAAAGCAGTTTGAACTCGTTGATAAATAACTTAGTCTTTCGTGTGTTTTGAAGCATCGTATCCGGGGGGGCAATGTTTCTAATGGAAGTTTCTTGACCTTTGGGGTTATCTTAATTCATCTTTCATTAAAAGATCAAAGAGGTGCATCTCAAATACTCCATCAAGTAGGTTTGGACAAGTACCAAAATTAAGTAAAAACATAAATATTATAATTAGAAGTGATAGAAAATTATTCAAATGGATGAAATTATTCTTATTTACAATATATATATATATCTTACTAATACATATAATAATTACAACTAAATTAAGGATATTATTAAAATATTTTGAACCCCTGAATTAGCAGAAAATGAATAATTATTTTAAAACATATAAACTGTTTTTAAAAGAATCTTTGGTAATTCTACCAAACATTTTTTAGTCAATAAAATTTGGATTTTTCACAAAATGTACATTAATATATTTTAAAATGAGATGATCTGTTGGGTTTAAAGTATGAGACTTAAAAAAATGTTAGATATTATATCTTTATTAAACTTCTTAAAGTAATGGATTTATGGATCTTTTTAAATATGTATTCTTCGTTTAGTCAAAACTTCATTGATATGAGACTATTACATTCACATTGATAACACATCAAGAATGAAATGATCAGTAGGGTCGGTTAGATTGAAGAGCAGTATAAAACGTTAGTTTTGTTATCCGCCATATGTTAGCTTTATGCATGGGCATTTGGACAATAATGTCTGTTATCGCACTCTATCTAGTAAGAGTGTGTAATCAGAAGGGGGATCGAGCTGCTTCACGTATGATTTTACCCGCAAAAATTGTGCTTTGATTCTTGGGATTTTTTTTGGTTTTGTTAATTTGCTGACATGAAATGATTCATTTTGCATCATTGATGAAGCCACCTGGAAACTGGGAATTAAAGAAAGAATATACGTGAAAATAGAGGTCCTGCATTTTTCCCATAACGGGCCCCAGTAAACGTGTCGTTCTTTATAGACCCCAGTAAACGTGTCCTTGCAACTCAAGTATCTTTCTATTTTCTTTTCCACGTACCTTCTTGCAGATTCATCCCCTTTCCTTCTTCAAGGTCTTAGCTACATGCCCCGGAATTAATATATGAATAACTCCTATTAAATAAGTCTTATACATAATTTGTTTATGTTTATTAGAATAAGTGCATAAGATATTTGTTAGATACTTTATTTTTAAAGAGTTAAAAATATGAGCGACGAAGTAGTTTAATACAAGAATTTTAAAATAGTTTAAGATCATAGGAAGTCTAACTAGGCATTATTATTCCAGAAGATTGTCACCTCTATCTATTTCTAAGATTAGTATAGATATGGATGAAGATGGAGTGGTGAGTCTCATACCATTCAACATTAGATGTTGACTTATATGATAAGCGTGTCAAAAGTGACGCATAGATAATGTTCACATGATATTTTAAACGTCAATGAAATATTATCTAGATCGTGTTAGTGCACATAATCCTTAGACCTGAGATGACACAGTTACCTTATACATAAGTGACTATAGTTGTTGTTTCTTGTATACTCGGGTTATGCATTAGTATTAGGCACCAGGTGGCTATAGTTAGTTATGTAGTGAGATAGGTGACCAATTAAGAAGGAATTCATTACCTCGAGTAAACGAGAATAGGTCCTATGGATATGAGGTTGTTCTTGATCATAAATCCTAGGCAAAGGTACTTGGACTCAAATAGAAATGAGTTTATAATTTGTGTCCTATTGATCAAAGAATAGAAACCCATAAAGTTCATATGGTCTAAGTTATAGGGTTTGACATTATCCATGACCCAGACTAGATTGGGATACTGTAATGAAAGGATTCGAGTGCATGACAAATGTGATCAATGGTTCATTTGAATGTTAATTGATACATTCGTCATTACATAGATAGTCATTACATGCTGTGCTAGGTGTTACCCATGACTTATGAGAGCTAAGAGTATTTTGGAAATTTAACTTTTGGTTCAGAAATTGTTTTTGGTAATATCGAAAGGTTGATATTATCATATCATTGCCAATTAGTAATGAACCTAGTTAGTCACACACAACAAAACACATACAAGTTAAGAATGAATTAATTCTAATTAAGCCTATCAATTAGGAATTAATCATAGAATTGGACTTGAAATTTGACTTTAGTGTTGTTATCACATCCCGAAGTCAAATCTATGGTGGAGGTCTTTTCTAATATGTAGAAAGTCCATATTTTAGAAAAGTGTGTAAAGGGCATTTTGGTCTTTTCTAATGTCATATTATATGAGCACAATTATATGGGACATAATTCTTACATTCTTCCACTTGTTCCATATAAAAATACCTTCATAGTTTAATAAGAAAACATAATGTGCAAATAAATAATGTTAAATCCTCATTATAACGGTTATACTATAATATCACAACTAATTAAAAAGTTAATGCGAGTCATGGCAGTTGCATTCCATCATTTACTGACACAGTCCCTTCCATGTACTACAACATCAATCTTCTTTCTTAACATTACACATAATAGAGAGTAAGGTCAAACTTTAATATCTTTATCAAAGACAGAACCTATTATCTTTATTCTAATTTTGTCATGTATACAAACTCAGAAACAGGTAATGCAGAAATATGTTCGTTCATGAGCTCAAAGTATCAAAGTACATAAAACACAAACATCATCATAGTAAATAGTAATGCTTTGGCAACAACACCTAAACTTTCAATACATGCACTAAATGTTTTGGGCGGTAACCCTTTCGTTAGTAGACCGAAAATCATAAGGTTAGTGCTAATGTGCTTTCTTTTGTTATGCTATTTCTTTTGTTATGTTATTTCTAGTATAACTATGTTACTTGTTTGTATGTTGACCCTTAATTGAACTTGCTAACTCTATGTAGTAACCTATAATTAGTATGTTAGTTAATATTAGTATGATGATTGTTCTCTGTAATATTCCGCTTTTTCCTTAGTAAAAATTTCAAAAAATAAATAAATAGATAAGCCCTCTATGTAAGTTAGAAAGTTGAAAATACAAATTCTCCTGCCAAAAACATTCGTAAAGGTAATAGTTCGCAGTTTCGTGAAATTTCGCAGAAATCAGATTAATTACCTTTCGTTGCCGGAATTTAATTATGTATCAAAGGTATCCGTAAAGAACACTTTTATGAAAATAAATTTACGAATACCTTAGATTAACTTAAATTCCATAGTGGGAAAATTACTATATCAAGATGGTGTGTCCGGAATTTTTTAGGACGCCCGTACACGATCGGTTAACGACCGAACACGATCAACCATGATCGGAAAATTAAGCCACATGGCCAAGGCCATCAGACACTCTCTCACACGGTTCTTACACACACACTTGACCAAGTCAAAGTCTATCTAATCCATCCTTATCTTATTTTTCTTTCTTTTTCTTTTTCTTTTATTTTTGGCCTTAAAAAGGCCAAGGCCACCGACTTGGCCTCTTATAAATAACCGCTTATTGGCTTTCATTTTCTTATCTGTTAGTTTTGCTTAAATACATTACGTTCGTGTACTCTGTCGTTATGCTGACATAGCAGGAAAAAGCCAAGCACTCGTGGGTACTTCTTCTCACCACCCTCACCATCAACAAAAACTCAGAGGAAGTGGGTAATCTTGGCATAATCACTACCTTAGTGATTTATATCTGATTGTCATTATGTATATGTTGTTTATGTTGCTATTTATTGCCTGGAAATTTGCTGATGCGTATCTATGCCTTGTCTGGGATTTATGCGTACCTAAAGAAAATTAGTGTTTTTTTAATATGAAAATCACGATTTTGAAAGTGTTTTCAAAAAGAGAAAAGACTAGGTTTTGATAAACTTACGGAAAAGGTTAAGGGAAAGGCTTTGGATGAGTGAGAAAAGGATTTTAGAGCAAGATTGCTCATAGATTTCCTCTCAGATCTTGAATGACTAGGGCATGGTCATTCGAATGAATCATTGATTTTACTAAACTGAGAGTAAAACATTCAGGTCATTCGAATGACCAGGGCATGGTCATTCGAATGAATCCTTGATTTTACTAAATCGAGAGAAAAACATTCAGGTCATTCGAATGACTAGGCAATGGTCATTCAAATGACCATCTCAGTGTCTGTGTCATTCGAATGAATTTCGATAGGTCATTTGAATGACTCAAGTTTTTAGCTCTCTATCTCCAATTTTTCCTCTTTCAAACCGCTGAGCGTCTTTGGGTTTCCGTTGAGCGGCCTCACGGCATCAAAGTTCACTGAGCGGCCATGAAGGAACCGCTGAGCGCCCTGAAAGCCCTAACTACTAAGCGAGCCTCAGAGACCGCTGAGCTACTGAAGAAAACCTTAAGTGTACTGAAATCCCAACAAGCACTATAGCACCATCAGTTAGGCATGAAAGATATATGTGATTAACTTTATAGATGTTATATGTTTATGTTGATGCATCATGACAAACGAGTTGTCACTAGAATGTTACGACAACCTAAGATAACTAGACAGATAATCACATAAACAAGGAAATATCATAACTGAATATAGGGAATAAGTAATGATCTTAAGAAGGTTCCAGCCACAAGGAGCTCGGAATTAACTTGAAGATATAGACATAGTTATATGAATAGGAAAAATCCCTCTCTCTTGGCACGTCTACGGACAAGCCCCTCGCCAATCCTGCAAAATGGATTGGTTAATGATGTGAGCGCAGGCTTAAATCTGATTTTATAGCAAAGCTGAGATGGAAAGATGAGTAAAGAAAGAAGTGACATCACAAACTAATCTATAATGCCAAGAGAATATAAAGGGCCCAAAGAGATGTTAAGGATGTACGAGTCCACGCATGGTTCCACGAGAGGACTGGCCCCTCGCCATCCCGCTAGGTGGATGGTTATTCTTATTGATTGTCAATGAATTATGCTAGATGCAACTGTGGTTCGCTACCACTCAGGTTATAGCGATGCCTTGTCGTCATCAATATGGAAGTTAGAAGCAGGTTGTAACTAAATGGGACGACGGTTCCACGATATACAAAGGTGGAAGGACAATGTGTAACAAGAAGGGCTCTACCTCAGTGCGCATAAGAGAAACTCCTATCCCCTCATGCATAATTTTGTGATATATGTGTATGACCATATACGTATATGATAAGACCATGTCAAAGGACATAGGTTCCACTCGACGGCCTCTATAAAGATAAGAGGCACGCAAGTAGGTGATCACATTGTATAATTAAATAAGGATTTGTAAGTTTGATAAGTTTTCCTAAGTTAAGTAAAGCAAAGACTAGAATTCTCGATTACCTAGTAAATTAGACAATACTGCTCAGGACTAGCATGGATTGAAATAATAATAAGTAGGGACTTCTAGTATGCTTTGACACCTAGAGATCTCCTGAGCGACCTGGATTATAATTGAGTAAACAAAGAATAGTTAGGCCCTAAGATTCCCACTGAGGACGCAACGTTCTCATTCCACACTCGTTTATGATTCCAGGCAGGTATGATGGGTATGGCAGAGCTGAGTAGGCATCAAAGGACAACGGGAGGACTTGACGGAGCAGTGGGGCTAAGGTTTAGGACTACGCGTCACGACGGAAAAGTGTTTTAGATTTTGTATTGGCTAAGGGGTTTAGGCATGCCCCTAGCTCTTATATGAATTAAATGTATTAAGTATTAGTACACTCCCATGTGTAACTATTTTTGGACCAGTATGAATGAATGTTAAGCTCTCTATGAAAGTATTGTGAATATTCATTGATTATGTTGTTGAATACTTAAGTCTTGTAGACTCTATCACTTGTGTATATACGTATATCTACTTGAACGCGTATGACAAATAATTTGCGTTTTTAATAAAGAAAGGAAAAGGTTTTCAAATTGGTCCATATGTTGATAAGAAAATATTTGCAATGAAAAATATAAGGGCTAGAAGTAACCCAACCAATGTAATTAACAACCCTGTGAGCATTGCTTATGACTATAGCGTAAGCAATTAGCAGGGGTGTTACATTCTCCTTGTGGATTTCTAATTGCTATTTCACTTGCTATAATCTCACTTTTATGCTCATTTTGATAATGCCAAAAAGGGGAGAGGTTATGTGAGGATTATGACATAGCTTAAGGCGGAGTATTTGAATTGGTTATAGCTTTGAGATTGCCCATAACTGTCTATAACTGCTTGCTTATAATTTATACATCATGCATATACGTATTCTAAGGGGGAGTGCACACAATTGTATATTCTATATGTTTCTCATTTTTCCCTCCTCACACATGATGTTTGTCATCATCAAAAAAAGGGAAGAATGTAAATGCATGTGTTATAATTTTTGATGATGCCAAAAGGATTTCAATAAAATTGCAATGATGATGTCAAAAGGCTCAAAGAACAATGAGAATGCAATTCAAAATTGGATAATGGCACAATTGGAAACTTCAAGTAATCGCAACGAACTTCAAGCAGTGGCAATTATACTATGAAAAATATATGTAAGATTATTTCATAATCTCATAAAGATATGGTCCATGTATCTTATAGTGATACTAACTCTAATTAAAGGGAATCAACATGATGGCAATTGATTCTATAAGATGATAGAGTTAGTGGGGGGTATTTTAGTAAAACCGACTCTCCCCTCTCCCTTATAATTAATATGGCTTTACTCAAAGAAAAACAGGGGTTTAAGAATTCCCTAAACATTAGGGTTTGAGGCATGCCGCTCTTCTCACCATCAGAAGGGGTTGTAAGGATCAAAAGAAGAGAGGGGAAAAGAATTCGTCAATCCCATCCAATCACGATTATGGATCCGGGTATGTGTCTCGTTCTTAATTTTACATACACTGTGATAATCACAAATTTCAAGATCGTTGTTTCTATGAATTGATGAATTGGAAAATCACAACTTACATGTGGTATCAGAACTCCGGTTGTGGAATTTATGATTATCCTATAATGATGTTATTTATTATATATTATTCCCAAATGTTATGAACCCTAATTTGAGGATTTGGGAATTTCTGAACTTTTTTTTAAAATTAATTCCTGAATATTAATTTGGAGAATTGGGAATTCAATGTACCCTTAATTGGGAATTTGGGAATTATGAACTTAACCCCTTAAGTAATTTCCTTTTAATTGCTTCTGTTGCGGGCACGAATCCCCCTCCACCTTCGTGCGCCGGCGCCACCACCGCGAACGGCTGCTCGTCGTCGGCAACGCCTTGGACGGTGTCTGAACCAGCGTGACGGTGCTGCTGGGTGCCGTCATCGTCCTTGTTGTTTTCACCACCGAAAGGATTGGCACGTGGAGACTTGCGACGACGATGGCGGCTGTGGCGATGGCTGTTCACGGCGATATACCCAGGCCTTGCGACAGTTGGGGCGGCATGAGAGAGCGGTGTCACGGAGAGAGAGGAGGAGATGCCGTCGCTGCCGCATAGCACATGGAGGAGCCGCAGCGAAAGAAGCCGCGTGCGGGAACGGCGGCTGCTGCATGTGCGTGGTCGGAACGGCTGCGGCACTTGCGGATCGGGGCGACTGCTGCGCGTGCAGATTGGAGCGGCTGCTGTGCGTGCATGCTCGGCGACAGTGGCTGTTACGTGTGAGTGAGTGACGGAGATGGTTGATGCTGCTGCGAATTGGTTTGTGCAGGAAGGTACTGTTGCTTCTCCATTATTAATGCCATTTTTGGTCAAAAGAAAAGTCCCTTTTTGTTTTAAAAAATCTGATGGGCCAATTTTATATTTTTATGTCAAAACATTTTTTTGTTTTGTGTTTTGGAATGGGCCAATTCTTTGGTTAATGCTGATGGGCCCCTTTATTGAGTTTTTGTTGTTTTTTGGGCAAGACGGATTGTTTTTTGTTTTGCTAATGGGTCAATAAAAATATATTTTTGGATCTGGAATGTGGGCTAATAAAAGATCATGGTGTTTTTGTTTTGATGTATTAAATCAAATATTTTCTGCCTATGTTATTGTTTACCTGAATGGGACCGTTTTGTTTTGTGAAATGCAAACAAAAAAAAATTAAGGATGGGTTAATAAAAGTTTTTGGGCTGATAATTAATATTTTAGCCAGTACGGAAGTTAATTGTAACAAGTTAATGATTAATAAATTTATTTTGTGATTATTCACAATTAAATAAAGGAATTATTAATTATTATGCTATGAGGTTGTCCAAAGGTGAACTATTGCTTATAATTAATGATATTATAGTGACATATTGACATAACTGTAAGAGGTCAATATTTAATAAATTTATTTTGTGATTATTCACAATTAAATAAAGAAATCATTAATTATTATGCTAGAAGGTTGCCCAAAGGTGAACCATTGCTTATAATTAATGATATTATGGTGACATATTGACATAACTGTAAGAGGTCACTATTTAGTAAATTCATTTTGTGATTATTCACAATTAAATAAAGGAATTATTAATTATTATGCTAGGAGGTTGTCCAAAGGTGAACCATTGCTTATAATTAATGATATTATGGTGACATATTGACATACTTGTGAACGTGCTTCTATATCCAAAGATAACATGCATGTTGGCTTGAGTGTGGTTGATATATTATATTTTGAATTTATGAATGTAAGTATCACCCAAAGGTGAACTTAGATACATAACTAAAGTTGTTGTTTGAATCTATTAAAGTTACTCAAAGCATTAATGTATAAGCTTGTATAAAATCTTGCGGCTTCCGTGAACGTGTATGGTGCAGCCAATGGTATTGTCAAGTTCAATGGGTTGAATTATGATGATTGGTTTGAACAAATCCACTTCCATTTGGGCTTTATGGATTTGGATCTCGCATTAATAATGGATAAAACCGCAGCCATTACTAAGACTAGTTTAGAAGAGGATAAAAACCTCTATCATGCTTGGGACAAGTCTAACCGGCTGAGTGTGAACTTGATGAGAATAACATTGACTGATAATGTTAAACCATCCATGCCTAAGACATAAGATGTTAAGGCATTCATGGCAAAGATTAAGGAATACTCTCAATTGGACATTATTGACAAGTCCATTGTGAGTAGCTTAATGAATGAGTTGGCGAACAAGAAATTTGATTGGTCACAACTCATTCATGATCATGTGACTGGAATGGAAAATTTATCAGCAAAAGTGAAATCAATGGGCATGGATGTGAGTGAGTCATTTCTAGTACAGTTCATAATGAACTCACTTCCTCCTGAGTTTGGCCAGTTCCAGGTGCATTACAACACCATTAAGAAAAAAAATGGAATTTCAGGAAATTAAGGCCATGTTGGTTGAAGAGGAAGGGAGGTTAAAGAAGATGAAGGATCACTCTCTTCAATTTCACGTTTCATGATGTTGCACGTAATGAGAATTCTGTTTTCTTGTGGCATCAAAGGTTAGGTCACATTTCCAAAGAAAGGATATTGAGGTTAGTGAAAAGTGAAATCTTACCTCAATTGGATTTTGATGACTGGGATATATGTGTGGATTACATTAAAGGCAAGCAAACCAAGCATATATCGAAAAGTCCTGCCATGAGAAGCAGTCAACTCCTTGAGTTGATACATACTGACATATGCAGTCCCTTCGACACTCCATCTTGGGGTGGTGAAAGGTATTTCATCACTTTTATTGATGACTTCTCAAGTTATTGTTATTTATATCTACTGCATGAAAAGTCTCAATCAGTGGACGTCCTTGAGGTTCATTAATGAGGTGGAAAGGCAGTTGGATAGAAAAGTAAAGGTTGTGAGGTCTGATAGAGGTGGTGAATATTATGGGAAGTTCAATGAAAGAGGACAATGTCCTAGTCCATTTGCAAAGTTCCTCGAAAGTTAGGACATATGTGAACAGTACACAATGCCCGGTACACCACAGCAAAATGGTGTAGCTGAAAGACGGAATCGTACTCTTATGGAAATGGTTAGGAGCATGATAAATCATAGTAATGTACCTCTATCGTTATGGATATATGCATTAAGATCCGCTGGGTATCTGCTTAACAGGGTTCCTAGTAAGGCAGTTCCTAAGACTTCTTATGAACTGTGGACAGGAAGGAAACCCAGTTTGAGGCACCTTCATGTTTAGGGTTGCCCGGCAGAAATAAGGGTATATAATCCACACGAAAGGAAGCTTGATGCAAGAATTTTCAGTGGTTATTTCATCGGCTATCCTGAGAAGTCAAAGGGTTACATATTTTATTGCCCTAATCATAGTACGAGAATAATTGAGTCTGGTAATGGTAAGTTCCTTGAAAAAGGTTAGTTCAGTGGGAGTGAAGAATCACGAAAGGTGGAGTTCAAGAGAACCGTGTAGAAATCCCTACACCTAGTGTTTCTCCTCAGGTTGTTGTGCCTTTTGTTGTATCAGAGTCACACAACAGTCCAGGGCAACAAATCAATGCTCCAAACCCACGAGATGAACATATGGATAATGAACTAACCGATGATGTGCAAGTCACTAATGAGCACATGGTGGATGAACCGCAAGTAATACCTTTAAGAAAGTCTGAAAGGCAGAAAAGACCAACCATTTCAGATGACTATATAGTTTATTCACTTGAGCATGAATGTGACTTAAGCATTGATAAAGATTCAGTCTCATGGAATGTGAAAATTCTGAAAAGTGGCTCAATGCTATGAAAGAAGAGTTGAAATCAATGGATGACAATAAGGTTTGGGATCTAGTCGAGTTGCCGGAAGGTTCAAAGCGAGTTGGTTGTAAATGGGTCTTTAAGACCAAACTAGACTCGAAAGGCAACATTGAAAGATATAAGGCTAGACTTGTCGCCAAAGGTTACACTCAAAAGAACGGCATTGACTATAAAGAGACCTTCTCTCCAGTTTCAAAGAAGGACTCTTTGAGAATTGTTATGGCCTTGGTGGCTCATTATGACCTAGAGCTTCACCAAATGGATGTAAAGACCGCCTTTCTTAATGGTGACTTGGAAGAAGAGGTTTATATGGATCAACCCAAAGGGTTTTTGACCACAGGAAAAGAAAATTTGGTGTGTAAGTTAAAGAAGTCAATATATGGACTAAAACAAGCTTCCCGACAATGGTATCTTAAGTTCAATGATACTATCTTGTCATACGGTTTTGTAGAGAACACTGTTGATCGGTGTATATACATGAAGGTCAGTGGGAGCAAGTTTATTATATTAGTTCTGTATGTTGATGACATTCTTCTTGCTGCGAATGATGTTGTCTTGTTACATGATGTAAAGAAATTTCTCTCTAACAAATTTGAAATGAAAGATATGGGTGAGACATCCTATGTGATAGGAATAGAAATATTCCGTGAAAGATCACAAGGAGTATTGGGATTGTCTCAGAAGGGCTATATCAATAAAGTGTTAGAGAGATTTAGAATGGAAAGTTGCTCTTCAGGAATAGTTCCAATCCAGAAGGGAGATAAGTTTAGCCAAATGTAGAGTCCCATAATGAATTGGAACGTAAGGAAATGGAGTGTATCCCTTATGATTCTGTGGTTGGGAGCTTGATGTACGCTCAAACATGCACTTGACCAGATATAAGTTTTGCTGTTGGAATGTTGAGCCGGCATTAAAGTAATCCCGGAATAGACCACTGGAAAGCTGCAAAGAAGGTCCTTAGGTACTTGCAAGGCACCAAGGATTACATGCTCACTTACAGAAAATCAAATAGCCTTGAAGTAGTTGGCTACTCGGATTCAGACTATGCAGGGTGTGTAGACTCTAGGAAATCCACATTTGGTTATGTCTTTCTACTAGCTGGAGGGGCTATTTCATGGAAAAGTGGTAAAGAGTCTATCATCGCTACTTCTACTATGGAGGCTGAATTTGTGGCATGCTTTGAGGCCACAGTTCAAGCATTATGGTTGCGGAACTTTGTCTTGGGGCTTAGTGTTGTCGACAGCATAGCTAGGCCGCTAAGAATTTATTGTGACAATTCCGCAGTAGTCTTCTTCTCGAAGAATGACAAGTATTCCAAGGGTGCAAAACACATGGATTTAAAGTACTTGTCAGTTAAGGAAGAAGTGCAGAAACAAAAAGTGTCAATTGAGCATATTGGTACAAGATCAATGATAGCGGATCCGCTAACTAAAGGGTTGCCGCCCAAAATGTTTTCTGGTCATGTTAAAGGTATGGGCATTATTGATAAGTCCTTGTTAGCTTGATATGTATACATATGTGTGGATCTTGCTCGTATTGTTATGACACTTATGAATTCAATTAAAGTTATGTTTCTGCCTTTATTTATTTGTTATTCACATTATATTATGTACATGTATTATTCTGTGTAATAACATGTTATGGACATTAAAGTCAAAGGTCATAATATGCCTTGATTAAAGCTATTTGGGTTGAGTTGCTTGTGATACATGGAAGGAAACTTGTCGTTTTAATTGACATTGACCGCCATGATTCAACCAGTTCAATTCAATGAAAGAAGATGACTTGAGTTCTCCAATGTAAAGTGCGCACTTATAGTTATTGGATCTTCAAGTCGTCACATGGACCAAGTGGGAGATTATAAGATTATTTCATAATCTCATAAAGATATGGTCCATGTATCTTATAGTGATACTAACTCTAATTAAAGGGAATCAAGATGATGGCAATTGATTCTATAAGATATGATAGAGTTAGTGGGGGGTATTTTAGTAAAACTGACCCTCCCCTCTTCCTTATAATTAAGATGACTTTACTCAAAGAAAAACAGGGGTTTTAAGGATTCCAAAGAATTCAGTAAACATTAGGGTTTGAGGCCTGCCGCTCTTCTCACCATTAGAAGGGGTTGTAAGGATCAAAGGAAGAGAGGGGAAAAGAATTCGTCAATCCCATCCAATCACGATAATGGATCCGGGTATGTGTCTCATTCTTACTTTTACATACACTGTGATAATCATAAATTTCAAGATCGTTGTTTCCATGAATTGATCAATTGGAAAATCACAACTTACAATATATTCTTCATCAAATTCTCAATTGATCAAAGCTCAAAGAACAAAGTCTAACTGCTCATTTGGTATTACTTCTAAGACTTAGGTTCTTTTGTTAAAAGTTTTCTCTTGATAATTTTAATTTTCCATGGTTTTGATTCAATCATTTAAAAATCTTTTGAAAAACTTCATGCCAAAATATATTATGTTAAAAAAGTTTTTCATGAAGCATATAACTTGAATATAACATCACAAAGGTTTTTAATCAAGGGTATATAGTGAAAAAATGGTAAAATATGTTTTCAAAGGCTAAGTAATTGATTACCTTGTTTAAGGAATCAATTACACGCTTCTGGAATATGCTGTAATCGATTACAGTATTGTGTATTTGATTACACATGAACTTTGAAGCATGTAATTGATTGAAATGTCATGTAATCGAGTATAACTGTCCTTTATGCCAAAATGAAGTGACTTTTAATCAAGGGGCATGTCTCTCCGAAAATCAATCATTTTGCATGGATTTAAGGCCTATAAATACCCTGCATTTCATTATGAAAAACCAAGTGTAAACTACATTTAATCATTTATTTTCAACAATGGTTTTTCATCAAAGTTTTGGGCCAAAATGAGTTCTCACTTGAAAAACTTCATAGTTCTTCAACTTGTATAATTTCCTTTATTGAGAAAGTGATTCTGATTCTTCATCATTCATTTCTAAATCATTGTAAGAGAGTGGGGCTTCCCTCATGTGAATTAAGAGTGAAGAATCTCTTGTTTTTGAGTTGCTTGAACTTTATGGGTGAGGGATCCCAAGAAGTGAAAGAACTCAAGTGTTGAAAAGGTTTTCCAAACACCTTTAAGGATTGGAACCAGTGGAAAAACTGAAGCAAATTGCTTGGGGACTGGATGTAGGCTGCAGCCGGTGACCGAACCAGGATAAAGTTCTGAGTTTGCTTTTCTCTTCCCTTAATCTTTACATTACTGCAAGTTTGATTTATTATAGTTATTCTTAATGATTTCATCTTTGTTAGTTTATTCTGCTACAAGTAATATTTAAATGCATGAAAATGCACAATAACTTAAAGTTGGATTAAGTTTTCAAACACTTAATTCACCCCCCTCTTGGGTGTTGGTTGCCACATGGCTAACATTAACATATCAAACTAGGAAAGCAAACTTACTCCCACTGATCTTCAGATACATACACCGATTGATTGTGTTTGCTTAAATCCAAAGGGCATAATAGTATCATTGTACTTCAAATACCAGTGGTAGGATGTTTGCTTAAGTCTGTATAGAATTTCCTTAAGTTTACACACAGTGTGTTCTCGCCCCCCCCCTTAGTTGGAAAATCCATAAGTTGATCCATAACTATCATAACCTGAAAATTACGGTGTATCAATGCTTTTTCCCGATTTCTGTCAAAATGTTAGGTATCAAAAGCCGAAATGTCTAAGAATTATGATTTTTGATAGACATAAGCTCGTTTATCACACTAAGAAACTCATATTTTGAACCCAAAATCTCAAAATTACAGTTTTACCCTTTTTGCCCATAATGCCTTTTTAATTTACCCATAAAGGCCAATTTTGTTTGAAATTTTAGTTCTCAAAATACCAAAGGGCTCAAGACTTGACCCCAAGGTTTTTGATAGATCTAAACCCATTTTTCATTAAAACCAACCTAGATTTTCAGTCCATTTTTCTGAAATTTCCGTTTTTCCCTTGCTTGCCTGAAAACGTCGTTTTACTCGTTTTGCTTGAGAAATTTTTCGGGGGCTCCAAAAATCATAAAACTTAACACCCCCACTAGATTTTTTGTGCAAATTCCAAAAATGATATTAGTTTTTCATGATAAAAATCTCAGCATACAGTTCCCATTAAAACTCGTCATTTTCCCATTTTATCCCTAGGTATGCTTAAATTCTAACAAAGTCACAGATAAACACCAGCAGTTTTCTAGGAAAACAACAACAATATTAACAACATATACATAACATAGATCACACATAAATCATCATAACAAGCCACATAGACAGTGAAAGGTCGGTTTACCCACTTATTGAAACTACTCCAAGTGGTTCAAGGAAACTTGTGCAGAAACCCTAGAGTGCCCTAGTGCTTCGAGCTCTCGCACGCCTTGCTTCTGAACGAATCCTAGGGTATGTGTATTAGGGTTTTTCCTAAGAAAATAAAGGAAAATTTCAAGAGGACAAGATTAGGGAAAATTGTGGTCAAGTTCTTGTAGTGAGGTTCTGTGTTTCTGTTTTGTCAGAGTAACGACAGTGTGTGTGAACGTAACGTGTTTTATGGGAGCTTCTTTGATATCAATTTCAAGAACCATATGAGGCTATTTATAGCCCCTCTTGGCTGTGTAACTCTTGCCAAATTTTGGCAAGATTTAATTCAAAAAGAAATGGGATTATGATGTCATCCATGATGTCATTCATGGTGAGTCATATAATGACTTATCTTAAGAGATAATCTTAGACCATTTGACTTTTCAAATGGAGATTTGGTGGTCGTGTATCTTTCTCTTGGACATGCATGAGTTCTTTAATTTATGAAATTAAATTTTGATCATGTTTGATCATGTTTGGTCGTTAGCAGTTCGTGTATAGATGCCCTAAAAATTATCCGAACACACCATCGTGATCTACTAATTTTTCTAATGAGGAATTTAATTCAATCCAAGGTATTCGTAAATTTATTTTCATAAAAGTGTGCTTTATGGATACCTTTGATTCGTAATTGAATTCCGATCATGACCAAAAATCGGTCTGAATCTCGTGAAATTTTGCGAGATCGCAAAACCCTTATTTTGACTAGTATTTTTAGAAAATAAATCTTATGATTTAATTTTTCAGTCGCAATAATTAGTTCGTATTTATATATTACGCGAAATTCTTTATAATGGGAAAAATCGGGATCTTACAAACTACGTGTTAGATAAAGCGATAAAATTTGTTATGTCATTTCTCAATTAGTTGAAGAAATGGTTCTTGTTACAATTTGGAGGAACTGAGTACTATTTTTTTTTGTGTCCCATTAATTTACTCGAATAATAAAATTGAAAGCAAGAGGGACTGGTACTTGAATAACTTGTATTGAGGATGTTCCAATATGGCATTTGTCCTATACCTAAGCAATATAATGGATATAAGTTGTAATTAATAAAATAGCTATTATAGGTAGTTTGTGTTATAAAAGGTACCATATGTGGTCTCATTAAAAGAGGTAGCACATGTTGGGTGATTTGTTTTATAAGTAGTCAATCAGCATAATACTTTTGCTTTTTTTATTTAAACGAAATGGTAATCGTAAACAATCCAATTTCATTACATTTAGTTAGTCATATTTAAGCCGACTTATAAAGAGTTTGCAGGACAACTCAAGGAGTTAAACATTCTATGTGTGCATCTCTATTAAGTCTAGAAATGACCTAGTAGCAGAGGGACTAACGCGTTTCTTTTTGTAATTTGCGAGAAACTAATTGAGTCTTATAAATAGTGAAGAACCAAATAAGACATTCTACCTTCTGCTTTTTAATTTTTTTATTTTTTTATTTTTTCCGTACGGTAAAAACAGAATACGTCTATCGTGCAGGTAGCAATCGTGCAGTCCATTCAGCCTGCCTAGCGCTGCTGATAATTTATTTATCGATTGAAATTAAAAAAAAAAAAAAAGAAGTAAAGAAAATAAACCCTTAATCTTAAGGGAATCAACATGTCATTTTTTTTTAATGTCTTTAGAATAAATTTTGGGGGTGCAAGTGTAGTCAGTGACATATCTCAAAGAAGCGTATCAATCCTATACGTGACAAGAAGCTCCACTAGATCTGCTGTATTCTGTCTAAACTCTGATCAACTAGTGCCCAAGCCTTTCACAAAAGTGAAAAAGTGCACCCACTTTTGAGGACCACTGTGTGACTCAACACTCTTTTGCTCCACGTAATTTGAACTGGTAAGTTTTTGTAGACAACATAGACCGAAGCGCAGTATGAAATATATTACAGTACGAGCAATTACCTGGAATTGTACGTGTCTCACCATTCATTACAAATAACATTTTTGCTACAATATAAAAACAAGGTCTTCAAAATTAAGTATGAGTTATTGCATTAGTGATTTATCTTACTGCATCGGACACGAGAGTGTAATTTTCTTTAAATTAAAAATATTAACCATATCACTTAATATGGAAGGATTTATTCCGCGCAGTTTCCCATTTAAGGAACTGAACTAAGAACATATTCCAACCTTCGAACCCTTTTGTGGGCACGCGTACACTCATTGCTTCGCATCTGGTGACTGCTACAGTAGCACATGTAACAAATGCCATTGCAGATACTGATTAACCTTGTGTTCCTAAACCATGTCAGCCAGAAATTTAAAGTGAAAAAGTGCAAGCAAATTTCAACTTTTTTTTGTTCTCGTTGTATCTCATCCCTTACATAAAAGACAGACGCAGCAAGCACTTTTGAGGACCACAATGTCATGACTCGAATAGCACTTTTTATGGTTGGAACTAAGAACCGTAAGGGTACGATGAAAACTTTGTCGATAGAACACACATCCAAATCGTGGGTTCTGGCTGTTGTAAGTTGGATGCACGTGCGGACAAAAAATGAGTGGGTGGGATTTATTACTTGGAACTATAGTTTTATCGATTAGCCTCCTAAAGACCTCTGTTTGGTTAGAGAAAGAGGAGAAACTACAGAGAAGAGAGAGCTGCAAAAAAGAAGATTTCTATTGCTTGGTACATTTGATATGGGCCTAGGGGTGGAAATGGGTTGAGACGGGTTAAATTCTAACTTGTTTTTAAACTATTATCCGTTACAGCTCTTTTTTCTAAGGTTCGGCCTGATCATTTTATAAGTTTGGTTTGATCCAAAAATCTATTTATATGCCTATTTGAAACAGAGAAAATAAAAAGAAATAAAAAATTTAGATATAATTTATGTAAAGGAATAACGATCAGATGAAGAAAAATTCAACGAAATCATTCGAGACATCAAAGGAATCAATATCAAATCAACATGAATCAATCAAACCCTTGGAAGCAAATCTCCATGATTGCATTACTTTGATAATGGAATCAAATCAAACAATTATAGAATAAAATAGTCAACATATCTTTTCCATATATTGTGACCGTTGTAATAATCTATATGACAAATAGGCTTGGCTTGAATCCTTTCAAGTACAACCTGTATAGAGCTAATACAATAGTCTATGCAATACCACACCAAGTTTATTGACCTTCTTTCTCTCCCTTTATTTATCCTCATGGAACTAATTTGACTCTTCTTCTTATCTATGTAGATGGTGTCGTCCTCACTAGAAATACCAAATCATTCATATCTGATCTTACTTATCGTCTAAAGAAAGATTTTTCCCTTAAAGACTTAGGCCAACTCCACTACTTCCTAGGGCTTGAAATCAGATATTTTTTAGGTGACCTTACTATTTCTCAAACAAAGTATGCACATGATCTTCTCGCAAAAGTAAACATGCTTGAAGCCTCAAAGATCAAAACTCCTCTCACTCATAAACCCCTTGAATTATCTGATGATCATGAGCTCGTGGATCCTACCGAATATTGGCGATTATGCCGCTCTCTTCAATATCTCACTTTCACTCACTCAGATCTTACAATGTTGTCAATCTTTTGTGCCAACATTTTCAAAATCCTACTAAGAAATACCTTCATGCTATTAAATGCATTTTACGTTACATCAAAGGAACCTTAACACATGGTTTTTGATGTTTATCTCAAAGCTCTCTCACTCTTAATACCTCTTGTGATGCAGATTGGGCAGAATGTCCAAATACTAGGAGAAGTACCATTGACTATTGCATCTTTCTTGGATCAAATTGTATCTCTTGGGCCTCAAAGAAATAACTCACTATCTCTCGATCATCCATTGAAGCTAAGTATAGATCCTTGGCCACCACTGCTGCTAAATTTACATGGTGACAATATCTTCATGTTGTAACGCCCCACTTTTTCCCCGCTATTCTGAGCACTGTCCCAGGGTGCTCTTTCCTTGGCACTTGGCCTTTCGGCCATGTGTTGTCGCTATCTCTTTTAAAAAGAATAATCATGCCTCATAATTTTCCATATTTCACTTGGAAATTTAAGATCATTTCAGTTAGGGATCTGAGTGAATTCCTTCTCTTTTCTTCCATTCATACACCAAATCCTCTTTCGCCTTCATGCATAAAGACAAAACTCATCGCAAGGGCCATAAGGATGCCTCTATAAGTTCTCTATCTCAAAAACATTTCAGTTTCCTTGTAATTTAGAAAACCCCCAGATAGGACTATTCAAATCCAGTTGCAGTAAAAGCCAACACGTTCCCCTTAGGTTTTCACTTAAAGATTCTGTAAGTTTTCACTACCTCGTTCATCTCTTATTCATCATTTCATGTTGAAATTGTATGAAGATCCTTAGAGAAACAAATTCTCTATATCCCACCGAACTTAATCAAGAACTTTCCCTTATGTCGACCGTAGGCCAAATTCTCGATGGACAAACCCTCTAAAGAATTAAGAGAAAAAACATAATACATTCCCTTAATACTAAAAATAGATAAAATCTTAGACCAAATAGGTATTTAAAATAGGCAGAAAGCATTTCTGGAATCTCTGGCTGCCCGATAAGCCCTGGTGATGAGAACAGGATCAAGGGCAAGGACTAAGAGGCAATTAAAAGACTTGGAGGACCAATGAAAAGGGCAAGAGCTGGAAAAGCAAAAGAGGCCTTACAACAAGTTTTGGCAACCATTATGAAAATGGGGCTTAATTTAGAAAATGAATAACTCAAAATGGTGAATTGCATCATGGAAACGTGTGGTCCAAGTGGTATAACCTGAATGAGACTTTTTTAGAGTGTTTTTTTTAACGTTTTTGTAATAAATGGTTATGCCATTCAGTTTGGGTTTGTTTTAGTCGAATTATTTAGTTTATGACACCAATAATTAGCATTAGTTGGTGCTCATTATTTTGTTTTCAGTTATGTTTTTTATGGCATTAGTTGTTTCAGCCGTTGGGGCATTAGTTGCTCATTATTTCTTGTTTTTATTGGACTTTGTAACCAACCATTGGCCAAGTAGCATAAAGCTAGCCATTTGGGTTATTTTGAAGGACAAGTTGAATTTCAATCAGATTACTATCAAATTGTGAGAGTGATTCTCCTGAATTCTTGAGTGATTCAAGAAGTGAGATTATCAAAGGACCTAACCAAATCCTTTGTGTGTTTTGTCCCAAATCAAGAAGTGACATTTCTCTTAGTTTTTCTTTGCAAAACTAATTTTTTCTAGCCAAGTTCATCAACCAACAAATTGAGAGTTAATTTGTTGAACCACTTGTATTAGTTCAATTAAAACAATAACTTTGGTTCACATCACCTGGTAAGCCCCTTAGGAACCGATGGCCTTGGTAGCCTCATATTCATTCCTGTATCACCAAATTATGTTTTGAAATAGATTCATATATCATTTAAAGGTCCTAAAACATCTTTGTCTCACCTTAGAACCATTTTAGAAAATTGTGCCCTTTTCTCACGAGTAACCGTTATAGGATTACGCGTGGTCTTCAGTATAACTCCCAGTTCCCTTTAGAAATCATTCCGCGAACTAGATAATTATATGAAACTGATTTACTAGGATTTAGAATCTAAATCACTATGTTATTCCAAAAATAGCTATCAAGGTAATAGTTTCAAGATCTCACAAGAATTCGCAAGCCCTCGAAATCAATTATCTTTCATCGCCAGAATTAAATTAATTTCTAAACGGTATTAGTGAAACATAATTTTATGTAAGTTGATTCACAAGTACCATTGATTAATTTAATTTCCTCATTAGAAGGATTATTAGATGATTTCCTTATGCTAGTTAAATTTTATAGGATCCCCGTTTAATCACCACGCATGTATGGCGACACACGTCGCCACACATACATGGAAAAGTAAGAGACAAAACACATACACCTACAGTAAAAACATTCAGCATTGAATCAGTTGAATGGAGAAACAAACACACAGACATAAGCCATGAAATATGGCAAGCAATTGCCATGCATATGGACATGTCACCCTTGATCATACCTAGCACTATTCCCCTATTATTTAATTGAAATTTTCACAATTTCTGCTCAGCACAACCGAGCTTCCCTTGGCCTTACCTCCTCATTTTCTTTTTAATTCATTTCCTATTAATAAAGTAAGCAAGGCCGTAGCAAATGCTTGCATTTGCTCCACGGTTTTTCACTTCACTTTCTCACAATTTTCGTTAAGCAAACCGTAGCAAAGTCTTGAAGCATTTTAGTTTCATTTCTTTTCTTTCTTAACTCCATCTCTTTGTCTTCTTTCTTGTTGCAAAACCGAAGCTCATCACGCACTCAACCCTTTTTCATTTTGTTTCCATTTCCTTGCTTAAGAATAAAGAGCAAAACTGTATACAAGCATTGCTTGTATTCATCAAGATTTCATCCATTTCCTTCATCACTTTCCTTGATTTTCCTTGAGCTGAAAACCATAGCCTCATCGCCATCATCCTCTCAGGATTTTCTCAAGTTTTTCTTGAGGCAAACCATTGTAAGAAATTGCCAAGTATCATCCATCAACAAGCCAAGCAAGCATGCATGCAAGCTAGGCAAAGGAGCAAGCAAAGCTAGGCCAAGGAGGAAGCAAAGGCCAAGCAAAGTTTGCACCAAAATCATCAACAAAACCGCCACCATCATCATCTTTGGAGGGCCTTGCATGCAAGCTTTGGAGCCTCACCAAAGTCATCCAAGGAGATTCCTCTAAGTACCCAAATTTCCATCAAGTTTGCTTAAAGTGGGTAATCCGAAATACCACTACTTAAGTAGCTTGATTGTGATTATTTCTTGGGTTTGTTGTTTTGTTAAGATTATGTTTTTGTTCTCCGAAGAAACTAAATTGTGCTCTTGTGTTTTCAGGGATGTCTAAAGGCAAGAGAGTTTAAGAGAAATTGTAAAAGATGTAACTAAGAAAAAAATTAAGTCTTAAAGGTGCATATGCATGTAGAATGATTTCGGTTTTGAAGCCTAAAAATTAGTAAGCTTAGGTTTTAATTCATGCATGTGAACTCTAGGGAACTTGAGTGAGTTTTTAAGTTAAGAAAATAAGATTTGAGAGTGCATAAACATAAAGCAAGAATTTGGGTATAAGAGCTCAATTAGGGTAACAATTAGGGTTTTGATCTTTGCATGTAAGATATAGAGAATTTAAGTGAGTTTTTAGTCAAGAAAATAAATTTTGAGAGTGTCTAAACATATGAGTTCAATTCAGGTTTGTAAGCTCAAGAGTGATAGGTTTAGAGTTTTGATCCATGCATGTGAGAATTAGGGTATTTGAGTGAGTTTTTATGTTAGGGAAATGAGTTTTGAGAGTGCATGTAAATTTAGGTTAGATTCGGGTTCTAAGGCTTAAGCATTGTGGGATTGGGGTTTTGGTTCTTGCATGTGAGTTTAGAGGATTTGAGTGAGTTTTGAAGTTAAGAAAATGAGTTTGAGAGTGCATGTGCATTTAGGTTAAATTCGGGTTCTAAAACTTAAACATGGTAAGATTAGGGTTTTGGTTCACGCATGTGAGATTTAGAGGATTTGAGTGAGTCTTAAAGTTAAGAAAAATAAGTTTGGAGAGTGCATGTGCATATAAGGTGAATTAGGGTTCATACTTAAGTATAGGGTTTAGTGTTTTAGTTAATACATTTTGTCCAAAAGTGAAAAGGGCAATTTGGTTTAAAAGAGGAAATTAATAAGATTAGGGCTCTGAGAGTTTGAGAGGAGAGTGAAAGAATTTGGTTTAAGTGTGTGTAAGCGGGATGAATAAGTTTAATAGGGAAATGTGAAACTAGGGTTTTGAAAATGCAAGAGTGTAACACCCTAGCTAGCAGGCTTTACGCTTAAGTCGTAGACCCTGCTCCCTAGGTTGTCATCTGCTTGGTGGGAATACTTATAGTCCCTTATTACCGTTGAAAAATAGTTCTTACCCAAAATATGGACCCGTTTGAAATTTTCTTAATTAGTTTTTCTTATCTTAAAATTAAGAGATGTGCGTGAGATGATTCGTATAGCATTCCCTGTATGCATACAAAAAAAATTATTATGAGGTCAAATTGATAGATTAAATAAATACTGTTTCACTATTTGTACACCTAAAAAATAATCACTCAACAATCACCCAACAACCACCCAAATAGATAAACAAACATTACAAAACAAATAAATAAACATTACACAACAAAAAAATAAACATTGTCACCGAACATTTCCTATGTATCCCATGCACATGTGAGTTTAATATTGCTACAAAACAGATAAATAAATTTGTCACAGAACATTTTTGCATGTTTTTGTACGCGAGTGTTTGATAATATTTGTTTCACTATTTTATATTGTTTATTTATCTATTTTATAATGTTAATTTTTTTGTTTAGGTGACTTTTTAAAGTGTCAAAATAGTATTTTTTTTGAAATAAATACAGGGGACCAAAAGGTCACTTAGCCTACTACTTATCACATGCCTGACTTAATTGACCACGAGAGTATAATTTTCCACGAAATAGTGACAATATCGATTACTATGTAACTATTTATGCAACAAGTAACGTACGAAGTTAAACTAAGAAGATTCCAACCCTTGGCTGCGCATCAATGGTATCACTGCTTTCCAGCCATGAAATGTGAATCTTCATCTCTGTGGGGCAGAATGGTCACTGTACCAAAAGTAACGTGTAACAAATGGCTCTGCAGATATAGATTATTTTAACATTCACAGGCCATGACAACTAAAAATTTAAAGTGGCAAAGCGCGTGTTTGACTTTCTAAAGCGTCATCAGACCCGTCCACTTGTTTTCATTTTATGAAATATTCACTTCCACGATGGCAAAAAGTGCAAGGAAACAATTTCGCTTTTGCACTTTATATTATAGGCCATATGCAAGGCATATGCCATTTAGGAAGATGGCAAAAGATTGAACTTTTTTTATTCGGTGATAGAGTTTCATATTCATTCCTCTTGCCAAACCCAATCATGTGTCCACCATGATACTATAATAAATATGCCTGCATATGAAAAGTTCTAATTAACTAAAGTTTGTTTATGCATAGAAATTTTTGTTTGAGAATAAGTTTAATTCATCATTTTCATACGCACATAATAAAAGTGTCACATTAAATAGGCCTCAAATATACTTTATAGTATACACAATAAATATAGTAGGATTCACTTATATTGTGTATATGCATATATCAGAATGATGTATTAGCTAGAATTATGCTCACACAAGAACTTTTCATGCATTTTGTATGTGATGGTTATAGGGAGGGGGAGCCCGTAAACTGAGGAGATTAACATCAGTGGACTAAGTAAGAAATCACAAAAGCAGGTTGGACATCACATCTTAACCAAAAACTTTAATGCAATGGGTTTATGGGCCCTCCAACTTATGTACCATTCACTTAGTCCATCACCAACTAATGTGAGATTTTTTAAACCACACACTTGAATCCAACAGTCTTCCCCTCAAGTGTGAAGCCCATCATCGATGTCCAGCTCCTCCTTTAGCATAAGTGTATCCAAGTATTCAATAGCATTAATAAGAACTACATCGGCTCTTCAGGATCCCACACCTGGATCCAACGACCGCCACTGCTCATATACTCAACCAAACCGACCGAACAATCGGCTTTAATACCACTTATAGGGAGGGGGAGCTCATAACCTGGGGAGATTAACACTGATGGCTAAGTGAAAAATCATACAAGCGGGTCAAATGCCACATCTTGACCCAAAACCTTAAGACAATAAATTTATGAGTCCTCCTACTAATATATCATTCACTTAGTTCATCACTAATGTAAAACAGTTTAAACACTCATACTTAAGCCCAATAATAGTTTCGATCGTCAATAAGGGCGCATGTCTATTTTTTCAATATAATGCGTGGAATCAATTGGCTTGTAATTAACTCAATTGATAAATGCTCTAGGCTTTAAATTGTAGTTATATTACCTCTTTTTGGGTTAAAAATAAATAGATATTCTTTATCTAGTCATTTATCTTCATTTTTTTTTTATTTCTATCTATGTTCTAATATACTAAATAATTGTAATAATTGTCCATAAGATTTTTGTTTTTCAATCTAAAATACGTGTTAGGATATAATCTAAAGAAAAATAGTGGAAATGAAAGGGAAGAAAAAGAGAAGTTGGAGTTATAGCTTCGCTACTCAGTCATTGGGCGACTCCCTTCCCTCCTCCGTCAACCGTCGTGTTCTGTGCCGCTGTGTTCTTCGCTCTCTGCTGCTGCAGTCAAGCTCCTACCATCGTCCCTTTGACCTGCAATCTATTTGCTTTAACGCTATTGTGCTACGTCCACAATTTTGGCGCGGCCCTTTTTCCTCCTCCACGTTGCTGTTACCAGGTCGTCAGTCCGTCACCGGCGTTATCTAGAAACAACGAAGATGCTTGTCTGGGGCTCGACCAAGCCCTAATAGTTTGGATCCTACAACCAACAACCAACTTGAAGTTTTGAAACTTGAGAAGGAACTCGTTGAAGCCTATTCCTAAGAAGATAGGTACTAGAAGGAGAATTCCAAAGTTAATTGGCTCTATTTGGAGTGATCATAACACCAAATTTTTCCATGCAAAACAACAGGCAAGGGAAAGTAAGAATGAATAAAATCTGAAGGTTAGCTAATAGTGATGGAGGTTGGTGCTTTAATAATAATTAATGGGATTGCTCAAAAGGCTCAAGAATACTTTGAGGGCCTTTTGCACTTCCGATGATCCTGAAGATCCCCGTTATATCATGTAAGACTTTCCATCCAAGGTCAGTTGTTGAATGAATAGAGTTTAAACTTGGCCGATTTCCTTCACATAAAAAAAAATTGGGTTGTTTTTTTCAACCTACGGCATGGGTGCCCTGGGGGGATGATGGCTTTACCGCTAAGTTTTTCCAATCTTTTTGAAGTTTGGTCGGTGGGGATGTTGTTAGAGTTGTTAGAAGCGTCTTCTTAGAGGGCGGATTGTTGCGGAGTTTCAACTACACGCACATATGCCTTATCCCAAAAATTCCTAATGTTACATCATAACTTGGGTCAGACCTGTCAACTTATGCTCAGTCTTTCACAAATTTATCGCTAAGATCCTTTGCTCATAGACTTCAACAAATGATGAACCATCTGGTTAGAGCTAACCAAAGTCCCTTTCTCAAGGGTCAGTTGATCTCTTATAATATTCTGGTGGCTCATGAAAGCATGCATCACCTCAAGAACAAGAGAGAAGGTACATGTGAAATGGCTATCAAACTTAATATGTCAAAAGCCTATGCCAAAAGCATTAATGAGAGAAAGATGTCGTGGATAGGATGAAATACTATTTGCAAACATAAAGTTGAAGGTGGTCTTCGATTCAAGGATCTTTGGGCTTCAAACCTCTCTCTCCTTGATAAGCAAGTCTGTCATTTGGATTTAAAGGAGCACTCACTCTTTTATAAGATATTTGAAGGTAAATACTTCAATTAACGCTCTTTTATGGTGGCGAGGGTGGGCATTAGCCCATATTGGGCTTGGAAAATCATGCTGAAAGGTAGGAAAGTCATTGAAAAAGGTATGGGAGTGCCATGGTGACACTATTAAAATTCACATTGATCCTTGGCTTTTTGATTCCTACCCTTACTCTATGCCTCTTGCTTCTTGTAGTGATCAAAGTTTGGTGCTTATTAACTAGTTGATGACAAACATTGGAAGCTGGGATTCTGAGTTAATCAACTCTAAATTCACCCCACAAATAGCCACTAAAATCCTAAAGGTCTTAATATCTCAAGAGTCTGACACTCTCAACTAGGATCTGGAGAAGAATGAAAAATACAAGATGAGATCTGGGTATTCTGTAGCTGCTGACTTCTACCACACCCATGTTACAATGGATCCCTCTCTCGTATCCAAATAGAAGCTATGGAAATCAATTTGGTCACTTACAGTTCCACCCAAGATTAAGACTTTTATATGGAAGTTGGAACATGAGGATGTTCCTAGCAAGCAAAAGATCAATGAGTGCTTCACATTTATTTTAGTTGATTTCTCTAGGTGTCTTAGCACTCTAGAAACATCTATGTATTGTATCACAGCTTTCCCCCATTGTGCTAATATCTAGAATAGGGTATGAGGTATTATTAGCTCGCTTGACATTGCTTTTTGGAGATGGTAGAGTGATTTAGTTGCCTCTCAACGGTCCCATAATATCCTTCTTGAAACTATAACTTTCATTATTCCAATATTTGGTTAGTTAAGAATACTCTTATATTTGAAGGCAAGGAGACAACAATGTAGAAAGACTATTAGCTTGATGAATTTTGGTAACATCGCATGAACCCTCAAGAAATTTGTTTCTAGGTCACAATTGATTGTAACCTTTGAAAATTCCTCATTCTTCTCTTGTTGTTTTAGCCTTAGAGGTGTTGTTGTAATCTCTGTTTGCAATAAAATATATATATATATATATATATATATATTTACTTTTGGGGAAAAAAAGAAGCATTTTCCTTATATTAAAGCATTGATGAACATAAATGACTGCCACATCAACCGGACAGTGATTCTTTAGGAAAAAGTCGGGTAAAGAAACATTTTCCATAAATTAAAGGACTGTAGAATTAATTTTATAGTTGTATTGAAAGGGAACATGGAAACTCTCTCTAAAAGAATACTGAATATTGCACCTAAAGTAGAGAAATCAAATATACTTACCCTAATTAAGTCTTGGAATACATGTAAAGTACAACTGTTCATTTATCCTTTGCCCGGTTAAGGAGAGAAAATTGAAAAAAAAAAGATAAAAATTAGTGTGGCACCCACAAAATATTTCCTCTCCACATTTGGAGAAAAAATTAGAGAAATAAAATGGTTTTATCCAAAATGTCAATTGTAGCCCTCTTTATTTTTTCGGATTATGTTATGTTAAATGTATACAAATTATTTAATATAATTACATTTTCTTTTGTCTCATTTTTCCTCTAAAATCAAGTAAGAGAAAGAAATATATATCATTTTCTTTCTGTTCATTTTTTCTTCATCTAAATCATAAGAGAGAAAATAGAAGTTGATTCTTATTTTCTCTTTTTTTATTCTCTATCTTTAAAGCATTTTTCTTATAGCTTCATAGGGACACAATTTCAGGTGTAGACTAGCCGTTCTAATCGATTTAATTTCATCATTGAATGTCAGTTTCGTAATTAATTAAATTAACTCGTAAAGATGATCAAATATAGATTTTTTTTTCCTATAAAAAAACACCACGGGAAATGAAAATTTGAACTATGGGGGAACTTTTTCATAGCAAAATGTTGACAATTATTCAACGACATAATTTATAAGATAAGGCCTGTATTTATAAGCATGAGTATAGAGTTTGTCCAAACTAATTTGGACTGCTTAGAAAATAACTGAAGTTGCTGTGGCCTCTGTTTTTCCTTCTCTTCTCAACCTTCTCTTTTGAAGTCTTCCGCCCAATTTCATCATCTTGATATTGAGAAAGAGGGAACAATGCCATATCCAGCTTCTATGATTGTATCTGCGGAGAGCGTTTGGTCATCCACTCTGGCCTCTACAAAATCAATCCTCTTTGCGAAGCGACCTTTTATACGGGGTCTAACCTCCGCATACGCCTTCCTTGAGGCATACCTGATTTTCTTGTCAAACTTTCTTGTCTTCTTCTTCTCCCTGTATCTTAGGACTCTGGCCTCCCTGTCCATCGGTCTATAAAGATGTGGAGGCATCGGCATGGGAGGAAATAGGTCAGTTGTCCCAATTGGTGGTTTTGGGTGCGAGGTTGAGACTTCGCTGAACGTTGTTGATTCTGGTACAACGCCAACTTCCAGTGATGAAACTGAAACCTAAGATTTTCAATTAAACCAAGAACGAAAAATCGGTCATCAAATCTTAGGAAGCATGTGAGATCACAAGTACTTGATAGTGACCAATAAAACAATACCTGCTTCTGGGATATAAGAAAATTAGAGGCACTTACAATTTGGCTAATAAAACCGTTGTAACAGAAGCCAGCTTTTGGGGAATCAAAATCCAAACCGGGTGGAAGATGCTGCGAGTGCTGTTGCGTCTTGGCCCTGGCTTCTCCCCCACACTGGATTGGCACCACACAGTCCGCTGCATGGTTCCTCTGAGGAACAAAGCCATAATTGCTCTGCTTCTGAAGCTGCTGGTGCTGCTCCTGATCATCATCATCATCATCCTCATCTTGAAAAACACTACTCAACTGATTATTTTGATCACCGCACGAGTTGTTGTTACAATCCAAAAGCTCCATGTACTCGTCATCACCCTCATCCCCGCAAAACAAGAACTCGTTGCTCTCATCGTTATCATCGCTCTCCACCGGATGTGGCAGCAACCACGACGCAGCTTCCGCCTCATCGTCACCCTTCTCGTCAGCACCCTCCTCTGCTTCCTCTTCCTCCACCCGGCACCCGCCGCGAGCTTCTTCACCCCCGATAACGGCAACCCCCGAGAAAGGGAGGACGGGGACGCGGTGGTGGCGGCTGGCGAGGCGGTTAGAGGAGTGGATTTCGGCGTCGCAGGAAGAGCACAGAGACGCCGCGTCGGCCCTGCAGAGAAGAGCGGCGGGGGCACGCTCGCACACCTCGCACACCCACACGCGCTCGTGCCTCGACGCCACCTTGTTTGCTCCGTGGACGCGTGCGTCGCAGGCGGAGCACAGGTACGCCGAGTCGGCGTGGCAGTACACCGTGCACTTGGCCGAGCGGCACGTGTCGCAGGCACGTGACCAGCTGCTGGAACTGCCACCAACAACGTTGTTGGTTCCCCCCTTCAACATGCTTTGGGTTGCGTGGAAGTGTTGTTTGGGACCAAGGGCAGAAGGGGGAAAGAGTTGGAGTGTGTGTGTGTGCAAGTGTGAGGTCAGTGAGGTGAACTAAGTAGTGTCGGGGGAGAGAATCGGGGAGGCAACGTGGCAGGTAGATAGTGGTGTGCGAAAATTCTTTCTACTGTGTAGTGGGTTGTAAAGTATCAAGGGTAGTTGAGTGTAAATATCGATGTTGTTCTATTTTATTTGTGGTTTGTTATGTCAAATTATAATTAAGGTGTAGGAGAAAAAAAAACATTGACTACTCTCCCATAGGAACAGTTCGCGTTCAGATGTTGGCTTTCGTAATCATTGGGGAGATGTTAAGGCATTTGTTCATTAGCGATGCACAACTTGGCGCCATGCATCACTTTTGGTCCACAACCTTTGATTCGAGTACACGCACCTACGGGGATGGATATAGGGGATGAGCAGTGACGGTGCTTGCTTTAAAAATCTTATCTTTCAATTTCATCTTAATGAAAAATCAATTAATTTTTGTCCTTATAGTACTATTAATTGTTACTTCTTATTTAATAACTTTATGAACAAAAGTATATATACGCTTCAGAAGAAATCAAAAGTATTATGTTGTCTTATAAATTATTAAACTTAATATATTTATATTTGTTTCATCTGTTGATTTATTTGGTCTGTTAATTTGTTTATGGTTATTACTGACACTCAATTGTAAAAGTTTAAAGCATAAAAAAATTTTATAAGAGCTTAATTACATATTCAATGAAATACTTTATGATTAAATTTAGATCCGTACATAACTAAAGATTCTCAATGCTAATAACTTCATTGAATACGACAGAACCTTAACATTATGAACTCAATGTTGTTGGAAAATTACAAGTATTTCAAAAGTTATAATCTCACATTGGTTAGCTCACAAACCTTTTAAGTGTTTATATATCTTAGTAGTTGTTGCATGTTGAAAGCTTTTCTCGCAATGGTTTGCACTCTCGATTATGTAATATGTATATCATTCTTTACAGTTTTCAGATCCTTAAGGGATCCAATTGCAGTATAGTCAGGTATAGCCGTATCCACAGGGATTGTTGTTTTTAAAACAATCGTCTTAGGATTGTGTTACTTTAATCTTATAGGAAATGATTTGATTTTTGTTGAGTAAATTAGCGACGAACAATTTGCAGATAAAGTAAAGTATAAAACAATATTGGACTTAAGTTTAGGCTAGTGAAGAAAGGTTTTGGGATTTAAATGACAATATTTCTCAATGCAACCATTAACCTAGTAAATATGACCTATGAGTCTCTTGATTTTATCGCCATCAGTTCTTAACTTAATCATCTTTTCTCAAGCATGTTAAGATCACACGAGTTCCTTTATTATGTTGTCAAATGTCTTGCACAAACTTAACAAAGTACCTCGTCGTTAATATGGATGTTAAAACGGCTAATTCTTGGTTCCAGTTATAGCAACTAAGAACTAGATGAATTGATCTAGGTCGGCCTTAAATAATTGTAACTTTCGTTCGCAATCTTTAAGCATAAAATCAAGCTTAGCATAGCAATATTGTTCTTAACTTGGTTATAACTTAACTAGTATAACTTTCGTCCATACAAGCAAGTCTCAAATCAAGAATCAAGGACTAATAAAAGCTAGCGTTAAGCATGAGATCAATCATTAAAATCATAAGACATCATAGAATCATAAGTTTAAGTTAAGATGGATACATTTCAGAAATAAAGCACATCAAATCCCAACAACAAAGAAAGTTAGCTATCCATAGTTATAGATAGGTTACAAGCTTACACAGAATTAGGGCAATGGTATGTTGAAGAGGGGTGGTGGATTGCTTCCACACTTCCGCCACGGTCTCCAACTGATGACAATTTCGGCAGCACTTCCCTTTACGGGATTCTCTAATTCCTAACTTTCTTCCCAAACCTAACTTAAGTAAATATGGAAAATGGAAGTGAATGGATGAAATGGTATGGAAGGAGATGGGTGGATGGATTGCTTCCAAAGCTGCAGGGTAGCCCTCTATTTATAGGCCTCGGATTGGCTCCATCGCTCAGCGGTACACTAGAATCACTCAGCGATGTAATGGTTACTCGCTGAGCGAACTGTACTATATCGCTGAGCGGTATCTCTAGGGAACTTCAAGTGGCTGATCAGTCTGACAGATTCCCGGCGGCTGGCCAACTGTGGCGGCTAGCTCTTAGCTGGCCTCATAAATACGGCGGCTGCAAGTGGCTTTGGCAGGTACAATCGCTCAACGGTTTAGGTTAATCGCTGAGCGTACATGAGGCTAACCGCTGGGCAATAAGATGGTCTCGCTGAGCGGTTTCTCCTTTTCTGAACTTTGTCTTCTTGTGTTGTTCATTGTAACAATTGCATGGCCTTTCCTTCCTTTCCTTTTCTCTTGTTTTTCTGCAATAATTACAATAATTCAAGTCATGTAATTCCTGCCTAATCCATCATATAAAACTTGTGTAAATTGGAAATATTTCAACAGTTTTGTATAGATTAAGAACAGATAAGTGCCAATTATCCTCTATCAATTTACCATAATTTGGCACTTATCATTGTATTGGTAAAAGGGCTTGAGAAGGGAATAGGGCTCGAACGCATGAGTCCAAGCCATTTGGGCTCGGCGAAGTGCAAATCGATGGATTGACCCCCCTACGCGCACGATAAAGAGCCTCATGGTCTTTTTACATAATTATTTTTGGATTGTTGCAGCTTAATGACTTGCCGCCCAAGATCACAATCTGTTACCTTCTTCTCTTCTTCCTTCTTCCTTTTTCTGGACAAAATTACTCTCTCCAATTCTGTCACCCGGATTAATTAATCCAGAAGGTGATGTTTTATCCTGGGCGAGTGTTCGGATTAACACCCAAATCATACTCTCGAGGACAATGAATTCAGTTTCGTGACTGAGCATGTTTTTCTGTTCATCGTCCCGTTGCTGTTAACCTCTCCATCTACAACAATCTCGAGAGTATTATCAATTCAATAGAGAACCCCTCCAACAATGAAAATGCAAACAACTCCAGCAACAACACTGTCGGACATGGTGTTATCCCTGTCAACCCTGACACAACCCCAACCAGATCTCGCTGCTGACCCAAAACAGATTCACGCCTGAACCTATGCAAACAAGGTATGTCGTCATACAATTATCAGTACACTATCTAATGAATTGTTTGATTTGTACTGTTCCTACAAGCACGCGAAGGACATCTGGGACTCAATGATTCTGAAGTACACCACCGAAGATGTTGGAAGACAGAAATTCGTAATAGCAAACTATTACAGGTGGGAAATGACTGATTGCAAAGAGGTTAGGACGTAGATCAACGAGTACCACAAGCTGATTGAAGATCTGAAAAGAGAAAACATAACACTTCTAGATGAATTTTTGGCTAGAATACTAATAAAAAAATTACCAGACTCATGGAACGATTACAAATAGCAATTGAAGCACAAAGACAGACAAATGTCACTTTCTAACCTTATCACTCACATCATCATTGAGGAGACCATCAGAAAAGAAATTAGCGAAGCAAGAGCTAAGGCGCTGACGTCACGAGAAAATTTGGTACAAGACAAAAGGTACGCAAATAAGAAACCTAATCACAATATCCCTAGAACCACCAAACCTGCCTTCAAAAGGAACATGAAAGAAAAGAATATAAAAGGGAACTGTTTTGTCTGTGGGAAGCTGGGTCATTTTGCAAATAAATGTAGACAGCGCAAAAGAAATGGTTATCCTCATAAATCAAATGTAAATTTGGTTGAAGGAGACGATGTTATTGCGGCTATCGTTTCTTAGGTTAATATGGTTTCGGGTGTGAGGAATTGGGTGGTAGACTTTGGTGCTACCAAGCATATTTGTGGAAATAAAGATGCTTTTGCCTCTTACACTCTTGTGGGGGAAGGATAAGAACTTGTATACTTTAGAGACTCTAGGATAGCTCCGGTTCATGGAAAAAGGGAAAGTTCTTCTCAAACTCACATCCGGAAAGACCCTTGCTTTAAAAGATGTGCTTCATGTTCCGACCTTTAGAACAAATCTGATTTTTGTTGCTCTTCTGGGGAAGGCTGGGGTGAAGGTTTCTTTTGAATCTGACAAAATTGTAATGACTAAAGATAATGTTTTTGTGGGGAAGGGATATTGTGATCAAGGTCTCTTTGTATTCAATGTTTCGAATATAATTAAGGAAAGTTGTAACGTCCCGACTTTTCCCCTTATAAAGATTTCGCGTAATAAATATATACGGGTCAATTATTAAGACCAGGAAATTAAATTATTAAATTTAATTCCTAAAAATGCTAGTCGGAATAGGGATTTTGCGATCTCGCAGAGTTTCACGAGATTCGAGTTAATTTTCAATCGTCACCGAAATTTAAATACGACTCAAAGGCATCCGTAAAATGCAATATTATGAAAATAAATTTATGAATACCTTGACCGGACTTACAATTCCTAATAAGAAAAATTAGTAGATCACGACAGTGTGTTTGAAATATTTTTAAGATATCCATACACGAACGATTAACGACTAAACGCGACCAAACATGATCAAAATTGATCATGTGGCCAATGGCAAGTGGCATAAGCCATGACCACATAAGCCAAGCTTATCCCTGCAACAGGGATACGGATACATGTATTATGTATATGTGTGTGTATATATATTAATAATAATAATAATAATAATAATAAAAAAGAACACAGTAAGGCGGCAACAGGGGGCTATAAATAGCCAACCCCGTGCCACTGCTTACTGCACATTTTCATCTGTTAAGTTTATTTCTGTTCCGTTCGTGCATTCTGTAGTTATGCTGCCGGACTCAGAAAAAATAGCAGGATCACACCAATGATTGTGGGAGCATTTTCTCACAACTTCCACCATCTCCAAGCACGCTTAGGATGTGGGTAAACCTAGCTTACTCACCTCTTTGGTGATTTTTATATGTTATGTGTAAGGAATAGAAAAAAGATAATGTAGTAGATATTATGTAGGAAATATGTTTGCTATGATGCCTGGATGTTTGGATGTGTTTTTAAGTTAGAAAAATGTATTATAGTGATTTTTGGAACATGGGGAAGCCTAAATAAGTTTTTAAGGTAAACCTGTGAGAAACAAGCAAGAAACAGCGTTGTGACTGAGTTTAACGCAAGGTCATTCGAATGATCAAGCATAGTCATTCGAATGACCTTGAATTTTACTCATCCAGGAGCAAATTTACCAGGTCATTCGAATGACCCATGATTTTTACAAACAGGGAGCCAAATTTTCAGGTTATTCGAACGAATAGCCTTGGTCATTCGAATGACTATTGACCTGAGTTTTCAAGTCTACCCACATATTCCAACAAGCATGAAACCTCTGGAAATGTATATTTGATGCTAGAAATGATTATGTAAGCATGTGTTATGTTAACATGCATCATGAGGACTCGGTCGTCATTAGTGCTTTAGGGCGACTGTAGATAACTAGTAACAAATCACCTAATGTTTCAAAGACCACAGTTGAATTCTAGGGAAAAAGTGATATCTTAAGAAGGTTCCGACCATAGAGGGTCCGATGTACCTTGAAGAAAATACATACATATATGATTAAGGTTATCCCTCTCTTGGCACGTCCACAGGACAAGCCCCTCACCAGTCTAGCAAGATGGATTGGTCACTGATGTTAACGCAGGTTTACGACATGATTTTATGTTGAAGAGAAAAGAAAGAAAGAAAAGATGAATGTTTGAGAAAGTGACGTCACAAAGTCCCAAAGAAAGTTAAGCAGAACACTCCTGGTAGCATCACGAGGGCATGCTAGAGAGTGAAGGTACATTTCCCGGTTGTGTCGTGAGGGCAGGCCGAGGAAAGTATGAGTCCACACCGGGTCACGTCGAAAGGACCGGCTACTCGCCATCTTCTTCTCCTTCCCGCATTGTGCAACTTCCTTTATGCTTTCTCTTAATCGAAGACTCTCTCTCTCACGCTCTTGTCTCTTTCTCAGCTCACGTTTCACTCTCTCTCACCATGGCCACTTTCATCGCATCACTCTCCACCACCTAGATGCCACCGTTGCTTGTGCGGCCTCTCTTCTCTGGCTCACTGCTCTGCTGTTGTCTCAACGTTTCTACTTACACAGCACGGTGTCTGAGGTGGGTCTGTCTAAGGAGGGTTTTTGGATCTGTTCAAGGACCCATCAACCCACGTCGACGCTCCTCTTGTTTTGGCTCCCAAAGGTACTTGTAAAGCTCTCACTTCTTTCTATTTCACGAGTCTTGCAAGATTTTTACTATGGGTGTTAGATTTGGATTGTTAGAATCAAGACTTGGGTTTGGAATTGGGATTTTGTGATTGGGAGCTAGATTGAGTAGGTCACTGGTTAAAGAAGACAAATTATGGTTGATTGATTATGTTAGATACTTCGGAAGACCACGCTGCTGACTTTTTGGAACCATGGAATTGGCTCACCTCCTCTTGGCTTTGTGTTGTGAGTAATAATATTGGTATCGCTCATAGACTAATGGATTTATAAGCTGACAATTTTATGAGCATATTAGTATCGCTATTTAATGTGTTGGTGAATTTGCGCACGTTACTTTGGTTTACAAGCTAAAGGAGTTTCTGCGACAAATGGTACTTAACACGTCTTCTTTAGGGAACTAAAGAGTAATTGTGAGGTTTTAATATGGTTTGACAAGCTGACAGGGTTTCGTAGAAAGGGGACTGATTTTTAAACATGGTGTTTTTAGGCTTTTGAGTCACTTAACATTCTCCAGATTGAACTGGTTTGGGTTACCATATTTTATTAATCATAGTGAATTCATATGTGTTGAGTTTGTTTGTTTTATTTTTTTTGGAAAATTTTTTAAAAGGATTCTAACTAGTACTGTCAAAAAAGCCCAATTTAGAGGGCAGCCTTGAGACCCTTTAGTTTAAGCCCGTATAATTGTCAGCCCAAGCCTTACTCCATATTTGTCATGGGCTTCTAAGGCCCCAGCCCTCCAGAAACCCTGTTCACATTGGGCTAGGGTTGGGTACCCTAGGGCTAGCCCAAATGCTGAAATGCATAGCGCTGGGAATCGCAAAACCCTGTTCTTGGCTCACGAAGTCTCTGTTCACATAACGCATCTCACCTCTCTATCGCTCCGTCGCTCTCTCGTTTCATCTGCGTCGCTTGTTCCATCTCTGTTGCTATCTGCAATCCACCATCGCCATCGCTGTACCTTAATTTTCATTTCACCTATCAAACAAAAACGCAATATGAAGGTTGAAACTTGAAACTAAAAGTGGTTGATTTTGTGTAGTAAACTGCTCCAGATCCGATTCAAGCACTTCTGCGGTAATCTTCAGCACCCCCTCCATCTCTTCTTCTCGCTAATTGCTTGAAAAAAAAAAGTGGGATTCCTAGGCATTTCTCTAAAAATTATACATAAACTATATTTGTCTATCTGATTATGATGAAACTCCTAAATTATATGAGTATAAAAATTCAATAAAGTAAAATTTTATAAAATATAAGTAGAAGGATAAGGGAGTATTTGTCAAGTTTCATATGTATGCATGTCTCTAATATGAGTGCAACAACTGTTTTGATTTGTCCAAACTTCTCAGTTAAAATCATAGCATCATCAACACGACATCCTGTACTGTCAACTTTTAGCTGAGGTTATTCTGTTCTGCTCTTGTTTTCACTTTAATATATTTTTAAATTATTTTTATTTTTCCTCTGGATATTATTCTTTCGGGCCATAATAGAAGTGTGTTGATATATATAAATATAACTTTGTCAAATTGTCATTTACATAGATCAATCATGGGTTTGTTATACTAAGATGCAATGGCATTTGGTTTATGTAGCCAACCCTATCTACCTGTAATATGCTTTGTTGTTGTAGTTGTTTGTACTTGCCCCTACTATTCTTTTTCTTTTGTGGTTTGTTAAATATTTCATATTACTGGTGATGTAGGTGATAATTTTTTTATTCTATTGAAAATTGATATTTTAAACTAACATTTAATTATTTTAAATCTAGCTTTTGACAGGGATTCAGATCTTTCAACCCTTGATTTGATCATCTCTTTGAAGGAGAAACACTTGTTAAAAAAAATTGAAAACTATGGTTGAGTTGGATAAAGATAGTGAAACGACGGTTGGTGATGTGGCTTGGCTTTGCTCCCTTTCAGAGTATGAGATCGTAAGTCTCTTGTGCAGTAACTTGATGCATAACATCATTCTTCTATTTTATTTTAGATTCTTTCTGGTTTTTGTATGAGATAATGTTATAGTTTTTGTTTCAGCATTTGCGTTTAGTTATATATTTTATGTTAAAAATCATACTTGTAACCAAGGTTGTTAAAATCGAGATCTTACGTAAGATAGGAAGAGTAAAATAAAAATGTAAAACGTGAAATTGTAACACGATTTAAATCGTAGGGTTTGATCTAACTGATGGTAGTGGAATCAGTTGAGCTCTTTAAAATTGTAAGATCGTAAGATTTTAATATTTAAATACAAATCTTAACAACCTTGCTTGTAACTTTCCTCGGAGTATTTTTTTGTAGAATTATAAATTTATAATTTATACCTTATTAAAAAGAAGAGAAGAAAGTACGACGACTAAGTTGTGGTATTCTCAATTGAAGGAAAAAAAATAAAAAAAGGCAAGCTAAATTGATAATAGTAGTCCTTCAGTAATTAAAGGATTTTGATGGTGGCTTTAATGAGGAGTCTAAAATTTTGTTGCATTGTGCAATTTTTGAAGTCATGTGGTGCATTTTATTAAAGAGGAGTTATCACATTTTTATTGATGCGTATTTGCCATTATGTTTGGGATTATAGCCTCTCTTTGGTGCTGGTTGTTTCAATGAAGTTGCCATAGCCCAAACTAATATTAGAGAGATGATACATTTGTGCTGCACATATTTCTGTTTTCTGGTTTGGATTTTTTTTTGTCTGTAGATAATTTTATCCTCCCCCTAACTGTACTTTTCCTGTTCTCTTTAATAAACTTCATAATTAATGATCCCATGAACAGATTTAATTGGGTAGCAATCCGTGCATTAAAACTTGTTGTGTTGGTGAGCCTGTGATTTTGCAAATCTAGACTGAAACACTTCTGACGGGGGCTGCCATTAATGTTGTGGATGAATATTGATATTGAGTGTGCCCTGCCACTTCATAATTTAGTTTTGTCATGGAAATTTGTATGATATCCAAAATTTGTAATTTTGGCAGGACTTGTTGATTACCCTGAAATTGCTGATCATTCAGCTTGCAAAAAGGATAGGTTGTGCTGAACTGGCAAACAAATTTGACCTTAAGATGATTCGAGCCATTGGTATGCCTTTGTTTCTACCTTAAGATCATGCTGTTTCAAGTCCCTGATGTGTTACTGTTCCTTGACTATGCATGAATTCCTATGCTTTTATTTTAGTGATTTATCTATCTCCTTTGAGTTGCTGAGATCTAGCAATATATTGAAGTTCACAACATTACTTTCAAATGATTGATGTTCTTACTACAAAGTGCATGAAATCAATTGACTTTGTGTAGTAGCTAGATAATACTGATTTGTTAAACTATTAGTTGCATTTTCTAACCATTTCTGAGCCTTGATGCAGCACTTGTTTTGATGGAACATCTCAAAGAAGAGTTAAAAAATTCATCAGTTGCCCCAGATAAGGTGGGATCCGCTGCTTTTTTAGATGCTTGCAACCTATTGAAATGTGATAATAAGGTTGATGCAACTGTTGAAGAGTTGAGTAAAAACATTGGTGTTGATATACCAACATTTCTGAGTAGGTACGTTTACCAGAACATTTGTGTCTGAGTATTTACCAAATATTTAGTTAAACTATGGTAGTTGGAATTATTCAAGTGATTTGTTGGAGCAAATGTTTGCGAGCATTATTATGCTTTAGCCCTCTTATGCTTTTATTAAAATTGTGCATATGTCTAAATTCATATCCTGATTTGTTTGTACAGTCAATCGAATTCCAAACGAAAGAAGGATGTTGGAGGCAGATAATAAATTGATGAGTCATCTTGGAGGTCCTGAAACTTCTATCTTTATACTGACGACAACCTCTCCAGTTTTGATGTGGAAACTGAATTTGATTGCCCCTCCTGATTGGCAAATGCACATTTCTTTTTATAGGTTTCTGAATAGGTTTTTATTCTTCTTAAAAAAAATGTTCTGTTGCTGAGAAATAGCTGAAGAAATTTGCTTGCAAACTCAAAATTGTTTGTAAAAATGTATATAAAAATCTCAGTTAATGCTCAATTTAGTCCTTGAAATTATAAGTGTAGTCTCTTTGTTTTCTAAAATTCAAAAGTTATCTATAAAGTCCCATGCAGTTGAGCTCCCGGTCAACAATACAGTGACATATAAGATAGGACCTATGTATAACTTAACACTTCTATTTGAAATGTTAGTTTAACCTTTTGCTAAAAACACATGATCCATGTGATGCATTTATCCTCTTGATAAGGATGAGTATTGGCCACCTGGTGATGGGAATATAAAAATCCCCTTATTTTATTTATATACCTGATATAATTACCTAATATAATTGAGCATGCCTTACTTTTATTAAGTTGGGGAAACGATATTTCAAATTTTCAGGGTCTACTTGTTACATGGGATTCAAAAGCCATGCACAACAATACAGTTGAGTCACCATAGCAATTACTCTCACCGATTGCTTGAACCCGAGGGATCGATGATTGCATCGTAAGACTCCAAATTGGCTAAATAATGCTGTAAATTTGCTTACTTGTCACACATATCACAAGCACAGATTTTTCTATTGCACATTGCCTCATATGAACTCAGAAATGTCATTTGTACTAAGTGGTCATTAAAAATTGTGTCGATTCACTAACTATCTATTATTCAATGTGATTTTAATAAAGTTTGGGTCTCATTAAAATCTCATTCAATCATCTTTGTTTTAAGTGTGCTTCAAAATGAGGTGATGAAATTGTGTCTTGGTTCCCATATTCAAAAACAAGCGAGATATATAAAATTATGCAAACTACAGAGGGATTAAGTTCATGAGTCACACTATGAAATTATGGGAAAGAGGTAATTGAGCAGACATTTTGACAAGAGACCCACATCACAAAAAATCTGTCTGACTCTGTTTGGGAGGTCTACCATGGAGGCGATCTACCTACTACGAAGATTGATGGAGAGATATCGGAAGGAAGAAAGAGACTTACCTATCGTTTTCATTGATTTGGAGATAGCGTATGATAGGGTGCCAAGAGAGATTTTATGGAAGGTTGTGTAGAAGAAAGGAGTTCAAATTGCTTACATACGAGCAATTAAAGATATGTATGACAGAGGAATTCCCCATTACCATTGGTTTACATCAAGGGGGTCAACTCTAAGTCCCTATCTTTTCACCTTTGTCTTGGATATCTTGCTAAACACATTCAAGGCTTAGTGCCCTAATGTACACTTTTCATGGATGACATTGTTTTGGTGGGAGAGTCGAGAAAAGAGTTAAATAGAACGTTAGAATTATGAAGACAAGCGTTGGAAACATACGGTCTTCGTATAAGTAGAAATAAGATGAATATATGGAATGTAGGTTTAATAAGAGGCGTACAAATCCAAACGTAGAGGTGAAAATTGGAGACGATCCTATACCACACGTCACAAGGTTCAAGTACCTTGGCTCCATTATCCAAAATGATAGAGTGATAGAGAATGATGTTAATCATAGGATCTAAGCTGGGTGGATGAAATGGAGGAGTGCATCGGGAGTTTTGTGTGATAGAAAAGTGTCACTCAACTGTAAAACCAACAATGTTATACCTGATTGAGTGTTGGGCAGTAAAAAGCCAACATAAGAATAAACTCAATGTTACAAAAATGAGGATGCTCAAGGTTGTCAAACTCGAGAGTTTAAGTAAACTCGTGGAGTCTCAGCAAACTCGAATTGTAAACTCGTATGAGTTTACATACGTAAAAAAAATATGTTATAAGCAATATAATTAGGAACTAAACTTAATTAAATATTATAATTAAAACTAAAATTGAAGAATGTTAACTTTAAATTAAATTAATGAAAGAAATATCATAAAATACGCCTTAATGCATGACACTTAGTGATTATGTCTTACTTTATTCAGTATCTGTATTATTTTATAGTTCAATAAAACATAGCTCAATTATGATAAATATATGAAATTAGCTAAATAAACTCAATATATATTATCCAATATAAACAAAGTTAGGTAAGTATCTAACAAAGTTACAAAATTTGTACATTTTGAGGTGAACTCGTAAACTCGCAGGTAGATTTGAACTCGTAAACTTGTTAGTAGAATCGAGAGTTTACTTAAACTCGTACGAGTTTACCAAAAAAGAGTTTACATAAGTGTTAACTCGTTTTGTGTAGTAAACTCGTAAGAGTTTATGAGTTAACTCGAGAGTTTAACAACCATGAGGATGCTGCAATGAATGTGTGGACACACTACACAAGATAAGATTATGAACAATTGCATTAGGGAGAAGGTCGAAGTAACACCTATAGTACAAAAGATGGTAGAATCCTGTCTTAAGTGGTTTGGACATGTGAGGAGAAGACCATTAGAAGCCCCAATGCCAGTGTTCCTCTTTTTCGCGACATTCCAGGTGAGTAGTGGTCCCGGTGCGTCGATGGTTCCACCTCGGTGGTTCGTCAATAGAGTTAGTTATGCTTATAACATGCTAGTAGATATTATATACATGCTCAGTAGAGGCCATGCTTATGTGTTATACATGTCATGTTATTTATGCTCATATTATCCTATGCTATGCTATGTTAGGACAGAGACCTAGACCCATAGACATATCCCATAAAACTGTTTGGATAGGATTATGTTAGGTTCTTGCTAAGGCAATACTTGGTACTTAAGATGTCAGATGTGACGCACCTCTCTTACTTGGGAATCTTGTCCTAAGTGTGGGACCTCAGTCCTTGAGCTCAGACTAATAAACAAGATTAACTAACTAGAACACACTTGTCATAATCAGTAGCCTTAGGCCTTAACAACATGGGTAACTAAAGACAACTCTCCTTAAAAAGTTCACAAACAATAGATTCTAAGGTAGATGACCTAGAACAGTACGAGGTCCTACGACCTCGTAACCCAGACCCAACAGTAGATAGATATGAGTGCAAGGCTCCTCAGCTATGGCATGCATGCTCTACTACACCTCCGAGCGCAAGGCTCCTCAGACTTAGGGTATGCATACCCTTACAAGCATTCGGGTTGCGTGCGTACTGAAACCACCCGGATTTATCTTGGTGAAGTAAAGTCGAGCTGGGGCTCCATTGAGTTGTGCTCCTCTGCTAGAGGACGTGGGTATACGTACAACAGATCAGTTTTATATTCTAGCAGCTAATTCAGTTTACGCAGTATATTCAGTTTATTTAGTCTTATCCAGATAGCAGCTATATATGCTTTAATTGTTGTATATTCTTTCAGTATATATATGCATCTATATGCCATGGTATTATATGCAGTATGCTATTTGTGTAGCATCGAGGTACCCACCACTGAGATGACAAACTCACCCCTCTGTCGATAACATTTTCAAATTCGGCCGAGGATAGTGTTAACGCCCCTCTCGTCTAGTGAGTTAGATTTCAGACGTTAGTGGTAAGCTCCACTTCACAGTGGGGACTACCCGAGTTATATATGTAACATCCCGATTTTTCCTTAGAGAAATAATCGTAAACATAAATATTTAATTAATTTTCTAATCATGATTAGGGAATTAAAATGGGAAACTAATAGGTAGAATATCCCTAGGAAATAAGAAGTGTCGCGGCAGGAAGTTTGGCAGACAACCGAACAGTCGTTGTTCGTCGATGAAATTTTCTGGCGCGCAAAAGGTGTCCGCGAAAATAATCCCCCGGGAAAAAACTCACAAACACTTTTAAATATTAATACCCTTACGTAGGGGGAAATTGGAGGATTGCGACGGTATAAACGAAATATTTTTTGGACGACCGTGCGCGACGCACCGAGACTGCGAGCGATAAAACACGAGCGAACCGGAACCGGGGGAAAATGAAATTTCAGCAGCTGACCAGGAGGGGGAGGGCTGCACGGTTTGATGGTGATTTTGTCCAATCCCCTAAATCATGCTTCCAAATTCCCATCACCTTACTTGCCTTACACACTTCACCAAATCCCATCACATGGCCATACCTATGCCCATGCTTTCTACTATTCATCACTTTTTCTAAATCCTAAAGTTCAATTAATTTCCCTCACCCTCAGCCCTTAAAACTGAGACCTCATTCTCCCAAAGTCAATCCTCTTCTTCACTCCCCTGACGCCTTGCATTCTTCTCTCCACACGGTTTCTAAAGTTTTTCTCCCATCCCACCACACTTTGCCTATAGACTACACTTCCATAAGCCAAGCAAACCGTGCCAGAAACAATTGCTCTTAAAGCTTTCCTTCATTTTTCTCTAAACACAGCCCTCAAGTCTCCTCATCTCTGTTCATTTCCTTCTATCCGAAATCATGGGGCAACCCCATCACCCTCCACCTTGCTCACGAACTTGTCATCTTGGAGAAGGGAGGAGCTCAAGCTTTGGAGACAACAAGGCTTGTGGGACTTCACTCCAAGCTTCCCTCACCACCGCCAGGTCCTTCTACAGGTGGGTAACTATGGCTTACTCACCTATTTGGTGGTTATGTTTGCTTATGTGTGTATATGTATGTTTCTCTGTACGTATGATTATGTATGCTAGAGCTCATGCTAGGATTTAGGAGTGATTCTGAAAGGTCCTGTGACCTGGATTAGATAGGTTTTGATAGTTAGAATATGTGTGAAAAACTCAAGGAGCATCCATGAGCAAAAGGGGAAGAAAAGCAAGAAAAACAAAGAAAACAGAGTTTGGTTCGTTAGGTATTGCGGGGTAGTTCCGCGGAGAGTAACCGAGGGTAGTCTAGAGTTGTTGAGCGGCACCTGGGATGATGCTGAGTGATTCCGCGGAGAGAGACTGAGAGCAGGCTAGCGAGTTGCTGAGTGGGTTCCGCGGAGGTCCCCTAGAGTTGTAGAGAAGATTTTCCTAAGCTGTTGAGTGGAGTCTAGAGTTGCTGAGTGAGCACCAGCAGTTTGCTGGGTGGGTTCCGCGGAGGATCCCTGGAGAGCTGAAAGGGTTACGTAGAGGGTGCTGAGTGGGTTCCGCGTAAGACCCTGGAGTGCTGAGAATGTTATGTAGAGAGCACTGAGTGGGTTCGGCGGAGGATCCTTGGAGTGTGGTGCTGAGTGGGTTCCGCGTAGGACCCCTGAAGTGCTGAGAGGGTTATGTAGAGTGCTGAGTGGGTTCCGCGGAGGATCCCTGGAATGCTGAGAAGGTTACGTGAAGAGTTCTGAGTGGTTTCCGCGGAGGTTCATGCATTATGATTATTTAAAGTAATATGTATGACTGAAATATGTGAACTATGTGATGAAGTATGTTCATGCATTATGATTATTTAAAGTAATATGTTAGCATGCCATGCATCATGATAGGGTACATTCAGAGGACTAGAAGTTAATCACGTAATGAGTAAAGATTATAATGGAAATGAACCTTAGGGAACAAGTCATGTCATATTATGTGCGGAAGAGGAGAAGAAAGAAGAAATGTTATGAGAAAGTTAAGATGAGAATACAAAGAAATGCTATGAGAAAGATAAGATGATAATATGCTGAAATGATATGAGAACGAAAGAAAAGATGAAAGAATATGAGAAAGAGAAAGAAAAGATGATATGCTGAAAGAATATGAGAAAGGGAAAGAAAAGCTGATGTGCTGTTGGTAGGTGGCTGGCAGCGGGTTCACTCTTCTGTCGGTAGGTGGCTGGCAGGAGAGGTGAATCGATTAGCACAACCCTCCTGTCGGTAGGTAGCTGGCAGGATGCGGGGTCACTTCCCTGTCTGCAGGTGGATGGCAGGGAAGGGGACGATGGTTGTTGTCGGTAGGTAGCTGGCAACGGATTCACAGAGATGAATCAATTATGCTGTATTATGTTGTTGTTGGTAGGTAGCTGGCAACGGATTCACCCCTACTAGCAACGGATTCACAGAGATGAATCAATTATGTTGTTGTCGGTAGGTGGCTGGCAACGGATTCACTGAGATGAATCAACTAAAGAAAAGAATATGAAAGTATGAAAGAAAAGCATGAAAGAAAGTTATGCAAGGAAGAGGAAAGTAAACAAAAGAGTACAGTATAAAAGAAAGAAAGAAAGAATTACAGTACGTGATGTATGCTGGAATGTATGTATGCTGGAATATATGTATGCTGGAATGTATGTATGCAATGTATGTAAAAATGTATATATGAAAGTATGAACAAGTAAGAAGATAAGTAAATATGAAGAGGGTAAGTAAATATGATGTAAGTACCGTCAAGAGAACGCTCGAGACGGCTAGGTATGTATAAGCGAATAAAAGTAACAAGCACGAGAACTTAGTAAGAAAAGATTAGTTCCCCCCTATCACCTAGTAATGTAGATAAAGCTGTTCAGGACTTTAGGCCAGATCATAATCAGTAGGAATGTTAGTATGCATGTTCACTTAGAAACACCTGAGCGGCGGAATCATAATTGAGTAGAAAAATAAAGAACGATCCCCAAGGTTACCCAATGAGGACCCAAGGTTCTCACCCCCACTCCATTATGATTCTAGGATGGCATGACATGTACGCCGAGACGGAGCCGGTATCGAAAGACATGCAGAGATATGGACGTCAGAGGATTCCGAGGAAGCGACGGACTAAGACTTCTGTTTTATGTTTTAGATTAGCTTAAGGGATTAGGTGCTCCCTTAGCTCATATGGAAACGTATTATGACTTGTATACTTGATTTTATAATTATGTATTATTATTTGACTGTGCAACTATGTGATGGACCGAATACTTGTATGTTTATGTATTTCTCTTATAAGATCTCTAACACTGCCACTCTGTAATTAGTTATTGCTTAAGTCCATTGGGACTCTATCGTTTGTATCTTTATATGCTATCTTAATCACGCACGGCTTCTACTTTATAAAATGATAATGCACACGAATGATTTTCAAAATGGTCCATATTTTCAAGTAAGAAATATTTGTCAAGCTAAAAGTAGGGGCTAGAAGTAACCCCACCAAAGCTGAAAACAACCTAGTGAGCTTTGTTTACTACGTACGGGTAAACAGTTAGCTAGGGTGTTTCAATATACAGTTATGCTCCAGACATCTAGGGTAAGGTCCTTATTTTTGCATTCATGTATTTCATTTTAGTCATGACATTATGTAAACTCAATATTTATTTCAGAATAGTTATTTGAACAGTTATGTTATAAAAGAGATTTTAAAGATAAAGTTATTTATTCATCATTATGAGCATTTAATACATGTTTAGTATGCCATGTCAAAGCTTCCATAGGGAAGTAATCCTACGTGCGGTCATGTCTTAAGTTGGGGCGTGACACCCACAATAACCACAAGATAATTAGCTTTTGGACATAAATGTGTTATGTTGATCCTTGTTTCTATTCTTATGTTTTTCCACTGACATATTTTGGCTTGTTTGGGATGATTGATTGATCTTGATAATGTCCTTGATTATTGTGACCCTTTTCTTGATTTCATTGGCTTGATGTGTGATTAATCTATGCATAGTATGTTTCTTGGCTTGAAATTTGATGTGTGATGAATCAATGGATAGTACTTTTTCTGGTTCTAGACTTGGATTATGTTGATTTGTTGGGGGGGGGGACGTGGATATGGATTGGAAAAAGCTTGGTTTGTAGTATTGACCTTTAGCCTTCTGATTGTTCAGTATTATGGCATGACGTGACCAACCATTTAATATAAAACGTGTGTATATACAATAATTGGGGTGATTTAGAAATTAGGACTAAGCACAGTAAAACCTCTTGGCCTAACCCAGGGAACGCAAGCTCCTTCACTTGCTTGTGTATCTGGTTTAGCACATTGTCTCTCTCACATCAAATTAGAATTAACCCCCCTCCCCAATATTCATGTCATAATTCAATTTACAATTTAAATTGAGCTACAAAATTATATTTATATACTTTCAAGGAAGTTCCTTTAGTTGTTCTCAGCATTGATGCCAAAGCCAAGCAAGTGGAAATCAGAGGAAGCATTGATGGCTATTGGATAAGATGCTGGTAGGACAAAGACATCACCTCGAGAAAATCTCACTGAGTACCTACACATTTCTCTCCTTCCCTCTTATTGTTCCTCTTCCTCTTCCTCCACATATTGTCGGTGTCGGTGCTGGTCGTCTCTTAGGCAAAAAAACCAAAATTCAATTGTGCAACAAATACCAATTCTGTCTCACATAAAAATAAAGGAAACCAACCTATTTAGCAAAATACCATTACATTGTGCTATTGCCTATTTCCCATTTTTTGTCCAATGACCTCTTTCTCTTATGCTATTGTCTTCTTCTTGCTCTTCCTTATCTCTACGCCTTCCATGGTTGACTTTGCTGGCAAAGGCAAATTGAACAAAGATGTTGATATTAAAGTGAAAACAAGAGCATAACAGGATAACCTCAATTAAAAATTGACAGTATAGGAGGTCGTGTTGATGATGATGTGATTTTTAACCAAGAAGTTTGGACAAATCAAAACAGTTGTTGTATTCATATTAGAGACATACAGACATGTGTGCTGGTGATAGGGACTTTGTATGGGCAAAGTCCCACATCGGGTAGTATGGGCTGCTTGATGGGGTATTTAAGCTCTTGGCTCTCCCTCCCTAACAGCTAGCTTTTGGGGATAGGCTCTCCAGGGGTTTGGGTACCTATCAGCTGGACACTTGACAAATATCCTTTTACTTATATTTTATAAAATTGTACTTTATTAAATTTTTATACTCATAAAATTAGGAGTTTCATAATAGTCAGATAGATAAATATAGTTTATGTATAACTTTTAGAGAAGTGCTTAGGAATCCTACATTTTTATTTTCTAGCTTATCCTTCTGCCCATCTCATGCATACTTAGGCTAAAAAAGAGGACTCAAGAAATTCTCTAATTTTTATCAACTTTTATATCATGATTTATCACCTTTTAATTTAATCAATGTAAATATTTTTACACAAACATTTACATCAATAGAAGTGTTTGGTTATGATATTCATTGCCTTAAAAATCTCGGATTTCCAATGGCATCATACAAATTTTTACAATTTCTGTGAACAGTATAATGTCCATGTAAATTACAGATTTTCATTTCAGATAGGGCAATCATTGATGCGAATTTCGCACACTAGCAAGTGTACTAATCCGTACATGTAATAAGAGTGAGTATTAAAACTTAGATTGTCGAACACGTGAGGATAATATTACACTAGATTTTAATTAACAAATAACTTGATTAAATTGATTGGAAGAGTTTTGGAAAATTGGTTTTGAAGATAATAAAATAAAATATATAAATAATAAAGAAAAAATAACAACTAAATAGAAGGTGAAAGAGGTTGTGGAGATGGATACTATGGCACTTGACTTTACCTACTCTAGACTCAGGCGTATTCATAGACAAGCACACACAATTATTCAAAAACATTGTTATTCAATTATTAATCTCGTTAATTAATGGCCGGGGTTCCTATCCTAATCACAAGCCTCTCTCAAGGTCTAACTATTATCTTACCTAGAGTGGTTACTCAATCTCTTGGCATAACCTAATATATTAAAAGCACGAATAATTTGTGAATTCCCCACATATGACCACATAGGTTGCTTTTGTTCTTCTCCGATTGTCGCTCAACCTATGGTTTCTATAACAAAGCACTCTCACATTCCTTTTCTCAAATTCATGCAAGACAATAATTCATTCAATTAAGGACCAATTAATCAAAAGAATTAAGAAAAATTCATAGAAATTTAATTAACATCAGTAGAAAAACTAAATAACAAAGGTTTTATGATAACATCGTCAAAGAAACAGTTACATCAATGCCTTAGTAAGGACTTAGTTCATAATGGAAGATGACAAAAAGAAAACAAAACCAAAAACTAAGGACTCCATGGAGAAACAATGGTAGAGACTTGACTTGGGGACAGATTGGGATATCTCTCTCATTGCATCACACCCCTAGAGTCTTCGTCTTCACACCTGCCCCTAGACATGACGCAGATGATCATGACGATTCAATGAGCCCTGGATACACTCCAAGCCCCAGTCTACCTCGCCATAGCGACCACTCTTGATTTCTCTTTTTTATTTTAATATTGTTTTAATAGATATTTAATTTCATTTTTATGAATATTAAATGTATTGGATATTTAATTTTATTTTAATTAATATTAATTATGTTATTTACAATTAAGATTTTTTTTATTTCATATATTTTTGACTGATATCCACCAGTATCATGAATAATATTATTATAATAAAACTAATTACCGGCGGATATATCTGTCGGTAACTGTCATAGAGACATCATTCCTATAACAGCTTACCGACAGATTATGTATCCGATGATAACTAGTTATTGATGACCTCTATACCGTCAAATGTTTACAAAAAAAAATGTTGGTATAGTAATGTGTGTGCGCATATATATATATATACATATAATTGTAATGAATATTGAATTTTAATATTAATTATGTTATTTATTATTATAAATTTTATTTTTTAAAATTTTATAGTTTTTTATGGATATATCCGTTGCTACGTAAATAATATCAATAGATTACAACTACTTATCGACAGATATATCTGTCAGTAACTGTTCTCAAAGGCATGGTTCCTGTGATGTGTTACTGGCTGATATATCTACAGCTAACTATCGGCGAATACATAATCAAACACTAACAAGTTACCAATGAGCTAAATACCATCGAATATTTTCTGATGCAAAATTCGCTGAAAACTTTAAAATTCGTCAGTAATTTAATAAAATTCATTGGTATATAGCGTATTTCTAGTGGTGTAATTTATTATTTACTATTTACTATTTTTTTAGTATTATTACTTTAAATTATTACTAATATTTATTCTTATTACAACTTATTCTTTTCATCAACATTTTAATTATGAATAATTAATTATTGTCATTATTTAACTATTTATTATTATATATTATTTTTATTATTAATATATAAATATAAAATTATGATAGAAGAAAAAATAAACCTTATACATTAAAGTATAATTAGGTCTAATCCGTCATTTATTGGCTTGATAGAGTTTACGTCACTTTAACATATAAGAGTTCATTAACGTATAACCTATTGCAATATTTTGGTTGCTCTTTATAAATGATACTAAACAGACCCTTAAACATACATAAAAATAACTAAATAGAAAGAATAAAATAAGTGTCAAATATAAGGATGAATCTGTAATATTTGCCAAAATAAACAACAAAACAAATAAGAAAGAAGGTAAATGCAATGAAAAACATAAAGATGTGGGATGCTATGAGAAGATGTTAATCCAAATTTAATTTTTAAACCCTAGAAGCCGTGATCTATAGAGTATAAAAGAATCCTAATTTCAAAGTTTAAAAAATAACTCATTTTAGAGATGAGATTTTATTGTTGTGTGATTGCTAGTAATAAAAAAAATTGACGAGATTAGAAAAAAAAATCGATTCTAGAATAGATGAAAAAATTCAAGCAAAAAAAATAAAGCTAAGATGCATATTTTTCAAACAAAATGACAAGTGATCAAGGTGTATATTGATGACAAACAAAACGACAGTCAGATGGTCAAGTATTCAACACATTCGGCTCTTGGACGTCATGTCTACCACTACATTTAACGGCTGACATGATAAGCTGACTTTTCTGATACATTTAACAGATGGTCAAGGATTTCAACCTTTAGAATTGTTCAAATGAGTCCGGCTACACATACACAAAAAAATATACATTATACATACAGTTTATATTTATACACACAAAATTTATGTTTTAATGTCTGTAATGTTTGTGCACTTAATTAAGTATAATTGAGAATATTATCTATAAATTTATAATGTTTGTGTGCTCATGAAAATAAAATTTATGTATTATTAATAATGTATATATAAATGTTTAAAATTGAATGTATATATAATATTTTTATGGTTCAAAGGAAGTATGAGTAATCAACAAATTCGGGCGCACATTTAACGAATGTTATTAGACGAGTGAAGATTTCAACGTAATCTGGTCTTGGACATCAATCTAGGACGTACATTTAAGGAGTGTTATTGGATGAGTTGATATTTTTACATCATTTGGTCTTGGACATTATGTTATAAATAAGAGTTTAGATAAATTTGCGAAATTTTAATAAATTTGAATTGTAAATTTAATTCATAAATTCGTAAGAATATATATATTTAAAGAATATTATTGAAAGAATATATCATAAAATTAATTAAATTAAACATGATTAAATAACATATTTATTATTGAATATTAAATAATGCTAACTTTATAACAAAATAAACTAAAGAGATATTATGAAATATAATTTTTTGCACGACTCATTTGTTAAATTGTACTTTATTTTGTCCACACGCTACTTTATAATTTGATAAAACATAATTTAATTATAATAGATATGAAAAATAAGCTTAATAAACTCACTAGATACATTATAACATAAATAAGTTTACTAAGTATCTAACAAAAGTTACTGAAATTATACGTTACGAGGGAAAAATTAAGTATAAATTATAAACTAGTTAGACATTAGTAAAATGAAAAGTTTATCAATTTTTTTTTTTCAATTAAACCCGTACGAGTTTACCAAACATAAGGTTTACATGCAAGTAAACTCATTTTTGTGTTGTAAAATTGCAAACTCATAAGAGTTTAACAATTGACTCGAGAATAGAGATGACAATTTGTACCCTATTCGCGGGTACCCGCCCTAGCCCAACCCAATGGGTAGTGTAAAAATCTATTCTTCAATTCAATGAGTAAAAATTATTTTTAGAAAGTAACGTATGATAAAATAAGGGTTTAGATATATTTTGTTTGGATAGAGTTAAGCTTTTTTTTTTTTTTTTTCAAAACTTACATGTATAGTATGATATGATAAGATTTATTCTTATTCATTATTCAATAGGTTCAAAAAAGAGTTAAGTCAAAATCCTTCCCATTTACATCCCTGTTCAAGAGGTTGACTAGCATAACTACGTCTAATAATCAGCATTTAGTAACCACGTAACAATATGTGCATCCAATTGCCTCATGACATTGACCAAAACAAATAAAAAATTGTGCGCTTTACCTATATATATAATGTTGCACCAATGGAGAACGTCCAATTCATTCCTGCGTCATTCGATATCCATTCCTTCTCCTCAAGCCTGCGATTTAATGGCTCACAATAAGGCTGATCATCTTCAGAGCGTAAAGATCATAGAGCAATGCCAAGTCTCACCTCCACCGGGCTCCGCTCCCTCATCCACCATCCCTCTTACTTTCTTCGACCTCCCTTGGGTTCACTCTTACCCCATCCAAAGCATCTGGTTCTACGACTTCCCTCATTCCACCGACCACTTCATGCAAACGGCGCTCCCCAATCTCAAACACTCTCTCTCCCACACCCTCCAACATTTCTTCCCCCTGGCATCAAACCTGGCGCTCCCCCCTCAGCCTCGCTGCCCTTACATCACCTACTCCGACGGTGACTCCATCCCCTTCACCGTCGCGGAGACCGCGCACGATCTCCACCGCCTGGTGGATAACTACACCCCAAGAGACGTCAGAGACTTGCACCCTTTTGTTCCCAAGCTTCCACCCCCGCGCAGCTCGCAAGACGGCACCGAGCTGTTCCCTCTCATGGCAGTTCAGGTCACGGTCCTCCCTCGCTCCGCGTTCGCCATCTGCACCACCTTCAGGCAAATCGTCGCCGACGGAAGATCGTTCCTTCACTTCATGAAATTCTGGGCCCGCGCTTGTAAGGCAAGGTGCGGTTTTGCTTCCCTCGAAGGCCCCGTCATGCCTCTGCCGTTCCTCGGTCGGGACGCCGTTGAGGACTCGAAGGGGGTTAAGCTCGTTTACTTGCAGGAGCTGTGGAAATCGTCGCCAGAGGGCATAAAACTCAACGACCCCGTCCCTAACGCGCTCAGCGACAAGGTTCGCTTTACCGTGATACTGAGCCGCGACCGTGTTGAGAATCTAAAGAAATGGGTGTGCGGCCAGTGCAAGATGCTCGGCCTAGAGTCCGGGTCAATGCACATATCAACTTTTGTGGTGACGTGTTCTCTACTGTGGACTTGTTTGGGAAAATCAGAAGCAGCAGCAAGCAGCATGAATGATGATCACGTTCCAAATAATGATGAGATCCATAAGTTGACCATTCTGGCCGATTGTCGTGACCGTCTTGAGCTTCCCGCGTCGTATTTTGGAAACTGCTTGGTCTTGCGGGTTGCGTTGCTCGAGAGGAGCAAGCTGTTGGGAGGCAATGGGATCGTCGAGGCGGTGATTTCTATTGAAGGCAAAGTTAGAGATGTTCAGTTCCAAGCCTTGAAAGGAGTTGAAAACTTCATGTCGGAGTACGAAGAATTATCGAAAGCAGAGCGTAATGTAGTGAAAATCTCGGGGTCGCCGAAGCTGGGTGTGTATGATACTGATTTTGGGTGGGGGAAGCCAAAGAAGAATGAAACGCTTCATAGGGAGTATTCAGGATCAGTTTCCCTTTCTGATTGTGGGGACAACGAAAGTGGAGTTGAAGTTTCACTGGTGCTTGAAAGAGCCCAAGCCGACAATTTTGTTGCAATATTAGAGCAACAACTAAGCAATATTGCAATTTGTGACTGAACCCGTTGGAAACCGTATGCTTGCTGGTGAAAAGAAGTGTTGATGGTAAAGGCTGAGTTGCATTTGTGAAATTCGACGTAATAAATATTTATCTTTTTCTAGTTATTCAAAAAGATAAAATATTTTGGGGGCATTTATTAAGTGTTAAAATAATATGTTTGAGAAATCACTTTGACTATTTTTGAATGAGTAAGGTCAACGCTTACCCTTCACTTTTCCACGCTGATCATTTCTTTTCTGCACCTACCATTTACTTTTTGCAGCAATTATTTACTTTCTCGCACCTGTCATTTACCTTTGTGCCTATCTTTTAGGTTCTACACCTACCATTTACTTTTTTGCACTTATCCTTAACTTTCTCGCCCCTATCATGCATTTTCAGCACCTATCATTAACTTTTTGCACTTATCATATTTAGCTAAAAAAATTTAATTCGAGAAATTAATAAATAAAAAAAATACAAGATTGTGGTGTTTCCGTGCAAATTACTAAAGTGTCGTGATTTCTAATAAATCTTCATCAAAATTGGGAATTTTGTTAAAATAATAATAAAAAAATTGATAGACTTGTGTCTCTTGTTTGTGCATTTTGGCCTCTTAGGGTTTAAGTCTTTGAAAAATTAAATAGTGTTAGGGTTTAATAAGTCTTTGAAAAATGTTAGTGTTTTGAAGTCCTTGAAAATTTGAGTATGTGTTCATGTAGAAAGTTTTGATGTTAAAGTAATCCTATAATGCCAAATGGAACCCTATGAATTCAGCCATAGAGGAGTTCTTAGTGCTATGATTGGTTTTATGAAAAGTGTTAGTATTCTTCATGGTTCTTAAGGGATTTGACAATTGGTTTGTGACAAGAGTTTTGGTAGAAAATTAAAGGGGGAAAGTTGAGTTTTCATCAACATGGTTTTGGCCATGACAGGTTCCTAGGGTAAGAATTAGTTTCCATGAGAAATAATTATGTTTTTAACTCACTAGTAGCTTAAGAAACAACTTTGACGTTCCAGGGTTTTTGAAAATAATGATTTTTAATCAAATTAAGGTTTCTATTGCGATTTGGCTATGATGATCTCAGAAGTAATTTGAGCTGGTTAAGTATCTAAAATCCTCATAGAATTCCTTAGAGAGAATTCGACCATGAGCATTCATGAGCCTTAGGGTTCGCTCTTGTGGAAAGTCTTACTGAATTAGTAATCCTTGTGGGGGGGCCTAATGTCCATGAGAGAGAGCCCTATAGGGTTTTGATCCTTAAGAGTCCCATAAGAGTTAGCTTAAGAGACTGAAGGCAAATGGTGATGCTTATGTATTCCTATATGAGGAATGACTTGTAAATGCAAATGTTATAGGTTTTGATGATACCAAAAGGATGTCAATGGATTGCTAAATAAAGGACAAATAAATGGCACAAATGAGAAATCAATGGCAATGCACTTCAAGAAAAAACACTAAGCAAATTGGCTCTTCAAATCCAATCAACACTGGCGACATCAACAATTGCAAAGAACAAATTAAGTCAAAAGCTCAAATTGGTACTACTTACTAAGAATTAGGTTCTTTCGTAAAAAGTTTTCTCTTGATAATTTTCTATGGCCATGGTTTTGATTTAATCATTTAAAAAACCTTTTGAAAAACTTCATCCTAAAAGAAATTATGCTAAATAAGTTTTTCATGAAGCATATAACTTGAATATAACATCACAAAGGTTTTTCATCAAGGGTATATAGTGAAAAAAAATGTTAAAATTTGGTTTTAAAGGCACTGTAATCGATTACCATACTGAAGGGAATCAATTACTCACTTCTGGGAATGTTGTTATTGATGACAACATAATGTAATCGATTACACTCTTCATGAGTAATTGATTACAAGACAAGATAATCGATTACCACTGTATGTTCAGCAAAAACGAAGTGACTTTTCAACAAGGGGCATGTCTTTCTGAAAGCCAATTGTTTTGCACAGTTTCAAGACCTTAAATACCCTATTTGATGCAAAATTTCATACAAGGAAAATTTAGTATCAATTACATTGAATCTATATTTTTCTTCTATCATCTTTACATCAAAAATCTTGGCCAAAAAGTTATCACTTGCAAAAACTCCATAGTTCTTAAACTTGTGTAATTTCCTCTTTGAGAGAGTGATTCTTATTCTTCCTCTTGTATTTTTGAAACATTGTAAGAGGGTGAAGCATCCCTCAAGTGAATTAAGAGTGAGAAATCTCTTGTTCTTGGGTGGTATAAACTTAAGGGTGAGGGATCCCTAGAAGTAAAAGCAGTCAAGTGTTGTAAAGGTTTCTAAACACCTTGAAGGATTGGATCTAGAGGCAAAACTCAGGCAAGTTGCTTGGGAACTGGATGTAGGCCACAAAGCGTGGCCAAACCAGGATAAATTTTCGGGTTTTGCTTTTCTTTTCCCTACTCTTTACATTATTGCAATTTTAATTATTTGCTTACAACACTTTAATCACCATATTTGTTGATAAATGCATTATCTCCAAAACATCTTTATTCATCCATTTCAAGTTTTCTAAAGATTTTCTAAGAAAAATTATAAAGAGGCGTTTCTTTCTAAAAAGTTTGCAAAAATATATATAGAACTTAGTTTGACACCTCCCCTTCTTAAGTTCTTGAGGCTACTCAGCAACATGACTGAGGTATGATCCACATAGCGCTTAAACTCAAGTCAAGGCCAAAAAGGGGACTCAAGAGCTCAGTTTTAAGATTATGTTTTGGTCCCCCATGTCTACTTTTAGATCAGTGCATTTTTGTTCTAGTAAAATGTACCAATGACAAAGTCATGACCATAAGGTCATAAATAATGTGTTATGGCTTAAAGTAAGTATAGTTCAAACTGTGCCCGTATGATTAGCAGTAAATGTTATGACTATGTTTAGGATGAGAATGTCTACGCATGCCAATGTTATGCTTGCCTATGCCATGATTGAATGTTGTATGCTATATAATGATGATTATGCTTATGATTATGTTCATGATGTGCCATGTTATAATGATGAATGTTTTAAATGTTTCACTCATGCATACAAAAATATCATCATTCATTAAATAAGCATGTTATAAGACTGTGAAAATGTATCAAGATAGTTTAAGTTCTCATTCGAGGGAATATCCATAATACTCTTTATATAACACACTTATAGTAAGTAAGGTTTCTTTTCGTAATGCGGCTTCCATTGAGAAGCAATTCATTCAGGCCAGTATAGTTAGCTGGTCACCTCGACCAACCTCATTGTTAGTTCAGAGGTTGTACACCCAAGGTTCCACATGTATTGGAAGGAGAATGATAAATTCCTTAGTATAGCGTAGTTAACTAGTCACTTTGGCCAATGTAAATCCTTGGTTACTGACCTAATCAAGATTGTATGTGGTTCGCTACCACAGATTAAGCTCAACTCCTTTAATACAAAGTTGTATGCCCTAGGGTGGTAACCAATCCCCTAGTTGCATTGAAGGGTATAATGGGAAAGAACTGTGCACAAAGTAAATCCATAATGTACTCATGTATATATCCAGTTTATTGCTCATGTTGATGTTTACTCATATTTATATTTATGTTGTATGTATAAATGTTAGGTTAAAGGAAAAACTATGATTAACTTGTAACCGTTTGGGACTAGGACAAGATAGTAAATGAACCATATATGTATGTTCACCTAGAGATGGCCTGAATGACAAAACCTTATGCGACGTCACCTAGACAGTGCATAGAGATCCACTAAGGAAATTCATTCTCTCATACCCTCCACATTTGGTTCTAGGTTCTGATAGAGATTAAAAGGGATGAAGCAACCATGGACGCGATCATATCATCTGCTAGCTTAGACTGTCCAAGAGCAATCATTTCAAGAAATCGTCTTGCGAGTCTAGAGATTTCCACAAAGTACTGCTACATTATTTCTTACCTCACGTTTTGTTTAGTTTGGAATTAGTTGTTCCCCCTTTGCCTTGTATACCCAAGCTGGATGTAAAATATCATTTAGGTTATGTGCTACATTGTCGCTTTTCCTTTTGGTTTTCCAAGTTATGATTTTGTATTTGGGTGTACCTGTGACATCTATGTATGGTTTATAAGGATTAGCGTATCAATTTATTCAATTATATATTTATGTACATCGTGGTATATGACTGTATATCATTCTACACTCTTATGCACCTTCCACAATATATGGCTCATGTTTTTGAAAATTATTTTCTGCAAAAGTTAAAAATTATCCCATATTTTTCAAATAAATATTTAACAAGCTAAGTCTAAAGTAAGATAAAGCTAAAATGTGACAACTAGTGAGCATTAATTATGATTTAAGCAAAACTAGCTGCGTAGGGTGTTACATCAACCATAACAATAAGCAGTCTTTTAATTACTATTGCCCTATTTACATTTGTTGAGTTATTATTCTTGTTATCAATTTTCTATTGATAAATGCTCTTGTTATGTACTCATGTAATTATATTGATATGCATATTTATTTTTCATTTATAAACTATTAAGTTATTTATGAGTAAATTTTTCAACGTCATTTACTTTCTCGCACCCATTATTCACTTTTTCACACTAATCATTTACTTTTTGCATTTATCATTTACCTTATGCACCTATCATTTACTTTCTCACACTTATCATTTATTTTCTGCACCTGTCATTTACTTTTTGCACCTACCATTTGTTAGCCATGTTGCAACTAACACCAAAGAGGGGGTGAATTAAGTGATTGAAAACTCCATCCAACTTTAAGAAATTGTGCATTTTCATGCATTTAAATATTAATTGCAGCTGAATAAACTAACAAAGATGAAATCATTAAGAATAACCATAATAAATTAAACTTGTAGTCATGGTTATCAAACTCGCGGGTTTAAGTAAACTCGTGGAGCCTCCGTAAACTCGGATCGTAAACTCGTACGAGTTTACCTATTATTAAAAAATATTAAAAAATATATTTTAAAAAATTATTATGCTACAAAAATATATTTAATAAAACTTGAAATTCATAAATACATTTACTTCCATAACAAAACACAAATAAAGATGAAATATATGAGTTAAAAGTTCAATTCATGCATAATACATATAATATAATACATAGTATTGACTACTAAACATCACAAGAAGCAAGTTTGTGACGATGATGTCTTCAATCTAGAACACTAAAGCACAAATAGCAATGCAGAGGTCACGCACCCTGGTGGGAAAGATCCCTAAGCAAAGGATGAAATACATACGATGGATTAGCGACGAAGGACAAGCAACGACGGAGCACAACGGAGCACGATTGTAGGCGCAACTGTAAATGATAACTCTAAAATACTTAAATGACCTAAATCTAAAAACTCATAGATATGCAAAACAATATCAAACTTGTTTTGTCTCTAAAAAAAAAACCCTGTCTGTGTAGTAAACTCGTAAAATCGGCAGTAAACTCGCGATTTTATGCGAGTTTACCCGAATTTACCCGATTTTACCCAGAAGCGAGTTTACATGCGAGTTAACTCGATTTTACAACCTAAACTCGTAAAATCATACGATTTTACTTGTTAAATCGCGATTTTAATAACTATGCTTGTAGTAATGTAAAGAATAAGGGAAGAGAAAAACAAACTCAAAATTTTATCCTTGTTGAGTCAACCCTTGTGGCCTACGCTCAGTCTCCAAGTAATCCGCTTAAGTTTTTGCACTAGTTCCAATCCTTACAAGTGTTTGGAAAACCATTACAACATTTGAGTGCTTTCACTTCTTGGAATCCCTTACCCTTAAGTTCAAGCCACACAAGAATAAGAGATTCCTCACTCTTGATTCACTTGAGGGATGCCTCAACCTCTTACAATGATTTAAAAGTACATGAGGAAGAATCAAAATCACACTCTCATAGAGGAAGTTGAAGTACTATGAATTTTTCAAATGATAACTCATTTTGGCCCTAAACTTTGATGAAAAATCATTGATGAAAATAAATGATTAAGTGTAGTTTTTACTTGGTTTTTCATACATGAAATGCTGCATAAAATAGGGTATTTATAGGTATTGAATCCTTTCACAATGATTGGCCTTCAGAGAGACATGTCCCTTGATGAAAAGTCACTTCGCTTTGCCATAATGAACACTTGTAATCGATTACATGACCCTGTAATTGATTAGATGCTTCATAGTTCATGTGTAATCAATTACACAATGTTGAAATCGATTACAAAATGTACCAGAAGCATGTAATTGATTTCTTAAACAAGGTAATCAATTACTTAGCCTTTGAAAACATATTTGACCATTTTTTCACCATATACCCTTGATTAAAAACCTTTGTGATGTTATGTTTAAGTTATATGCTTCATGAAAAATTTGTTTAGCATAATACATTTTAGCATGAAGTTTTTCTAAAGGTTTTAAAATGATTGAATCAAAACCATGACCAATTAAAGTTATCAAAACAAAACTTTAACAAAAGAACCTTGCTCTGAGAAGTTCAAATGAGCATTTAGATTTTGTTATTTGAGATTTGACCAAATTAGTATTGATGAAGAGTATAGTTGTCATAGTATATTGCTTGAAGTTCATTGGCATTGCTTAAAGTTTCACTTTTGTAATTCTCCAATTTTGAATTGCAGTTCCATTGATATCCAAATGAGCATCATCGTTGCAATTTCGTTGAAATCCTTTTGGCATCATCAAAACTTATACAAATGCATTTACATTCTCCCCCTTTTTGATGATGACAAACATCATGTGTGATATCCATGGTATTATTGGGTTTTCTTTCAAGCTATTTTAGTGTGTGAGCGGCGTGCTTAGTTGGTTTAGTCAGATGCTTTTTTTTTTACGTCAGACTTTTTATCAAGGAGTTTTTTTTAGAATGTTTTAATGAGGTCTTCCCTCAATATCAAAGCCTATTCTGGTTTGATTTTCCCTTGTTTACTCATTGGGTTGTGCTTGATTGTTTATCATTTTTTTCCTTTATGTAATTGGTCATTTTATGGAATGAACTTTCAGTTTCTTTGGACCAAGTAAAATGAGTCTTAATTTGTTCTACTGAAGTTAGTTTTGATTTTGATTCGACACATATTCATACATATGTTCCTCTTCATAATGTTTCTTGTAGGGGATGGATTTGGATAATCGGGGGAATTGGGATAATTTATTTAATTCGAGGAAAGAAGGCCTTCATGGCTAAAAACTACTCCTAAGATAATAAAATAAATATCATACTTTTCTTCTTGTTTCCATTCATAGAAAAGAGTTACATTTATACAACATACATGATAATCTAGAACATTTTTTAGCGACACATGTCACTATCTAATTTGCTTTCGACAATATTCCTCTAAATATTCGTGTTCCTACTTATCATGCCACCTATCATCTTTATTTAGAATATTCTTAATTATCTTAATATTATCACTTATCATTATCATCCCCTTCACATTAACCTTGTCCTCAAATCTATTAAAAGGAAAGCAACAATGATAAATGGGTTAATTAAGTTTTTAGTCCCTGTAATATGAAAAAGTTTGGTTTTAGTCCCTCATGACAAGTTTTAGTCCCTGNTGACACGTCATCACCGTCTATCACCAACCGTCCACAGGGACCAAAATCAAATTTTCACATTTTACAGGGACTAAAACTTGTGATGAGGGACTAAAACCAAACTTTTTCATATTATAAGGACTAAAAACTTAATTAAACCATGATAAATCCTAAGAAAATTATTCCATCTTTTTTTTAATGAAATAATTACATGAGAGAAAACAAAATTTTCAAGATCCAACTGCTTGAATCCAAACCCATCAATTAGGGCCCAACAAGGCTCATTTTTGTTAATAGATGTCCAAAATTGGGCTGGCTCAATTTGGCTGAATCAGTTTGACCGTCATTCATAGGTTGAGTAAAATCTGGTCTACTAGGGTCTTCCCAAACCCTAATTTTGCTCTTAACTCCTTCTCCAACCTTTTCTCCTCTCTTCTCCGTACATGATTTTCTTCTTCGTCATTCTGCCTCTGCCCAGGCTTGGAGCCACCCATGCTTCTTCTTCCTGCTCCTCGCAACGCCACCAAGCAGAGACAGCTGCTCCTCATTACCCAAAGCAGTTTCCTATGGCACGAACCATAGGCATCGAAACGTCGTCACTGATTTGCTATGGTCGCGATCGTCGTTGTGAGCGCCATCACTGTCTTTTGCTTCTCCTCCTCCACATCAACAAATGATAGGTGATGGATTTGGATAATTGGGGGAATTCAAGGAAATGACCTCTATAGCTAAAACTACTCCTAAGATAATAATAAAGACAACATTTTTATTCTTGTTTTCATTCGAAGGGTTACATTTGTAGGGCATAAGACATACATAAAACATTCTTTAATTTGCTCTCAAAAACATTCCTCTAAATATTATTTTTCTTACTTATCATGACAGATATCATTTTTATCTAAAATATTCCTAATTATCCTAATATTATCAACTATCATTTTTCAAATGATATTCCTTTCATTTTTATATTATACGACACTGACTTTTATTTTTAAAGAAGAAAGCACAAGGTTAAGCTTACTTAAATATATTCGTTGTAATGCTTAACAAAGATAATGGAATATGCTTAACTCAACAACCCGAAATACCAAGGTCGCATGATCATTATCTAAATACATCTCTTTTTACAATAACAGTTACTTTTTTTTGTGAAATTGGGGAACAAATTCCCTATTCTACATTTCTTTTATTATTTTATTATGAAATCAAAAAAAAAATCCCAAATTTTGATCATTTGATTTATTTTTTCTCAGAAACCTGGAATTTTTTTTCTTAAATTGTAAATTTTTTCCATACTTCTGTAATTATTCCCAAAAGACTAATATTGCACTTTTACTCAAAAAGTTTCTTAAAAATGTATGGGTGTGTTTGGTTTTAGTTTTCATTTCTAGAATTTTATGTTTTTAAAGATTTTGTAAAGAAATGAATGAAAACTAGAAATGAAAATAATTTTCATTAATTCTTTCACAAAATCCTGGAAACAGGAAATTCTGACAATGTAAACTGAAAATGAAAATTGAAACCAAACACACCAATGAACCAAATTTAATTTGTACATAGTTGAAATAAAAAAGAAGAGACCACATCAATCTAAGATACACAACATATTTTCATATTCAATGAAGCTTCATAACAACAGAACTCTGGAAATAAGAGTCAATATCTAATATAAATGTACACAATTTTTATTTTATAGTTTTTTGGTTAATATAACTGTACATAATAGGCAACATATTGTCACGATATAGAATCTGAAGGCATTATTTTCACATTGGATTAGTTCCCAGCAGGGTAGACAAACCATATATTGGGCCAGGTTCTTCTTGCTTCAGTTGCTCTGAACCCTCGAAAGCATTTCCTTTTCAGAGAGTTCTCGGGATCGGGATCGACATATCTTTCCATTCTTCTTCTCATACTCTTGTCCCAGTTCCTCTAAACGCTTGGATATCTGATAAGAACCATAATCAAGATGCAAAATCATAGAAATGTATTAGGCTAAAACAAATATTAGATGATTTTTGCACTAGGTATTACATGGTCTAATCACATTATACATGGCAAAGAACTAACAAATGATTTGCCTAATAATTAAGTAAAGCACAATAACCCATCATGTTAATATTCTGGAGGACCAACAAGCTGAACAATGATGATGGTGATAGCAGATAATGCCTAAGAGATTGTTCCCACAGAAAGTACATAAGTTACAGCACAAAATTTGGTCCCTTCTGTTTGACTTAGAGCTACACAGAAAACGCATATAATGACAATGTTGAGAGGTCTCCAAATTTATAAAAATTTATAATTCCTCTGTAAAATACCGTTGTCCATAAAAAAGATTCAGGTCAATGGGTGAGTTCTTTGTCATAAGAACCAGGTCCCAACCCTCCTATCTGAAGTGGCTATAAGAAACATATAAAATCAACAAAAAGAGACCCCATAGATCCTTGGTTCTCTATCAATCAATGGGTGAATTCTTTGAAGTAGAAAGTGAGGAAACACCCTCAAATCCAAACTCATTAAATGATGTGGTAGCTAAGAAAAGATACTAGCAGGGGGTTAGCCTGGTGAAGACCGAATCATTTGAGGGGGGGTTATGTCATTCGTTAGACAACAAGAATGAGGAAAAATATTTATGCAAATTTGCCAAGGACAGTGAAAAGAAAACACCCTCTTTTCCTCATTAAACAAAAACATAAGCACCAATCTCTTTTGTTTTAACATTCTCTTGGACATTATGTTTCCAGCACCATGATTCTTTAGGGTCAAAATCCTTTTGGTTAACCAAAAACTACTCTCGGTACCCTAAACCTCCTAGACATTATGTTCACTCCCATGTGTCTCTCAAATCCATTCAAATAGATTTTCCTTCCTTAAATCCTTCTCCTTTTCCTACCCTTTGCACATGCATCAACCAAAACCCCATGCTGGATTAGGCTCTCCTATTATCCTATTATTATCACTTTGCAATACTTGCAAATCCTTTTTTCCCTTTTCCCCACTTATACTTCCTTCTTTGAAAAGGCAAACATCATTTTTCATAGTCTATCAATTTAAGATAAATGTTTGAAAACCAAAAGAATAAAAAAAGAAAAATGAATGGGTTTTGGCCTGGACGCATAAATTTCTCAATATACAAACTATGTTGACATGGAAACTGCCGGATTGAAGATGCATTAAAAGTTAAAACCATCCTCTATCTATCTATATGCAGCATTTTCAATATATTATTCATTCCTGATTCCGAACTAATTGACACTAGGTAAAATGCTGATCAAGGAAAAAAAAAAGTTTGTCCTGGTAAGACCTTTTTGGCTTTGACTGTTTCAAGAATTGGAGACCCAATAGTTTTATACATACAGATTAAACTAAGTTTGACATTTCTGGACAAGACCAACTATGAGCTTGCAATTATGATTGTCATCATCTGAGAAAACAAAATCAATATATGAGTTTTAACAGTAACGGATTGTGTAACATGCAACTTTGACAAATAAAATGCAAGTGAAGGAATTGATTGTATCCTGATATAGTTCATTTCAAAGTCCAAAGATAAGGAGGAAAACATGTATTTTGGGTCTGCCCAGCAGAACAAGAGAACAAATCAAAATACGCAAAAAGAAAGAGAACCTTTATGGAATAAGCCAGCGGTAACAACGTATCAGGATTCATTGCATCCTCGGGGAAATTCTTCAAGGCATGTATCAGTTTCTCAAAAGGTAGTTTAACCTGATAAACAAATCAAGCATGAACTATGAGCTTAAATTTACTTTGATTCATGACAGACACAAGGTAACGAGGCACTAACCAAGTCATCATGGCAGTACTTTAATAGGGCCAAACCAACTTTGAAGACAATTTTAACACCCTGGAAGAACAAGAATGTTGACATTATGTATCATTTTCCTAATTGAAAATAGTTCTTATAAAGGGAAAACACTGCTAACCTCATACAGAAAGACATCCCAAATCCGAAGAGCCAAATGGAATGGAAAAGAATATGAAAATACTGTTATGAACCACTGGCTTGCATACATGCTAGGATTTATCATTTCTTGAGAAAAATGTTCTCCCAACTTTGGTAGATGCTCACGCACCAAGTGTTCAAATTGAAAAAGGTATTGCTGTACCAGAGGCAATCCTGCCTACATGCAAAATGACAACAATCATGGTGACTAGAATGTTCTTCTCATCAACGACTTCAGGTAATAACAAGCATGCAATTTAATACATGTCCAGTACTATTCTCATAGAATACATATATTGTAAAGACTATGATAATTCATTGACACTATCAATAATTGGCACAAATGAATTCATGGAACAAAATAGTTACCAGATACAAGCCCTCCATTGGGGCATGAACAGCTCCTTTCAGCAATGCCACCAACAACCAAAATGCATCCTCCTCACTCATATAAAGAAGCAACAGACCCGCTAAAAATCCCATCCCCTGGATTTTTATAGTTATCAATATTGTGAATTACTGAGACAGTCAGAAAACAAGTGATGAGTTCGTGTGTACCTGAACATATCCTACATCTCTGTCAAAGACCGAGTAAGCTTTTAGAACATTGTAGAGTGATCGTTGCCCAGGTCCATGTCTCTGTTGGAAGAATACATGAGAGGGGAAGGTCCGAGAAATGTCTCGAATTATATCCAGTTCTGAGGCCGATGTCTCATATATGACTAGTTGCTGCAATAGGCATAATATTTGGTCAATGCAAACTACCAAGTGTGGCACAGTAGTAAAAGAAAATTCAACATAATTTGAAAAAGAACAAGGAGTAAAGCTCTTATATAAAGGAAAAATCTCCTGTTTAATTCCTTCATTTCATACTTTTACTAGTAGCCATCATAAACCTAATTATACTTGCAAAATAATACTATGTCATCATTTGCACAATGATTCTGTCATCTATTATATAAAAACATGCAAATTCAAGATCCTTTGAAAACCTTTCATGCATCCATGTATGATGCAGCCAAGGGAATGCTTAAATGATAGGGTTAGATGGAAGGGGAAACATGGAAATAGGTTGGGTAGGTTAAGCATGTGCAATAAATGGCTTTAAGTGGGATAAACACATCCTTAGATAGAAATCTGATAAGATCATAATTCTTATCCTAGTATGAAAAGAAACACCAGAAGATATATTATAAATACTAGTGGGTCTTGCCCGTAAAGTATTGGATAAATTGAATATGGTGTAGTTGATAAAAATACAGTGCGGTGAGTCATTAGAGGTTTTCATGAGGTTTTTTTTTTTTTTTTTTGTGATGGTGAAGGTAGTTTTTCACCATTTAATTTTTTTATTAACTAATTAAATAATTAATAAATGGATTTGAATAAAAGTTTAAATAGAGTTTATACATACCAAAAGGTACTTTTGATATCCTCTTCATATGTAGTATAGATAATTCACTGAATTATGAATTTTCAACTATATTGAAAATTACATAGATAATCACAATTTTTAAACCTAACTTGTGCCTTGAACTGGCTCAGCTCTTAAGTGGCTTCTTAATTAATGACTGTTGGATAAATACTCACTCCCTTACTTACGACATTGGATTTTTTGGACTACACGAACTTATAGAACACTGCCTCTTGAGTGGCTTATACATCTACTAGCCTTAAAAGATGCACATTTAAGAATCTACAACTCAAAAACTCTTAATTGACACGTAGATCTATAATCTCCACCAGTGTAGGTCAATCTAAGATAATTGATCGTATAGTTAGTAAGCCACATTTACAGTCCATCAGATCCAGAGCATGTCCTAAATCAATAGTATAGGAAAGGTGCTGAATACCATGATGGTACTGGGTATCTGCAATTCCAGACAAACTAATTCTTCTCTGAAAACACCCGAAACTAGGATTTCAATGGAGCAGTCAATCCAAAAAAAGTATTAGTGCATCCATATTTAAGATAGCTTTTGCCCCATGCATTACCATGAAAGATAATGTTCGACATAGAAAACCAAGATTATCCAAGGAGGGGATGACGGAGTAACGGAAAACAGAGATACAAAAAATGGAAAGAAAGAAAGAATGAAAATGGTGAAGAGTCTTCATTTCAAATTAATTGGACTAATGGAGAACTGTAACAAGTCAACGCTGACAAGCACTGATCATATACAGTATATGATAACTTTCCATTGAATAAGTTAAGTAATTAACATGATTACCTCATAAACTCCTGGATTCATCAGCAATAGGTCTCGACTTCCAGATATCAACTGCCAAACAAGGCCCCTTAAACAATCAGGAATTCCTTTTCTTATACGCCTTTTAACAACATGAGGTTTCCTCCTCAGATAGTGCTTCCAATCACTCCCACCAACACCAATCATCTTCCTCCATTTTCTGACCCTTCTCTCCTCCCTGATTCTGATGAAAGATAAATGATAGTAAAGGTAAAATTATTAGCCATTCTGATGCTCATTCATGCTTAAAATAAAATAAAAACAGACGAATCAAAGGTTTATAGGAGGAAAAAGAAATTACCTCTCATATTCATATGCTGATCTACTCTTCACTAAACCATCAGAAGTATTAACATCGTGTTTTAAAAACCCAAATCTATCCAATGATCTTGGTGAAGGAACTGGACCTGGTTCATAGTCATCTGATCTTTTCCTTTCCATTCAAAAACGACAAATTAGCTCTCTCAAAGGAAAAGCTAAATGACATTGCTCGCTTCCCTAAACATCAATGAGGAAAACCTGAACATAAGAGTGTAAAAAAATTGATGTAAGGACCGGATCACTAAAATTGTTGACACAAAATAATCAACCTGCACATACATATATTTCCAGAATTTGCTTATTTAATCTAAAGTACTTAGCACACACTTCAAGTATGTAATAATCAGCATTAAATGTGTACTATATAACAGCTTTCTAGGTGCGATAATAGAAAGCAGCAATCATCAACACCTTACATTTTAATTATCTACAAAATGATATCGACTAAGGTGCAAGCAACTAATAGCACAGTTCAACTGGATAGTTTCCTTCATTCTTCATTCAATTATAAGTGAAGGCATGTGCAAAATTGAGGAATATGATGTCAATTCAAATAAAAATAGTGAAATTATAAGTGAAGGCATGTTCAAAATTGGGGAATATGACGTCGATGCAAATAAAAATAGTGAGTCCCCAGGACACTTGGCAAACAAAATGCAAAAGTGGGTAACTAACAACAAGTGCGAGGAAAGCATGAGAAGAAGTGCTCGGAACAGCAGAAAGCCCCTTCGGCTGAGGGATTGTGCACATAAGGCATGACCAAGGGCCAAGAAGAGGGGGCGTGCCTAGTGAGTCTCAACCTTCCCCTCTGCTGTTCACTTCTCTCTGTTCTTCTTCTCTGCACACTACTCTTCTGAGTATCTCTTCTCCCTACAATTTTCTATCCCCTTTTGATTTGTTACTAAGGTGATCTCAACCTGTTCATGAAAAGGCTTCAGTGACAGGATTCCTACCTAGCTTCTGTCATGTTGATTGTTACATTTCCTATAGGCTATTACTGCTGCATCGATTTTCCTTATACAGATAGCAATAGACTATACTTGTGGATTCTACTTTTGGATTATCCCATCAATTCCATAGTCTACATACTTGCTCATATAACTCTGCATCAGATGTGTTCACATTATTTTCTGATACGAATTTCAGTTTTCCAATTCAACTTTAAATACGAACACTAAAAGCATGAGGATAGCTATAATCATATTCGTTTAAACTTTTGGCTTTAAGTTTTCAACTATTTTGTGCCAATTGCCTTTAATTAGGGAAAGAAAAACCCAATTTAAGGGTATGTTATTGTGACTATCAAGAAATCACATATTATACTCCCCAACGTGAAAGCCACCAATGCTCCCAAAAAGAGGGGACGAGAACGAGAAGATAAGCGGCACTCAAATTCTCAACCAATTGCGGAATACGGCGGAAGCACGACGGAAGAGATGAAAAAAGAAGAAGATCAAACCTGTGCATCGTTGAATTGGAGAAACGGTGAATGGAGGATTTGGTAGATGGAATGGTTGATTGCGGGGTTTCGCAAAGAAATGCAGTGTGTAATTGCAGCCACGGAAATAGGAAATGGGTTCGTTCAGCACAACGGACTCAATCGCCTCATCCGAATGTCATCTGGGTTGTGATGTTCATAATAAATATTTATATAGTCAGACTGTTAGATGCTTAATCATTTGGTCCATCTTCATTTTGTATGTTTTCGATTTATTTTTGCATATTTGGCAGGCCTAAACATTGTTACATAATATTTATTTGAATGTAGCTTAGATATTATATTTTATTGACTTGAGTACATTAACATCACAGATAACCCTTGAAAACTTGATTGGAAGTGAATTTTACAAGGTGACGAATCTATTGTAATTTTAGTTTGCCCAAAACGCTAAGTTTCTTCCAGTTAAGTAATTGGTTGTATAAAATCTACTTTTAAGAAAAGGAACGAAGAGTACAGCTGATTATAAGGCTCCGCCTAATTTGGTCCCACTGAGTTAGGGACCAAATTGGTCTTTTAACAAAGTGTTAAGTTTAAAATATTTAAGGACTACTTAGCAAATAAAGAATTCAGATTAAATTTGCACTTTAACTATCAAAAACTACTTATTTAAAATTTAGGAATTGCAATTTAACTTTCCACTTAGTTTTGTAACTTGATAGTTTTCTTTCCTTGTTTCATTTCCTTTCATTTTCCTTTGCCCAAAACCGTGGCCTTTTCTCATCCTCATCCTCATCCTCTCAAAGATTCCACTCATTTTTTCCCTTACAAAACTGTAGCATATCATCCCCCATGAGCAAGTCAAGCAAGCATGGATGCAAGCTAGGCAAAGGAGCAAGCAAAGTTAGGCCAAGGAGGAAACAAAGCCGAGCAAAGTTTGCACCAAAATCATCATCAATTTTTGAGTTCTTAATCTGTATTCTCTCAAGGAACAAGGGGTTTTAGTGGAAAGGGAAGAGCAAGAGAGTTCGTGATCTTTAGGTGGATTTCCTGACCCTGCAGACAATGGGGTTTCGCCTTCAGGAGGAAGGCTAAGTTTCCTAATCTTTTTCTCTAATTTTTGCGGTTAAAAATCTGAATTATTTGCATATTTGAAGGTTGTGTTTGAATGCTTTGATTTGGTTTTGGTTGAGGAAAAATAATTGGGGAAAATTCGTGCAAGAGTTTTAGCTAGAATCGTTAGAAAATTTCTGGGAAAAACTCTTGAGGTTATTTGGTTTGAGCATAAACTGTATGTAGGGATTTTCATCATGGAAAACTAACCTCTTTTTTTAAATCTACACAAAAAATTGATTGGGGGTATTAAGTTTCAAAATTTTTGGAGCCCTAACGAATTTTTTGAGTACATTGAGTAAAACGACGATTTCGGGCAAAAAAGGGAAAAACTGGAATTTCAAAAATTAGGGATGAAAATCTCGGTTTTCTTTTATGAAAAATGAGTTTAGAGCTATCAAAAACCTTGGGGTGAAGTCTTGGGCTCTTTGAGTTTTTTATAACCAAAATTTTGAAAAAAATCAAGAATTTTGGGTAATAGGGGAATCATGGAATGTTTGAGGGATAATTAGGGGGGATTTAAGGAAAAGTTATGACAACCAAGTCAAGCAGAAAGAAAACAAATCAAAAGCATTCCAAACTAGGAGTTTCCTGGTCGTAAAGAGAAACGGCCGAGCGAAACTTAGAAACCTTCGTTGTTGAATGTATGTGAATGCAGTCGTAGAAATGTGTATGGCTTGCATGTTTGAATTATGTTCTTACTGCATCTGTCATATGATATATTTGACCGTTGACATGCATCATGAGGAAATGGGTTGCCATTAGAGTGTTAGGGCAACCTTAGATCACCAGAAGTCAATCACGTAAAGATGAAAAGATAATAATTGAACCATAGGAAATGAACAAGATCTTAAGAAGGTTCAGGCCAACATGGGTTCGGTGTACCTTGAAGATATATACTTAGTTATATAATAGGAAATTCCCTTCACTTGGCTTTAATGCCCCTCACCATTCGGCAAGAAAGAATGGTTATGCTAGGCAAGCGAGTTTATGCTAAGAAAAGCATGTCCATGCCGAGAAAGCAAGCCTATGATAAGAAAGCAAGTCTATGCTAAGAAAGCAAGATTATGCTGAGAAAGCATGTTTGGTTGCTGAGGAAGCAAGTTCATGCCCAGAAGGAAATGATATGATATAATGAAAGAAAAATAAAGTTATGATAAAAAGAAAGTTTATGCTGACAAAGAAAGTTTTGGAGAAAAAAAAGTAAGTTTATGCTATGAAAGCAAGGCTATGTTGTAAAGCATGAGGTCCGCCCCTAATTATGCCACAAGGGCAGCCCCTTACCTAAACCCTGTGTGCAGGGAGGGTAAATTTATATATATGTTTATGCTAAATGCATCTATGGTTCGCTATCACCTCGGGTATGAGCTATGCCTTCAAGCTAAGATTATGGGAAGTAGGTTGTACCTGGCGAGGGGATGGCGGTCCCACTGGGTACATGGGGGGAAGGACAAGAAGGATGCCACCCCAATGGAAATACCTAACAGGGAGCATAAGAGAACTCTTAAATCCCTTCATGCATGATATATGTGTTATGTGTACATAAGATATATGTATATAGATATATACAAATAATAGCGTATGGAGACGCTATAAGGTAATAAATCAAGCGATCAAGATTAGAAAGCGTGATGATCCTGCTAAGAGGTAAATCAAGATTAGATTTCTCTCGTCACCTAGTAAAGAGATAAAGCTACTCAGGACTAGTATGGATTAAAATGAACTAGGGCATCTTAGTTTTTATTTATTTTATAACCTAAAGACCCCCTGAGCAGTGGGACCATAAGTGAATATAAAGAAAATGTCGATCCCAAAGGATTCCCATTGAGGACGCAAGTTCTCACCCCTATTTACTTATGGTTTAAGGACAACACGAAATGTTATTGAGAAATCGCAGAGTATGAAAACTACACGCGAACATGAGAGTGGATCCTACTTCAAGGGCCTTCAAACGAGGAGGTTGAAGATCATATGATGGGAAGTCGTTGAGCAGATGCAACAACAAAGTCAACCTCTGACAAAAGCAGGAACGGGGATCATCACTTCAAGTTTCTAAAACTCTTTCGGGCAGACAACTATCGCGACAAGCAGATGGTCCGTTAGAAGTAGGCGCGCGTACATGTGTTATTTTCCTTTTTGCTGCATGGGATAGTAGCGACGACCCCCATGCGTAGATGTACTTGCTGTATATACGTGTATATATATGTGTGTGTATTTAGTTGTGATATCTGTAAACTTTGGACCATTTGGCATGTATGTATGCATGATAATGATTGTATGATATTTAAGTCTTTGAAATGTCCCTTCAAGTGTTTGAGTTCCTTGGTTTGTATGATTCGACGTGACACAAGTATGGCTCATGTTTCGAAAATCAAGATTTGATAAAACAAAGAAAGTTTTAAATTGATCCATATTTTCATAACAACTGTACTTTCAAAGTAGGTCTAAAAGTAATTCAACCAAGGAGTAACAAACTAGTGAGCATTACTTACGACTTAATCGTAAGTAGCTAGTTAGGGTGTTACACCAGTGGTATTAAGCCATGGAGATCTATTCCCCATTTGAGGAATGGCTAGCTAACATTTGAGCTATGCATATTTTTTGGAGAAGTGCTAAATAGCATGACACACCACTTGTGTGAAGTTGCAGAACAACTACTTTTTACCAATAGGAATTTAGCCTTTGACAGAAAAAAATAGGAAGAGAGAGAATGGAAGGAAAATTTATTTATTGTTTTATGTCAAGCTATTAACTATTTCTCTCTTTTTTGGTGGTCCGAGTTGTATTTGTGCAAACTATTGACACTTGTCATGTTTCGTAACCAGCTCCACATAGTTGAATTTCATGGTTGGTTAGTAATAACCTACTCTCAAGCACTTAGCTGCAAGGGCTCTTCTGTCTATATTGTTTTTGTATATTCCTACTTGTAGTTTTGACATAGTACGTTGAGTTTCCTTTTGCTCCAAGCATCTAAGGAGAAGGTGTGTGAATCCTTGACAAAACATTGTTCGACCTATGATGGTGTAGAAGCTCGCTGTCTTCCTGGTGCATTTTTTTGCTTCCTTTTGGTTTTTGGGTAATTTTCCTTCTCCTAAGTAGGCTCTTATGCTAGCTTGGCAATTGTACGAATGAGAGGTAGTTAGGACTTCGTGTTCTTTTGTGTATGGTGCCTTGGGCACTTATTGTATCACTAACTTGTTATTCGTCGATGCCTTTGAACTTGGTAGTTTTGATAGGAGCCGACATGGGAGTTCTTATTGGGATGTGCTCAATAGGAATTGGTCGAAGTTGTGCATTAGGCTCTATGCCTTTTGCGATGACTTGTCCTTTCAAGTGTCATTAGGAAAGGTCATAGTAGTCCTAGAGGTATCTTGAAGCCTCTGTGTTGGCCTCGTAAACTCGAGTCTGGGCGTAATGGTGCCATAGGAGCGCAATAGTGCCAACACTCAAAGTGCAATTACACTTGCTGAGTGGAATGGGGCTCTAGGCGAAGTATTACATTGCCTACACAGTAGTTTGGGGGATGTTCTCCTTCCCTATATATAGAGTACCACTTAGTGACTCTAAGCACTTATCAAAAATGTATTTTTCTCAATAGAAATCCTTCATAGTATTTTTAAGCATCACAATTAGTGAGAACTCTCTCTTAGTCTAAGAGCACATCAAGTTACAGTGATACTAGTCCTTCTTTTCAGGTAAGTCTATTTTCAGTAGCAGCTAAGGGGAGGGGTTTGGCGCCGCTAGTGCAATGACACTGATGCGGCGCAATAGTGCTCGCAATAGTGCTATAAGAGCACATTGGCTCTCACCGCTACGCAAAAAGGCATAATAGCACCACTGCTCACAACGTAGTGAAGCTACCAAGGCGCCACGACATTGACGAACAAGGCTGGTTTTCATTCTTTTCCGTTTCTTTGTAATGCCTTATGGTGTTGGGGTTATTGGTTGCTTCAGGTGACAACGTAACTCAACTAGAATCTATTAGGGCAGGTATTTAGTTGGTTGCCATTCCAAGTGAGTGGTGGTCAATTCAGCTATGTGTTGCCGTAGAATAACCATGCATGTTAGATTAAGTTACACCCTAGCGATAGATAACTTGTTAATATTTCATTAGTAGTAACATGTTAGGTCTCATGTAGTTAATAGCAATTCTCATGATCATATGCTAGATAATATGTGGAATGTGTATTGCTTGTTCATGTAACATGATGTGTATATAATGATTGTAAATGAATATGTGTGGTGTATTCCCCAACATGAGATAAAATCAAATAGAAAAATGGTATGATCATAAGATGAAAATGTTGCAATGTTTTAATTGTTTGACATAGATTAGGAAATGTAAGACACTAGATAGATGTTTGAAATGTAATAAATGGTTAAGTACAAGGAACTACAGATTCACATAGTACTTGTGTGTTAGCTTAGTTTCATGTGAATATATGTATATAATTGCATGGATTCTGAGGATGGCGTTTCGAGCACTCAGACACGATCAACTACAACACAAACATCAAGGATGGCGATTCAAGTGCTTAGTGCAAACCACTCTGAGGATGGCGGTTCGAAATGCTCAGGCGTGGTCAAATAAGGTATCTCTTGAGGATGGCAGCACATAATGCTCAAGGGTACATGGTTATGGTTTAACTTTGGGGATGAAAGTTCGAACACTTAGAGGAAACCCTCATAGGAGAAGATTCTGTTAGGTTTCAGTTAGGATTAATAAGCTTACATCAATGATATGTTATGTAATTGCATAATATGCTCTCCATGCCCATTATATGTATATTGTTGCATGTTGTTGATTGCATTTAGGTTTTAAACCTCATTTCACTGAGTGATAAACTCGCCCCTCATCTACTTTGTTTTTCAGATTAGGTTGAAGTCCTTGCAGTTGATCCTTAAGCTCAATAACAATTGCTGTTCTAAGTTTTGGTGAGATCTGCTTTGCAATGTGACTAGTTTAATTAGTATTTATTTATTATGCTAGTTATGTTAGTTGCTTCAGATATTTAGAGGCAATATTCTTCCACACTTAGTTTTAACAATTATTAGTTATTTACTTCAGTTATGGTTTATGACAATTGTAAATAGTTAATAGTTTTATTTTCATCAAGTATTAATCAAACTAAGCATTTATAATTTAAATTTAGTATTAATTAAATTAATTGATGTTACATTAGTCAGCGAGCTTCCATAGGACTCGTTGCCCTATGTGTTGTCACGACTAGATTTTTGGTGTGACACTTTTCAAGGTGCTTCATCAATTGTAGTTCTTTGACCTGGTATTCTCTGGGTATTTTGAACAGATTATACATAAAACTTATGGTGTTATAGTGTTTTCGTCTTAAAGGGTGGTTATTGTAAGGTGTGAAAATATTGGGGTTTGAACTTCAGGGGCGGTGAGCATAGTTTGCTCTAAAATCAACAAACCAAATGCAATGTAACTTTGTTAAAGTTACATTGATTTGATTTGAGACTCTCACATACGTGCATTCAACTTTGGAAAATACTTTTTACACAATAATTCAATTATTTACTTTCATATTATTAAAATATTTAGCATTTTAAACAAGAAGAAGAAAACGTGAAAATGTGACTAAGATCTTTAAAGAAATAGATATCTTCCATTAATTTTTTTCTTCTATTCTTCCTGCTCAAACTCAAAACAATTGAGATTTCGCGTAAAAAATTACCTAAAAGTCACGCATCCAATCACACATTTTTTTTAACTCACAAAAGAATTCATTTTTTGTTGGTCTAGTTTATTTATTGAAAGGGTAATTTTTTTTTTCATTTTGTTGAAAGGCTCAAACTCGAGACCTCTATAAAGAGTGAGACATCATTAAAAGGGTATTTATAAACATAGAAATTATTCAAAATTTTATATATAAGTATTTAAATTTATTTTTCATTATGGTCGAATATTTATTTAACCTTTTCACAATGTTTTATTTAGCATAATAAAAACAATGTGTATATTCCCAAAAAATATAAAATTGTAACTTATTTAGTTATTGGGCTGGGTTAAACTGACAATTTGTTAGGTCCAATGGACTGTAAAACAACTACCCGCCCAATAATTGCTTAATCTGCAAAATTCAAAGGCCAAGGTCCATCATCGATGGCCGAACATGCACTGATTGTTGATATACCTTGTGAACCAGGACAGTACCACTTGGAAGTTAGACCAAAGGACATCGCTTTGTGTCTCATCTTCGTCGTCGAACAAACCAATCACACAACCAAGTACCAACAATTCCATTTTCCGTTTCATACATGATATGAGATCAGGTAATACACACCCTTCTTATTTTTGTTCACGTTTTACATCATGAAGCCCTCTAGCTCCAATTTTTTCAAGCTTCAAATTTCCTGTGGGGGTGATGCAGTTTGTTGGAAACTAGCAGATTTTATGTGCGTATTGTTTTGATTGAGGAAGAGGCATGGCTTGTTTTTCTTTCTCTTGCAGTTTTGGGTCATTTGTTGCCCCATATAATTTGGGACTTGATATGGCACAAAGAAGATATTTTGGGGTGTATGGGGGTTTAAGCACTAGCCCATTTGTTTTTCCTTCTCTGGGGTTTAGTCAATGCTTTAAATTTCAGCATGGATTGGCTTGGAATCAGAAGCATGAGTGTTCTGATAGAAAGGGTAGAGTTGCCTCATTGAGGTTCCCTTATTGTTGCAAGACTCAACATGGTCTTTCCAGTAACAATAAAATTGAGCCACTTGTGAGTAAAAGAAGCAGGGGCGACAGGAAGTCACACTATGATAAAGGGGGAAGTAATAGGTTGAAGAAGAGATTTTCGTTGAGGCTGCGGCCGAGGTTACGGCTATTAGCTTTAAGAATGAGAAGGGTTTCCATTCAATCTGCTGGAATCTTTATTCGTAAGAACATTAGAACAGTGGCATTTTCTTCCTCACTTTCTGTTGTGTTCAGCCTTTGTTTCCTGTTTTTGAAATTGACTGCACTCCCACCTCCAAAAATTGTTCCGTATTCGGATTTGATTGCAAACCTTCAAAATGGATCTGTTACAAAAGTTTTAGTGGAAGAGGGCTCCCGGCGTATATATTACAATATGAACTCGCCAACTGTAACAAGTGATCAGATTTCTGGTGAAGAATCACAAGTTGCTGATGTTTCAATTGATAGGGATATAGATAAGCTTACAAGTGAGGAAACTTCAAGAGCTGGCCAAACTCCTGTGGTGAATACATTAAGGAAATTTACAAGGCCTCGAGCTTCTGTTCCTGAGTGGCAGTATTCCACAAGAAAAATAGATCATGACGAAAAGTTCCTTGTTGGTTTAATGAGAGAAAAGGGAGTTACATATAGCTCCGCCCCTCAGTCTGCGTTAATGGCAATGAGGAGTACGTTGATAACTGTGATAACACTGTGGATTCCTTTAATTCCATTGATGTGGCTTCTATATCGTCAACTTTCTGCTGCTAATAGTCCTGCAAGGAAGCAGAAACCTCAAGGTCAGACAGTTGGATTTGATGACGTGGAAGGTGTTGATTCTGCTAAAGTAGAGCTCATGGAGGTAATTATCTCATACTATAATGTTTACGATAATTATGTACTACAAAAAGTGATTTTGTCTGTCTTGCTAGTTTGGGTTACGAAGTGACAGTTGCTTCTGACACAATTACTTTTTCCTTTGTTGGGGAAAGTAAGAGGTGGCTGTACATTTAGCATTCCTTCATCGGTTATTCTCAAAGAGTAAGAATACCGGGTTATACTGATCCTAATTGGTTTATTTTCAAAGAGTAAGAATACTGGGTTGTACTGATCCTAATTGGTTTTTATATGTAGCTTGTAAGTAATATAAGTGATGAATTTCTAGGAAGATAGAAAGGGAGGAGGATTGTAGGCTGAATTAAAAGTTCAATGAGTAATGTTATATCTTCCTACAAGCGTTCCTACTAATCCTCCTACACACCAAATGGAGAAAAAAGTAAGAGCAATCAATGTATTGGAATATTAAAAAGTAATAAATTGTTACTTCATTTAGTATGTAGGAGGATTTGTAAGAGGATTTTATAGGAGGATATAACATTACTCTAAGTTCAATAGGTTGAATGCTTGAGTTCTTAGGTACCTTGTCAGCGGCTCAGCGCTATATATAGTGCAATGGTGAATATATGTATGCCTAGTTTCAAGACACAATAGTTAATACTTAGCTATTTCCTAAGACACTGTGTTTCCAATGCTTCACACTAATAACATGGCTAAACTCAACAACCACATACATTATTCTTAACAATACGAGAGTAGATTGTTATCATTTATGGAATTTTTAAAATTTTGTTACCTAAAGTATTCTTATTTGTCAATAACATAGCAAGAAGAAATATGGGAACATTTTATTTGGGAAGCTCAACAATGGTAACTGATTTGGTAGTATAAACCATTTTTATTGAATCACACGATTCAAAATCTTGAATTGGGTAAGTTGATGTGATTTGCATGCCTGGCAATTCAAATTGCATAGTTGAATTGTGTTAATGATGAAATCACACCCTTTGCCCTCTCAATTGTTCAATTCACGTTGAAATCGTGAATTGCTATGTCAGCAGCTATTCTTCTTGGCACTGCACGCGCAGGTCGATGAAGGTCATGAAACTAGGTCAGGTCATTTTGACCCAATGCAACCCTAAACCCGAAAGTCTTGAGGGAGTCACATTCTCCTTCTTCACAACTGACGTCCCTGACTCCTTGCTTCTTCGCGTTCTTGTTACTTCACTTCAAACTCAAAACAAAGACTTGAGGCATCATCAACTCCCTCTCTCTCCATCTTGTTTCATTTTTTTCTTGTCACTTCCTTTTGTCCTCCTCAATTCTTTTATAACCCTCATCAATGGCTACAAAAAGAAAGGTGAAAAAATATGTTACTTGGGAGCATTGCAAGTCTATAATTTTTCAAAGTTGCATGCACAAGATCAATTTCTTTCTTTAAATATGAGACTCTAACTTCATGATAAGTTGGTGGTTTCAAGCCCCTGCCATATGCTAATTGGTTTAACCATGTCAACAAAATAGGGACTCCATAACAAATTAAATGGTAATGCATTACCATACATGCATCTATAAATATACTAGTATATTAGGTTTAAAAGGGTTTAGAGTCAAAACAACCCGTTTTTGCGATCTGCGCGCATGCAGGGCTTAGAAGAATCGCCACTGACCGAGAACTCACAATTCCAACACAAATTGGACGATTCCAACTGCAAATCGTGCATCATCAACCTGATTCAACTATGCTTTTTGAATCTCCTGGCATGTGAATCATACGATTCGATAACACTAGCAGACAGCAGTAGGGTACTAGAAACACAAACATCTTAATTTCATTTGGTATTTCTAGTAATTTGTCACATGGAGGTTAGAATTAAAGACCAATTGTAGAGTTTTTAGCTAATGACATGGTACAAAAGCATTAAATCTTTTAGTATCAGGAGCTAAGAAAGTGCCTCTAACGCCATGGTTAAGAATTTGTGAGTTTTGGCATATTTTTTTATAGATTATAGATAAGATTCTGGTTGTTCTATAGCCAAATCCAGAATTCATTATAACTGAAATGATTATGTTAAAATCCATTTAACCATCTACATAAAGAAATAATAGATCATGTGGAACGTCATTCATTCTATTTTATGTCAATTTTCTTTTTGGAAGTGTCCGGATGTGGTTTTTGCATGCTCTTGAACCGAGTACAAAAGTGTTCGTTTATTCTTAAGGTTCAATTATGTTGGATCTTATCAATCTTGTGCAGTGTTCCATGTTGATATGCTTTTTTGACTATTTAAATATTCTAGCATTAGCTAATACCTCTTGTTGTTGTGTGATGAGCATACTAATGCCAGATTAGTCTGTTAAATCTAAAACATGATTAACTTGCCATTTAGATATGCTAAACATTAGTCTTTCAAAGTTACTGTATCCTCTAGGTTTTAGGTATAGCCTTTGACAGTTAGGTCATTGTCATTGAAGGCTATGGCATATGCACCAAATCGCATGAGTAATGAAGTGATACTACGTATTGTTCTCACAAGTTTTGAGTCTCCCAGTCCTACTTCACTAATTTTGTATTATATTTCTTACTCCACTGAAATCGCTTGATTTCAATTTGTATAGCTCAAGTTATGCTCTATTTAGTGTAAGGATGCCAGGATTCACGCGAGACAGCAACATTGATTTTGCATACTTTTCTCCTTGAAAATGGTAGAATTTGCTTAACTACTCGAATTATTTGAAATCTCTCAAATACAACCTCTGGATCAAAAGTTATTTGTATTTCATTGCAAGCTGTTCAGAATTTATGCAAATGAGCTACGGGCTACGGCTATATCTTTTGCTCCACTTTCTTTATACCATTCATTCAAGACAGCTATGATTTGATCTCAAAATCTGACTATTCATCCTAAAATTGTCAACATGTGACCATTACCACAGCCTTACAAGTCAGATAAATTGTGGCTACTTCGACATGAAAGCTCTCAAAATCATGTCAAAATAAGCACAGGATGTCTTCTTTAAACCTGATTGCATCCAAATGTTGTAGTTTGAAATATTTATATTATAACTATATGTAGTTTTCACTGATTGATGTCCACTGTAGATTGCTTTGCTTTGCTTTGAGAGATTTGACCATTGCATTTGTTGAAAATACTAGAGAAACTAATGGTTTGGAGAAGAGAGAGTAAAAAATTATTGTTTAACCTGGTCCCTTTGTATATTGACTAATTTCAAGTTTCATATAATTTGTCTTGTAATGTAGTTAATCAACTTTATTGTTTTCCTTTTTATTGACACAGTCCCTTATTTGTAGATAGTTTCATGTCTGCAAGGGGATATAAACTACCAAAAGGTAGGGGCAAAGTTACCTAGAGGTGTGTTGCTGGTGGGTCCTCCCGGAACAGGAAAAACATTACTTGCACGGGCAGTGGCAGGGGAAGCAGGTGTACCCTTTTTCACTGTGTCTGCCAGTGAGTTTGTGGAGTTGTTTGTTGGAAGAGGCGCAGCTAGAATCAGAGACCTTTTCAATTCGGCAAGGAAGTTTGCACCTTCAATCATATTTATTGATGAACTTGATGCGGTTGGAGGCAGGCGTGGAAGAAGTTTCAATGATGAACGTGACCAAACGCTGAACCAGGCAAGCTTACTCAATAAATTGTGTTTATTTTGTTGCAACAAACCATTGAACAAAAGTTGTTGCTTACTGCTTAATTGATGTTAGATCTAGTAGGATTTCTGCTGTCAAAACTGTTAAGATTAAAAATAAATATATTTACTATCTTAGATTGATCTTTATTGATTCAGTTTATTCTAGGTTAATTTCCTTCCATTATCTCATGATTCTCTTTCTAGCCTATAAATAGGTTCATCTCTTTGTAATGAGACACAACAACATTACACATCTATTAAGTAATATAATTACCTTTTTCGCTATCTGATTATTCTTCTCTAATCCTATTTTATTATTTTGTTCTGCTCCACCATGAAACTTAACATTGTATCATAGCGTTACCATCCTCCGTGACCTTGTCACCCTTCCATTACCAGGGTTCTAATCTAAAATGGGAACTCTATTTTAATTCCCCTCCATTATTCTTTGGTGCCTAATTTTCTCCCAAAGTTCTTTTTGCCGTACAACTGTTGTGCATCAATTTCAGCAAGCACTGTCCATCGTTGTTTAGCAACCCCACCACTAGACTCGCCATCCTCTGCCGCTGCCACCCAGGGGAGTCATGTCTCGTTCTGGTGCCCCACGTGCTCACACGTGCTACCTGCCTTCTCTGATGCGAAGACCACGCCATCGCTTCCCACTGCACGTGATAGCGTGTCCGCCGCCACCTTTGGCCGCTGTTTGCACTACCGAGCATGCCTCAGTCTCCTCTTTCTAGATCTATTCTCAAATCATTCATCCAGGCATTATGGCACTTTGGATACTATTTTCGTTTCTGTTTTTGCCCCTATTGTGTGACTCATAGCTGCCTCAGCCTCCGTATGTCTGCCACGGGTGCCTCTACTTATTGCTACAGTGTTTAGCCTGTGAGGGGGAGACTTTCTGGTGGTTTCGGTGCTTCATTCCCACTTACCACTGTGCCTACTTTCTAGTGGTTCTGGTGCTTCATTCCCGTGCTTACTACTATGCCCACTTTCCTACTTTCCCGTAGTTTTGGTGCTTCATTCCTGTGCTTACCACTATGCCTATACCATTTGTTCCATTTCCGGCGAGCTACTCACCGCCTGGCAATCGTCTTCCTCCGCATGTGCCTCTTCCTTCTCTGCTTAATCATGACAAGCTTAAAGCTCCATGCCTTTTAGCTTGAGAGGGAGTGTTAAGAATAAAAATAAATATGTATTTAATATCTTAGATTGATCTTTATTGATTCAGTTTATTCTAGGTTGATTTCCTTCCATTATCTCGTGATTCTCTTTCTAGCTTATAAATAGGTTCATCTCTTTGTCATGAGACACACCAACAATACACATTTATTCAGTAATATAATTACCTTTTTCGCTCTTTGATTATTCTTCTCTAATCCTAATTTATTATTTCTTTTGCTCCACCATGAAACTTAACAAAAACGATGTAAACTCGTCTAAAACTTCTGTATTCTTACAGATTGCCTATTTTCCTTAGATGCACAGTTCAGATAACTGTATTTTTTCCATTACTTTCTGTTTTCCTTCACTTTTTTTTTTTGGTGACACTTCTTTAGCCTTACCCTCAATCTTGGCCAAAAAATGTTCAAAAGTCCAGCCTCTTATCAACTATTTCTTAGTATTAATTTGTGCTCTCTACTTGAAATACCAAGATTTCATATGTTAATTGGAATTTCAGTAATAAAGTTTGAATAATTTCATGTACTTTGGAGAGCTGTTATATGCCCTAAGCTGAGCGTAGATGTTTTTTCTGTGTATGTAGTTGCTGACAGAAATGGACGGATTTGAATCAGAGATGAGAGTGGTTGTCATTGCAGCAACTAACCGGCCTGAAGCGTTGGATCCAGCCCTTTGCCGCCCTGGTCGTTTCTCGAGAAAAGTATTTGTTGGGGAGCCCGATGAAGAAGGAAGGAGAAAGATATTGGCTGTACATCTAAGAGGAGTTCCTTTAGAGGAGGACACAAACATCATTTGTCATTTAATTGCTTCTCTTACTGCCAGCTTTGTAGGCGCTGATCTTGCAAACATTGTTAATGAAGCTGCTTTGCTTGCTGCCCGCAGAGGTAAAGATCAACTCACAATTTTACAGTCAAGTCACTACAGCTTCTTTCATCACAGTAGCTTGTATATCTCTTCTTATGTTAAAAGTATATAACCAAATATCAGGTGCTGTTGCACCTAATTCTGTATAAATTTAGTTGCACAATGTTAGAAATAAAGAAAATACGTAGTTATGTCTGTAATATATCTTTAACTTTCATATAATATCTCACATTCTAGCTTAGAATATTAAAGAGTCTCTCAAATGATCTCTTAGCATTGATTTCTATATTTTCTTATAATTCATTATTTGTTTCCTACTTTAATTATATCAGGATTCTAGTCTTATAAATTGGGATTGATTGCTTTATGTTTTGCTTTCAATGAATATGGTAGGAGTGACCAGAAAGTCCTGAGTGTGTATATATTTGGATTTTGCAGGTAGCGAAACTGTGGCAAGGGAAGATATAATGGAAGCTATTGAAAGAGCAAAGTTTGGAATCAATGACAAACAGTTTAGGTCTAGTAAAATAAGCAAGGAGTTAGGTAAGCTATTCCCTTGGATGCCATCATTGATGGGAAGAAGTGACAGGAGACAGGATGACCTGCAAGGACCATTAGGTTATCAATCATTGAGCTCATGAATGTGTTTGCCATTCATATGTACTTTATATATATCCTTAATTTTTATTTCCTTTTTATTTTTCATTGATTTCTTTTTATGCAAGAAATTTTGATTTCCCTTTGTATGATGCCCAAGAATTGGTAGCAGAAAACGAGAAGCCATCTTACAAATAGGGTAAATATAATAGCTGGCAACAGCACACGTTTTTGGCCATTATGCACGTGATACCTTGACATTTAAAAGTGAGAAGCTCACTTTAATGCGAGGGGCTCACAGCAATGACTAACATGGTCCTCATTATCTTTTGGATCACATGGTACTAATAATTGGTATGGACTGCTTAAACAAATTTTTGAATTAGAATATGTGCACAATGGCTCATCTCATCAAGTTGTACTTTTCTGTTGTGATTGGTATGATCTAAACATAACTCGAAATCATTCTGACTACAAGATCACTGAGATTAATCCTACAAGGCGGTACAGAGAGTATGATCTATTCATTGTTGTTGAAAGAGCAAGACAAGTTTATTACGCAAACTATTTGGGAGCTAGCCATTCAAGTTGGAAAGTTGTGATGAAATGCAAGCTAAGTGGTTAAATTGAGTTTAATGACACAGAATCTTTAGACAATATATTTGATCAAGCATATCAATTGCCTGAGCTTATCCCGGCAACGATAATTGTTGATTTTCCATTGCCTACGACATTAGCCAATAGTATATTTGATGATCACCATGACATTGTTGAACTCTCTAATCTCGAACAACATGCAAGTGATGAAGGAGTTCGATGATGAACTTTGTTCTGAAAGTTACGATGACAGTTTTGAACTTTCAAAATAGTATATGTAATTATTTAAGAATTTGTAACACAATTTCATTTGAATATTATGTATAATTTTCTTATTAAATTTTACTGCACAAATTCATTTCTTAGTAGTTAATTCTTTATAAGGATAGATTATTATTTCTATATTAAAATAAATACGTAACTATTTGGTTGTATATTATATATAATTATTTGTTATATTTAATAAAAACATTAATTGGAATAATTAAATGTACATCTATTTAATAAAATTTTAAATTATACCTTTTAATTTTATATGCATTGCATATTTTGGTATTAGATAACTATTAAATTATTTATTATAATTACTAAATATATTATTGAATTTAATATTTATTTAATTCAATAATTATATACTTATTTCATATATAATTTATAGAACTAAATAATAATTTAATTAATTTATTATTTAATTAAATAATTATATTATTAAATATATAATTTATTGTATTAAATAATAATTTAATATTTGCAATAATAATAAAAATTAAATATATTTTTTAAATTAATTATTATTACCATTGAAAAATTCCTGCAGTAACATTCTGACGATAATATTCATAATTACCGTCGGTTATAGTCGACGGTAATTTGAACGCATGATGTACATATACCATCAAATTTTCATCGGAGTTAATCAACGGTATACGAAATAAAATATTAATATTATTATTGTCGGTTTAAAACCGACGGTAATTTGTGTACAAATATCATTAAATTTTCGTCAAAATTAACTGATGGTATACGAAATAAAATATTAATATCACTACCGTCAGTTTTATTCGACGGCAAACAATTCAATACAAACCGCTTTTGGACCGCAATTACCGTCGGTCGTCACCGACACTAATTACCGTCTGCGATATAGATCTGAAGGTAATAAGTTACCATCGAGATTTGAGGCTATTACCCTTGGTCTATTTGCCGACGGTAAGCCCGATGGAAAGCAAAAAATCTGACGGTAATGTGGAAAAAAATCCAATAGTAACTCTGACGATAATGAATGTTTATCTTAAAGTGAAAATATGTCTTATTTTTACTTTAATAATTTAATAATAAGATTTCTTAATTATTTTACCCTCTAAAATGAGGGATTTTACTTTAGAATCCTTACCTCAGCCTCATGAATGTAAAATGTGTTGTTGTAACAGAATTTGTTAACTTACAACATTTAAGTGTCACATACTGGGTGGGTTTCTCGTGGTCCTTGCAAATCTTTCTTTCACAACTACAAAGTAATGTCTCTACCATCAGAAACACCATAAACAACAAATCTTTCTTTTACAACTCTAGTATGATGTCACTGAGAGCTAGTAGCTTAAACAACATCTCTCTTAATCCAGTGTTAAGAGCTAATTTAAAGGACCCTTATTCGACTCTTATTGACGAACATATAATATGTTTAAATCAAATATATATTTATCTTCGAAAAACAAAAGCATATTAGAGCTCGTTTTGATACCAGTTGTTAGGAAAGATGAGAAGGTGCCAAATTCATTAAATTTGAGAGCAAAATTATAATCATCAACATGATTGTTAAACTCTCGAGTTAACTCGTAAACTCTTATGAGTTTACAATTTTACTACACAAAATGCGTTAACACTTATGTAAACTCCTTTTTGGTAAACTCGTACGAGTTTAAGTAAACTCTCGATTTTACTAGCAAGTTTACAAATTAAAATCTACCTACAAGTTTACCTCAAAATGTACAAATTTTGTAACTTTGTTGGATACTTACCTAACTTTGTTTATATTAGATAGTATATATTGAGTTTATTTAGCTAATTTCATATATTTATCATAATTGAGCTATGTTTTATTAAACTATAAAATAATACAAATACTAAATAAAGTATGACATAACCGCTAAGTGTCATGTATTAAGGTGTATTTTATGATATTTCTTTCATTAATTTAATTTAAAGCTAACATTATTCAATTTCAATTATCAATACAATATTTAATCAAGTTTAGTTCCTAATTATATTGCTTATAACATTTTTTTTACGTATGAAAACTCATACGAGTTTACGATTCGAGTTTGCTGAGACTTTACGAGTTTTTCTTAAACTGTCGAGTTTGACAACCTTGATCATCAATAGATAACTTTTGCACGGCTAAAATTGCAAACCATCCTCCAAGATAACTTATGCCAACAAAGTTGCAAATCCTCCATAGCTGCAACTTTTGAGAACAAAGTTGCAAACCCTCTATTATTAGGGCACCTCAAATATTTGCTCCCTTCCCATATCCTAACCAATTCCTTACAAGTATTTATAGGTCAACAACAATTTACAAGACAATCAATTATTACAATATTAATCTTAATAATTAATAATTTCATATTTTATCAAATAAATCTCTCATAATTTTTTCTCTCATAACAATCAAAATATTCACAAATACTTTTACAATAATTATAATTAAAACACAAATCTCTCGAGAATAGGAAACTATCAATATTAAAATAATAAAAACTAATAATAAAAATAAAAACAATAATAATGATAAAATAAATATAAATATAATAATAATTATTATTATAAAAATAATAATGAAAATAAAATAGTAATAATAATAATAATAATAATAATAATAATAATAAGTAATGTAAATAATAATAATAATAATAATAATGATAATAATAAGAAGAAGAAGAAGAAGAAGAAGAAGTAATGTCTAATACCTCGTGATCTTTTTTACATATTAAACAAGGTAATGTAAATTCTTAGTTACATGATCCGTGCATACCAAACTCAACAATATAACATTACCAGGAATTTAACAAGTGATAATCTTTCTTAAAAAGATAATCTAGATTACTTAGTAATCTTGAAAGTAATGTATCAAACGCCCCCTTAAAAATTTGGGTCAAAAGCAACATAGAGATGAAAATAGGGTAGCCCGAGTTAGCTAAAATTGCTACATCAGTTTTAGATTTAGTGTGGATTGAGGAAGTTTCCTCCTCTATTTATAATCTTGCCCTGCTTGACATTTTAGCTTTGTCCAACTCAATAAATCAATAAATAGTGCCTTGATTACTTAAAATACTATACATAAGTGCAAACTTCTTAACTTTATTTTTATTCAGTACTACAAAATATATAGCTAGGTAAATATTGCAAGATTTTTCTAGTACACAATATAAGTAATAAAAATGACGTTACTTATCGAAAATATATACTGCACTTTGGATTGTCAAATATGGGCAATGTTAATTGTTATTTGACTTTTAACTAGACGAGCTGGTCATGCCAGAAAACTTGAATCTGGAAATGCATGTGCCAGTTTCGCCTCTGACCTTTTGGTAGCCCAAAATAAAAAAATAAAAAGATAATATATTTTATGGTTCTCTTCATCTTTTTATATATTATCTCTTTGTTTATATAAAAAAATATATTATCTCACGTATAAAAAAATATTATCTCTTTAAACATGTGTGTATATATATATTCAAATTATTGAAATCAAAGAATGATAGTAAAATAAGACATTTATTCATCATTACTCGTTGAAATTTATAGTAATAAAGTTTTTGGCATAATTAAAATACTCTGACACACTGGAAATCCCCCCAAGGATCTTGGATTCCCATAAGAAGCACCACATGGTGTAGTTAGTGGGAGAAGGCATTTTTTTCTCTTTCATCTAATTTGTGCAATTTTTCTTTTATTCTGGGGCAGTGGAATCTATGGAATCCATTCAGCAATTGTGGGCGGTCGAATCTGCGACCTAGACTTTTTAGTCGTTTGTATTGGAACGGTGTTTCTAGGAAGAGGATTCACTTATAAGGTTTACTTTTCGGCGAGGAATTTACTTTCCAACTTAGAGAAATTAAACTTGTACAATTTTACCTTATCAATTTTGATTCGGATGCTCAAAGAATGGTCAATATTGAAAATATGTTTAGAAGATGGAAAATGTTGTTTGACACAAACGAATATGAATTGGAATGACGTGCTCGTCCGCAATCATCCCATGAGTTCCCTAAATAGTGGAATTAATTAACAGCCAATCAAATTGTATTTGGATCAGTTTCTCTCCATCTGTCTGTGTGTGACATATGCCGCCTCTCATTTTAATTTAGACTAAAAAATTAACTCACTTTATTATGAAAATAGAATGATACTAAAGGTAATTTGGTAGTTTTAATTTATCACAATTAATTGTAAAGTTATCTTTTTTCTCACTCCTATCTCACTCATGCTCTACTATCTTTTTTCTTTTGAGATTTTTTACATGCACTAGAGTTGTGCCCATCACTTCACCATTTAATTTGTGACATTCTCTTCAAGGATGCCATGCTACACTGCATGAAGTACGGTACAGTACCATACACTGCATAATTCAATTATTAGATCAAGTTGAAGTATCTATACTCTAGTCAATTATGATGCACTAGAATATTTTCCTTCTTCCCCTTTGTACTAAGAAGGAAGATCCTTGGAACGGGTTGGACTCCGAAACTCTCTCAATGGGTCTTCAAAGTGGAGGCGGGTGTACCTGCAAGGACTCTAATGCTCAAGTAAGTAGAGGTATGATAAGAATATAGGATCAAGAGGGATGAGTTCTAGACGATACCTGGCGAGCTTGATCTCTTTTATACTTGGGGTGCGGTTTATGGGGACCGAGATGCTTGCCAGTTATAGGGTCGTGATTGTAGATTTTCCTCTGGGTTTTGGGGACTGCCATGAGTGGCGAAATTTCCTCTCGGACTGGGGATCTCTTCGTCTGATTGGAGGATTGGACTTTAATCCAAGTGTGAGTATGTGTGGGATTCATGGACCTGAGGCCCATGATCTGTGGGCTAGGATGGGACCTAGGTAGGGTCTTTAGGCTTAGTCTGTAACAGGAGCCCCTTAGCTTGGACTGCATGGCTTAGCCAGGCAATGCGAGTTGAATTGTTGCATTTGTATGTTCTGCAGTCATTTCCATGTCTGGTTCGTTTTTGGCGGAGCAATTTGGGGTCTGGTGGCGTGCCTCTTCGAGCGTCGTTCGATTTGATGTGATAATGTAGGGAAAATTTGGCCTTTCGCATCTTGCCGTGTGTACCTTAGGGTGACAGTTTCATTTCCCTAGGGCACGTGATTCAAGAGGTAATGATGACTTTGGGGATTTTGGGAGGGAAACTGTTTGCTGTTCTCACTGGTTTAAGAAAGGCAAGGGGGTTTGATTTAATTGTTTGGTTTTCTTTCGTTTTTGAAGCCTTCTTCTTTCTTCTTTCTTCTTTCTTCTTCCTTTACCTTCCTTTACCTTCCTTTGCCATTTTTGGCATTTGGATTTTGTCTTCATCTCTGCCTCTTCAGTGCTCTTTGGTGCCAGTGTTATTCTCTTTAGTGTCATTCTGTATGGGGTGATCATTGTGGTCTGGAGTGTAGATTTTGGGGTTGCATCCATTAGTGTTTGCAAATACGTCATTTTCTTGCTTTTTCTTCTGGTGTTTCTGGCATTTTCCTTTTCGTTCCCTTCATAGGACTATGTAAAATGTTGTTAGGGAGTTGAGGTATTTTGGGGGGTAAGTGATTGTTGTGATGGGTTGAGCCTAGTTTGATTTTTGTGGGTATGCTAGTTTCCCTCTTTTTCAATAGTTTGAGGCTTTTGGGCTGATGGGGAAGTTGAAGAAAACTTTCCAGGAGTTGAAGGTTCTGTGTCCAATGTGAAAGTATATTCATCAAGATGGCAAGAAAAAGGCAGAATATGTTAAGCAACTACATGAGAAAGTGAAACAAAAAATTGAGAAGAAAACATGAAGTGAAACAACAAATTGAGAAGAAAACATTGCAGTATGCTCATCAAGCCAACAAAGGGAGCAAGGAGGTGGTTTTTGAACCCGGTGATTGGGTTTGGGTTCACATGAGGAAGAAAAGGTTTCCTACCCAAAGACGGTCCAAGCTGCACCCAAGAGGAGATGACCTATTCCAAGTGATTGAAAGGATCAATGACAATGCATACGAACTTGATCTTCCAGGTAAGTATCAAATTAGTGCTATATTCAATGTAACTGATCTATCTTTGTTTGATGTAGAAGATGAGCTTGATTCAACGACAAATCCTTTTTAAGAGGGAGAGAATGATGAGAATTCAAGCAAGACTAACAATGTCCAAGCTCAACTACAAGGCGTTGATGGACCAGTGACTAGAGCTAGAGCAAAAAAGGCTAAAAGAAGTTTTGCAATATTTACTCATGGAAGTAAAGGCCAAGAGCAGCCCAAAGTTTCAACATAAATGGGCATCAGTTTTATTGGCTAATTACTAGAATTATAATAAAAGCCAATTTACCATTTTTAATATGTAATTTTGGTGCATGTATTTTGGTCATGAGTTTTAAATGACTTTTAGTCTTTCTTAGGTTAGTTTTAAGTGTCTTTAGAGTTCCTAGGCAATTATGTTAGATAGTCGAGTCTTAGTGCTAGTTTCAATGCTAGTAGGAAATTAAATAGTTAGTGGAAAGTGGAGAAACCTCATTATCTTGGTGCAGTAAACTAAGTTTATAAAAAGGAACTCAATGTAAGTCCTTTAATCAGATTATGAATGAATTTTGAGTTTTTCTCCCATTGTGAGAGCGTCCCTTTTGTTCTTGGGTAAAGAACTAAATATGATATTGTCAAGGCAACTTATGGCGATCAACCAAGACTTATCACTCACTTTCTCACCTTTATCCTGAGGGTGGCGTCTATATCCTTCTTACAAAATCACAGAAAAATCTCAAACACAACCAATCAAACACCAATCGGTTCTAGAAAGGCAGTCTTGCGGCAAACATGTTCAGGCTTCTAATCAAGTTTACTTAAGTGGCCGGACAGGAATCATATCATCACCTTCATGACTGATTAACTCTCACCATCACAACACCTTGTCAATTAGTCCTGAACACCGTTGAAGCTACGACGTCAAGCCACAACGCACTCCACCTACAACATCACTCGATGTCATCATCTCACTTACATCCACTTTTCACCATGGTTGCCGATGTTCGTGCTTGACGACAGAGAAGATGTATGGCAGCTACCCTCCTAAAAGGATTTTTTTTACACAAACTAATTTGATCCATTTGAACGTTTTTTACGAGAAAATGAGAATTTCATTCATAAAGCATCCTAATTAACAACATTGACAAATTAAAAATAATATATTAAATCTAACATTAATAAGATTCGATTACACCCTTCATTGTGAATTAACCGAAGATCTATTTGCTCCTTTTCCAAAGACTATTAACTGAAGATCTATTAACGCATTGTGCTTCCTTTCATGATAAATCTAAATATCTTCTTCTTCTGTAAGATTCTTATAAACAAAATCTCACAAAGAGAAACCAAAACAACCATAGAACTGAAAGAAAACACCACAAAAGGGAATATTTGTATAATTTTAACCTAATTCAACCCAAAATTAATTAAAAATATATATATAATTTGTATAATTTATTCATTTCTAAATAACTTTAATATTTTTTATGAAAATAAATTTTTAAATATTAATGAATATGGGTATTTTGTCTACAAAATTATTTTTATTATATATAAGTTTATATGTGACACACCAATACACTAAATAGTATAAAATTTTATATATTGTATTTTTTATACTATAATATCAGGTCTTATATTATTAGACCTAATATTATCTGATTTTATTATGTATGAAGCATTAAACGTAGCCATATATAAGCTTTTTGATGTATCAAATATAAAACGTTGCCATATACGAAGTATGTTTTTTCTTTTTTTAATGCTTTAACTTATCAATATTTCATTATTATTATATTTAAGTGGTGAAATTAATTAAAAGAACAGCTTTTGGCCTTATTGAGGAAATGTTGTTGGCAGTTGGCACACACTAACCACAAGTTGCACAACTAAAGAAATTGTTGTGGCACGTGAAGTTCATTCCTTCTTCGATATTAAATATTGATGTAGACAGGAAAAAATAAAATATATATAAAAAAAGTGAACTGATAAGACAAGTTTCTTTCTCAATGAAGAATTCCTATTTGTTAGTTCCTATGTGGAGGAACAATCATATCGCTAAGAAAGGCCACTAACATATTGTCTTGAAGTGATAAGAATATTCTCCCCATCTATCGACCAAAGAAAAACGTGAAGGATGGACGTATGACATGAAGTCCATTTTCGTGGTGATTTTGATGTTAAGTTCGACCATTTTAATAAAGATGTAAAGAGAAGGAAGATGACTAATGATAGATACTATAAAACCTTTTTCATCACACAAAGAATATATATATATATATAAATTTTGAATTATATTAGGTGTAAAGGAAAAAGTGGCAATTTCTAAAATATTCATTATATTCAATTTATGCGAGAGTTACGTAAAAGAAGATTTGTATGCATCTTTTTCTTCTTCAAAAAGTATGTATCGTTAAGAGACTATTATTAATATACTAGTATATTAACTCGTGCGATGTATAAAAAAAAAAACATATAATGTATAAAAAAATATTAACCCATGTGATACATGAGAATGATATAAAATTTAAAATGAAAAAAAAAAAAATATATATATATATATATATATATATAAATATTTGATTATTAAAGTTATATGAGATACATGTGCTTAATCATTCTGTTACCCATGATAACATCATTAAATTGTGTAAACTTTCGCTCTGCAAACCCTGTTGTATACAAATTGTGTATTATGTATCATTTACACCCTTTATTTATGCTCCATACAAATTTTTAAAATTTGTGTTCTCTATTTTTGCTTTGTAAAAGCTATGTAATCTTCTCACTTAGTGTCTCTGTCATCCCACTACTAGAAATGTAACACCCTAGCTAGCGAGCGTACACTTAAGTCATAAACCGCGCTTACTAGGTTGTTATCTGCTTGGTGAGAATACTTATAGTCCTTAATTACCTTTGAAAAATAGTAATTTAACCAAAATATGACCATGTTTGAAATTTTTGCAATTATTATTTCTTGTCTTAAAATTAGGAGCCTTGCAAGAGATGAGTTATATAACACCCTTGATACGCATAGGACGCGACTAGGTCAATCAAAATAGAATCAACATGCGAATATACAAATCATACATCACAAGGGGTCCATTGTTCACATTAGCACCTAATTTACAGATACATACATAGGGGTGACTGCACATATATCCGTTGGTTCGTCATTTACATTGGTACTCAATTCACATATACCCTACGTATAAATTCTATACATATATTATTCGACAAAACATAAAGCTAGCAAAATATAACGCTCATGGGAGACTGGCCAAGGTAACCTGGTGCCTTGTCATGGCTCCTCCGTGTCGTCGTCCGGGTCCTCCTCTGGGTCTTCGTCCTCTTCCTCCTCCTCCCCCTCGAAGTTCGTCTCCATGGGGTCTTCACTTTCGGGGGAGTCGAGGCTAGATGAGTCATCCTCCATCTCATCCTCCTGTGAAGTCCTTGAGTTATGGGACCAGCCGCGGTGCGTCGTCGAAGGCCCTGCCTCGGCGTCAAGGGGTCGTGGGGCGAGTTGGAGTCGGAAAGGCGGGCAGACTCTTTTCCTTGCTCCGCGACGGTAGAAGTGGGGTCGATGTGGAGGTGGCAAGGAATTTGGGTCGACCTCTACATCTTTCTCGTATGGCGGGAGCTCGTCCTCGTCAAGGTCCAGGAGAATTGGTGTGGCGAGTGACTGAAGGGGGCGTGGGGCTCCAGTCGGGGAGTATGTGCAAGTCTCCGTGACGTCCCCGATGACGGGGTCACGCTGCCTAATCCTGCTCAGCAACATCGCCCGCTCCGTCGGTGGGGTACTCATTGAGGCTACTTGGAATCATGAACGAGTAGGGGTGAGAAAATTGCATCCTCACTAGAAAACTCTGAGCCATTACGAAACTGGATTACCTTGATTATGATCCAGGCCGCTCTGGAGGTCTCTAAGTGCCATGCTTAGGGAAACTTTTTTACTCCTTATTTTATTCTTGCCTAATCCAGAGCAACTTTTTCTATTTTATTAGGTGTCGGGAATTCTAGTCTGTTACCTTAGGCTTAATTGCGCTTCTGTTTACTTATTCGTATCGTATATAAATCGTATATCGGATAAATGTCGTCTAAATCCCAAGGCCTTATGTACCTTACATACATTCATCACATAAATATCATGCATGGGAGAAAAGGGGTTCTCTTACGTGCCTTAGGGCCACATCCTTCTCGTTACTTCATGCGCATCATTCTCCTTTGTAGTCGGTGGGACCGTCGTCCCTTTGCAGCTACAACCTACTTTGTTTTTGTATCGTCGCCGACCAGGCTGCATTATGTTCTGATTAGTAGCTAACCACGGATGCATGAAAGCATAATTCATCGCGCGGGGATAGGGAATTGACCATTCTCCTTGCGAAATGATGAGGAGGTCCACCCTTACAGTGATACCAAGAGTGGGCTCGTTACTTTGAACTTTTTCTTGACTTTCTTTGGGTCCACAGTTAGGGACATACTTTCCTCTCAGACGTCATGACATAAAAGCTTGTACTTTACATTACTTTCTTTCTTTACTTGCTTGGTTCAGGACGAAGCCTGCGTTCAGGTCTATGCCTGCTTTTCTTGATAGTAAAATCAGTCCTTCTTGCTAGACTGGCAAGGGGCTTGTCATGCTTGACGTGCGAGGGGGATTCCCTATTATATAACTATGTACTTTCTTCAAGGTACACCAGGCCCTCTATGGTCGGAACCTTCTTAAGATCTTACATTTTCCCTAAGGTTCATTTATGATCTTTGATAGAGTTAGGTGATACTTCTAGTTATCTATGGTCGTCCTAAACCATAACGACAACCGAGCCCTTATGATGCATATTTATCAATAAAAGAGTACATGCTTTGTCTTATCTTTCATACACGTGCATAGGATAGTATTGATCGAATGATGTGGCCCCGTGAAACTCTTCTTAGGACTCTCAGCCACTAGGCTAAGCTGGTTAGTGCCCTAGGATCCTCCAGACCACTCAGTGCCCTACTTAGGCCGCTCAGCGCCCTCAGAGCACTCCTAGGGTACTTAGCCACCTTTATCCAAGTTTCATGGGAACTCAAGGTTCAGGCTGCTCAGCGCCCTGGACACGAGGTTCCTTCACCACGTGATCTCTTACTAGCCATGCATGTTGTAATTTATGAAATTGCTCAGGCCGCTCAGCAGATCGCTTTGGCCGCTCAGCGCCCTGGGTGTTTTTAGAATCATAACTTTGTTTTTTTTGCCCTTTATTCCCTTTCCTTCAAAATCATTTTCATGCACTCTTCTTAGGGCTTCGCCACATTATTCCAACAATCACTATCCCTCTAGTTTCAACCTCAAATATCAAGTTACATACAAGCAACACTTCACCATATATTAAGATTACATAAAGCCATATACACACATATTATCACACAACCATTCAAAGATCACCAAGGAGGTGAGTGAGCTAAGGTTACCCACTTCCTTAGAGTATTGGTTGGTGGTGAGAGTGATGAGAGAACGTTTCCAAGAGCGCATGGCTTTCCTTACTGATTTCCGGCTTCGGCAGCATAACAATGGGGTGCACGAACAGAACGTGTTTTAAGCAAAAGCTAGCAAGTGAAGAAATAAGGAAATGAAAGGCATGGGAGGGCTATTTATAGGCCCTCAAGGTTGTGGGCCTTGACCATTCTTGGCCACAAAAATTAATGAAAAAAGAAAAAGAAAAATAAAATAAAAATAGGATAAAGATGACTTATTCATCTTTGACTTTGGTTTGACCAAGCTTAGGGTTGTGTAGTGAGGGTGTGGGTTGTGGCTTAGACTCAGCGAGCTAAGAGTGTGCCCCCGGGTATCGAGCCAGACCCTGTGATGAAAACGTGATATGGCTTGAGGTGGTCAGCGGTATGAACCGCAATCGCGTGTATGGCCAGCGGACATAGCTCTCGGTTACAACGAGGGGGCCTCGATCGGCGACATCGTCTACCTGTGGGACATGGACGCAAGACCAAGAAGATTTCTGCAAGCACATGTTCAAGCTGAACCAGGAGCTATACATGCAGGAGGTCAGGAACGAGCAAATGCTTTAAGAGCTGCATGATGTGAAGGCAGAGGTAAAGGCGAAGCAGATACAGGAGGAAGCGAAGAAGAAACGAGAGCTGGTGAAGAAGAGAAGGGAAAAGGAGAAGCTGAACCAGAAGTTGAAGATGATGTGGGCATGCTTTGGTGGCTCTCCCCTAGGATCCAGCAGTTCGACTGCCCCTCAGATGCCTCCTGAGATGTTGTTGTCTAATACACCCAACGAAGATAACAAGGACGATGCCGACTATGATGATGCCCCCGACAACGATGATGCTGCAAACTTAGGAGATTAGGATATTTTTATTGTTTTTTTTAATACAATGTGTAATTTTTAAGTGTATATATTTTGACTTTGAACTTGTGTAGTTTTTTTTGTGAAATATATTACGATTTTGTTGTTAAAGTGAGAGTGAATGTTTTTACTATTAAATTATTAAAATAAATAATAAAACTTATGTATACTTTAATAATTTAATGATCACTTTAAATTAAAGTAAAAATTTTGCTTTAAAAAATTCTCCTATTCTGCAACTCTCACAAATTGTCCCTATTGATTAATTAAAAGACAAGTATAAGGGCTTTACCGTTTGAAGAATTTGACGATAACAACCCTAACCCGAAATATTGTAGTGTGTTACCGTCAATTATTTCTAACGGTAAACCCTCACTATATTGCACGAGATGTTTGTTGTCTCGCGCGAGACTAGCAAATCAGAGAGCAAACTTGAGGTTCTGTGAGGTATCTCACGCGGGATGTAATATTACTCGTGTAAGACGTTTTAGCTTCAAAAATGTCCAACGGTAATGAAAATGAAAATATGCCAAATTTCGCGCCATTTTTTTCGTACTATCAGAATTTTTGACACAATTTTGACGGTAAGCTTGTTATTTAAACAATGCATTTTGGTAAAGCGATTATAGTTGGACTGCTCTTATTTACCGTCAAAAATATCCGAAGGTAATGTTCTGAAGAATAACTTAGTCAAATTTCACTCCCCATTTCTATCATTTCCTTTCATTCTCTTCTCCCTTCTCTCCTCCTTCCCCCTTCTTCCTTTTCATTCCTCTATCACCAGCACCACCTACTGCCACCACCACTACCACCACCACGTGCTGCAACCACCACCATCACAATCTCCTCCACCACCACCCTCTTACACCACCACCACTTCTTGCTAGGTCTAAAAATGATTACTTCTCTCTTTTTAAATATTGCATTCAATTTCATTAATAATGTCAATTTGTGATTGAATTTGTTGTGTGGTGATATGTTTATTTAGGACATAAGCGTCTATTTGGCTGATTGAAGGAGTCGTTAAAGTTTGTATCGACATTTAGGTATGTATGTTATGAAAATACGTAGGATAGAGACTTATTTTCTTAAGATAGATTTGTAGGATTGAAGTTGTATGGATGGACTGGGGGAAGGAACGCTTAGCATTGCTTTCCAAAATTGTTTGAATTGTTGTGCTGGCAACGGTGATTACATGTTGTTTGTGAAGATTGGAGGGAATCTGTTTTAGAACGGTTAGGAATAATTGTGTGCAATTAAAAATGTATGTTGCAATAATGAAATTAACTATGATCATTAATTTTGTATCGGTTAATGCAATGCTGGTGTAGGAAGTGTGCAAACATGACTCCGTCGAACTGATTTTGGATGTACAACCGATACTACAAGAATCAGGGAGTGATAAATCCAGAATTTTTGGAGGGGGTGGATTACTTTTGTGAAATAGTTAAATTGATTTCTCAAAGAGTTAGAAGTCCATGTTTTTCTTGCAAGCGGTGTAAGATATTAGACGTTGAAAGGTTTAGAATACATCTTTAGAGAAATGAGTTTGAGCCGCGGAGAGGTTGGTAGTCCACAGAAAGGGTAGACCACGGAGAGGTGGACATAAATGGTGTGAATCAGTTCAGTAGGTGTCAGTATGAAGTGTCAGCCTTCTATCGATGAATCACAAACAATTGATGAGAATAGATATTCAGAAATGGTACACAATGCTTTTGGAGGTAATTTTGATCCACAAAATGACAACATACTACATGAGGAACCCAATCCAGATGTGAAGAATTTCTATAATTTGTTAGAGGAAACAAATACTCCGGTGTGGAAAGTAGCAGTTCATACACGATTATCTGTGGCAACTAGGTTGTTAACTATGAAGTCAGGCGAAATCAAAGCGAGAGATCGTTTGATCAGTGGCTTGATTTCATTGAAAAGCTAACGCCATCGGGGAATAAAATTCCAACAAACTTTTACCAAGCTAAGAAAGTATTTTCTAAACTAGGCTTAAAATCCATGAAAATTGATTGTTTCCAGTCAGGTTGTATGTTGTACGATTGAAGAGGTTGTTTGCATCCATGAGCTCGATACTGCACATGACATGGCACTTTGAGAATAAAAGAAATGACGGTCGCATGACTTACCCATCTCATGGTGAGGCGTGAAAACACTTTGACAAAGTTTACCTTGACTTCCCTGTAGAACATCGTAATGTGAGATTAAGGCTTTGTTCGAATGGGTTTTCTCCTAATAATCAGTTTATCAAACCATACTCATGTTGGCTAGTGATTGTTACACCCTATAATTTATAGCCTGATATGTGCATGAAAGACCCTTATCTATTCTTATCTTGTGTAATTACTGGCTCGAGCAACCCTAAAGCAAAGATTGATGTTTTTCATCAACCTTTGATAGATGAATTGAACCAACTGTGAAAATCCAGGTGTGCTTGCATACGATGTTTCTAGGAAGTAGAATTTTGTTTTGAGGGCATCTTTGATGTGAACCATTAATGATTTTCCTGCTTATGGAATATTGTCTGGATAGATGACACATGAAACTTTAGCCTGTCCAATTTTTATGGAGGAGACGAAAGAGTTCCGGCTACAGGACGGAGGAAAACAATCCTAGTTTGATTGTCACAGGGTATTCTTGTAACTTAGGAACACGCTTAGGAACATTAGTTATGGATTTCTGAAGAACAAAATTGAAAATGAAGAAGCGCTACAACGATTAACTGGCCGTGAGATTCTCAGGAGGGTTAGACATCTGCCGAAGATAACTGAAGTTGGCAAAGTTGTTAGGTTTCAAGGTTACAGGGAAGAACATAACTAGACTAAGAAGAGTATATTTTGGGATTTGTTGTATTGGAAAGATAACTTTGTTCGCCATTGTCTAGATGTTATGCATATTGAAAAGAATGTTTTCGACAATATAATGCATACAATCATGGACATCGATCAGACCAAGGACAACGAGAAGGCAAGGTTAGATTTGAAACAGTTGTGTAGATGTCCCGAGTTGAACCTACAACAAATTTCTGATGGTCATTTCATGAAGCCTAAGGCCTACTACACCCTGAACAAGCGACAAGTTCAAAGTGTGCTTCATTGGTTATTGTAAGAATTGAAAATGCATTACGGTTATGCATCTAACTTGGCTTGATGTGTGAATATTTCACAACAGAAGTTGGTTGGAATGAAGAGCCATGACTGTCATGTGTTTATGCAGTGTCTTCTACCAATTGTATTCAGAGAACTGCCAAAGAGTGTGTTGAAACCAATAAGCGAGCTGAGCCAGTTTTTCAAAACATTGTGCTCGTCAATTGTTGATGCTGAAGACCTCTTAGTCATGGAGCAAAACATTCCCATTATCCTTTGTTCATCCATGCTTAAAAAATGTTTAATCTTCTCACTCGTTGATGTTTAATTCTCCCACTCATTAAAGTTTAATCTTCTCACTCCTCCTACCACCTTCACAAAATATTTTTGTCCACATTTATTAATTCTCTAAATATTCCCGTGAGAATATCAAAGCAAATAAAAATAATTAAAATTAAATATTATAACAAAGTAATAAAAAAGTACTCACAGAAATAAGAGAATTTCACAAAGAATGAGAGTCTTTGAAAAGTTATAGCAATGCATCATAAATTAATTTTAAAATCAATAAGTTGATTCTTTCCCGTAATTGTAGCTTTCCAATATATTCAATTTAATAGAATTCAAATATCTAAAAGTATTAAAATAAATTCAATTTATTGGCTGCCTACACACCTATTGTTCCTATTTTATACAAATTGTGTGTCCTCGTTTACTAAGTCTCTATATATTTCAGTGAGAATATCAAAGCAAACAAAAGATTGAAATTTAATATTATAATAAAAAATATTCATTTGGTTTGAGAAATGAGACTATTCCAGAGAGATAATGAAAACTTTTGAAAAGTTATAATGATGTTTCATAAGTTAATTTTTAAATCAACTAGTTGATTCTTTTCTATAATTGTAATTTTAAAATAAATCCAATTAAATGCAAATTCAAGTATCTAAAAATATTTAAATAAATTTAATTTATCGGTTACCTACACACTCATTGTCACCGCTTCAGACAAATTTTTTGTCATCATTTACTAACATTCTAAACTAATCATATATTTAATAGCAATTTTGTTTCTTAATTGCTCACGTTAAGGGTGTATAAAACCCTATCCGACCCGCTAACCCGGACCAGGCCGAAGCATTCAACCAAAAGATGATTGGGTCTATTCATGTCTAGGGTCGGGTTTGGGTCTATAAAATTGACACGGTCCAAATATAGGGTCGAGTTCGGGTAAAGGCAAACCCAGCCCAACTCGGCCCATATACACTCCTAAATTATTGGCTAACTTCATATATTTTCCATGTGTCTATTTTGGTGTGTAGAAACCGAGCACATGAAGTATGTATTGCTGCAATTTTCTTAGTTTATGCATCTTAATGAGTACACTCATTTTTTGTTGTTGTTTGTGTTGTGCACTAAAACTATGGAATTTTGAATGATAATGCTAAAATTAAAAATTTTATGTCATTTTGTTGTTGTATTTGAAACTAATGGGTGTTTAGTTAGGAACTATGATGCTTATTCAAATAGGAAGTAAAATGAGAAATGAAATAGTTGATTTGCGATTTTTTCAACTTCATATTTTAATAGGTGTCATTTTTTAGTTTGTAGTTTGAGATAGTATTGACCCTGTTTTAGGCCCAGTCCAAAACCGGGTTTTAACTTACCCAAAGATGATATTGGGTCTATTCGAGTTTATGTTCGGTTTTGAGTCTTTAAAATTGACCTGGTCCAAATATAATTAAGGTCGGGTTCAAGTAAAAGTAAACTCAGCCCAACCTGACCCATGTACACCCCTAGCAATCGTAAATCACTATTACAATAAAAACATAAATCCCTATTAACAGAAAATTTCCCCTTAATTACAGATATATTTAAAAACACTTTGTTTTTCCTTAATTACTCACATAAATCACTAATTAATTACAAATTTTCCTTGTATAGATTTGATCTTGTTATAATGATTCAATTTATTTTTAATATTAAAATAAATATGTGAATTTATGTTAATAACAAACAATTTTTCATTAATTACGTACTAATTTTTCCCCAACTAATCATATATGTAATAGCAATTTTGTTTCTTAATTGCTCACGTAAATCACTATTAAAATAAAAACGTAAATCACAAATCCTAAAATAAATAAATAAATAAATAAATTCTCCTTAATTAGTCATGTATATAAAAGTGATTTTTTTAATTAAATATCCATCTCATTTTTTTATTAAATTATTTATATATTAATAGCAAAATTTTCTTGTGTAGATTCAATCTTGTTACAATGATTCAATCATTTTTTTTATATTAAAATTCATATTAATGATGTAGCAATATATTATTGAAAGATCAAAAATTCAAAATTCTCTCATTTTTACAATTAACAAGAGGATCGGGTTCACATTTCCATTATTCAAAGTCATATTAATATGAAATGGTCATGATAATAAAGAGTAGAGATACATGCATGACTTTTTTATCTTCATTTTAAAAAAGAGAAAATCTCCATGCATCTTATCATTGAATAAACATGAGGTGTGACATGATGGTAGCTCACATTTTACACTGACCATCAGTCTACCACTTTGTGTGAGCTTCGTTATTGCGAGAAAATTGGATTGTCACTGCTGTGCTGCTGCCAACAATTGATACCCTAGGTGCACCCAAAAATCTTATCATTGAATGACTATGCAAAAACTTTTATATATCAAAACTAAATCATATAATTAATTATGATGTTGATCTAGAGATACCTTTTGTACCTATAAAAAACTAAAACATATAATTAATTATGATGTTCGAATATATATATATACACTACTAAAAGTTTCTCAAAAATAGGGTTGCATCGCTGACTACGCAGGCAGCTATTAACCTGACCTTTCTATGAAATCTGGAAACATTTGGTATGGAGTCTCGTGGTTCACACCGCACGCATATTTTATTTGTTATGGAAAAGAAGATCGGGACCACTAAGATTATGAGATCAGATATGACTCACATCAGAATAAATTAATACGAACAAAATTATTTGTTTTCAATTTGAATGCAAATTAAGTTGCAGATGAAGTCAAGTAAGGCCACACCTCCATATATGGCTAATTGTACCACATTGATAAGTTCGCTGCTGAAGGTAGTTTACCAACTATGATAATCTTCCGATTCCAAACTCAGCTTCAGTACACCCGGAAAGGGATCACTTTAATTATCTTGAACGAACGTATCATCTTCTTGGTTGTTCCGCGTTGGTATCAATCCATTAATTTGCATACCTTAAATAGCGCATGATGTTAATTAATCTGTCCAAATCAATTTTGGTTCTTTTCAAGTTCGGGAAGTGTTAGTGATTTTATTGCCAAGTACTAGCTGCCATCGTTATTCACTTAATTACCATACGCATAGTTGACTATCTAGTTTCTTTTGCAAGGAGATTGCATTTCAAAATACTAGTTTTTATTTCAAATTTCGCCTCGGGGACGAAACACAATATAGCCGTAGGGCGTTAACATTTCATTCGTACAATTCCCTGAGATTACAGAATTCCCTAATTTGTACAATGGTTCTCGAATCCCGTTGGCTTCCCTACACGATCAAAATGCCCATAACAGCCTCTAAATTATAGAAGCCTTAAGCCTCCGTCCCAGCTCCTTTCTGTAAACAAGGAAAAAAGGGAATCAAGTTAATGTTATTAATAATTCGAATAAGTCACAAAAATGCTAAGCCGGGTTAACGAACGATCGAAAAATGTTAATGAATGCACCTCATGAGTTGCCTGTCAAAGCCTGAAGCAGCCAAGAGGCCTCTGTTCTCTTCAGCCCTTCTGAGGAGGTAAGGCATGACCATCTCCACTGGCCCATACGGCATGTACTTGCTCACCCGAAACCCTGCATTGCTCAAACCGAAGGAAAGCGCCTCTGACATTCCGCACAGCTGCGCAAATTCAAGCTTGTGGCTCACCTTTCCCATCCCCAAATCATAAGCTTTTGCCGCAGCCAATTTCCCTACAAATCATAAGCTTTTGCCTCAGCAAATTGTAAAAGAAGAAAAAAAAAAAAAAAGGTGCACTTATTCCACATTGTCTATAAGTACCTGATTCAACATTGTGGGTGGCAAGGACAAGTGAACCGGGCCCGTTGGCAATCTTGTCAAGCATGAAAGCCGAGCAGTCGTTGTAGCACTTGTGCGTATCTTGAACGGTGCTGTGAACCGGGGAGGCACAGCCAAAGGAATCGGCTATTTTAGCCTCCATGGACATGTAAGCGCCCCTCACCAGCTTGAACCCCATCGGGACCCCGATCCTGTCCGCCGCCTCCGTCGCCAGCGACAGCCTCTCCCTCGCGTCTTTCAGGTAGGCCTGCAGCGTTCCGAACACGATGGGGCTGTCGCCCCTGTTGTGCAGGATGGCGGAAGAGTACGTGAAGTAGTCGATGGCGGGCTGGACGGTGGTGTGCTCTGCATCGACCAGCAAAGGGATGTTGGCTTGCGCGCATTGCTGGCAGAGCTCGAGCAGCCTGTCGTTCGCGAGCTGGAGCTCGCTCTCCTCTTCTTGAGATAGCGGCTCCGGCATTTTCGGGGTGTGGTACAAGGGGCTTGACTCGGAGAATATTGGGAGGGTGTCTTGCTTCCATGGCAAGATGAATGAAGGGTCCTTTTGCTGCCACCTTAGGAGGTCGCTAACCCTCTCTAGCAGCCTCATGGGGCATATTGCGGTGATTTTCACAATCATAAAGCTCACCTGTTCACATCAAATATTCAAATTTGCTCTTTCCGTTAGTTAAGTCCCACTTACTTTTAGAGATAAGATGTTGTGTCAATTCGCATTTCATTCATAATTTAATGAGATCCCAATTATGGTGAAAAAATATATCACATTCGCACGTTAAATTAAATTGTTATAATCACATCATTAAATAATGATATATATGGTTTGGGCTTCTTTACATTTCCAACCCATTTGATATAACTTTATACTAAAATATGGGTTGGAAGAAAAATTTAGGAATGCATGATTTTAGGTCCGAATCGCCACACCCTGTAGCGATTTCAGACATTTAAAAAATTGCCGTAAATATTTTTGCTGGACCACAACATGGGATTAAAAAAAAAATTGCCATTTAAATGTAAATTTCCCTATGGTATCAATTGAGATAGTGTGTATCACCCCTAAGGCAACTTATGAAACACAAGAATTGAAGTGGTCCACAAGAAAAAAGCGGTGACAATAATGAATAATGAAATATTTAGTTAGAAACTTGTAAAAGAACAAACAACCCTGCCCTGCCTCGTATCCATTTCAAGCACGGTGACCATGACACGACACCAAGCTTTTTCCCCTGGAGCTAGCAACATCAAATTAAAACAGTGCTCTACTAGTTTCCAATTTTTAACGTTGCTAAGCTAGCTACGTAATTATGGCCAAGTACATGATGCAGTAGCACGCCAAATTGGAGGCCCAAATGTCCTTGTCTGGGTGGGACCAACAACAGTCACGGTTGCTAAACAAGACAAAAGAGCTAGGCATAACCTCAGCTGGCATTTTTTAGTTGCTGTACTATGTGCGTGGTGTCACCAACTTGCTATTCATTCACTCACAGAAAGCAACAAGGCACGCCGAAGAAACGCCAAAAGGAGAAATATTTTTGTAAGTTTTTGGAATATATTTAATGCATTTTTTAAAATATTATTAATCACTTATTATTTAACAATTGTATATGTTTTACGTATTATAAATTAAATGGATAATTGATAATATCTTTAAAGCATGCATTAATCATGTTTTCGAAATATAGAAGAAGTTCTCTTGGAAGAAAACCAAAACCCCATTATAAATCCCATTGCACGTGTTCCATTGAAAAGTTCACAAAGAACACATTGCACACTAAAGGAGCCACAAGGCCACCTGGCCTACCATGAAGAATGACATGCAAGAACAATTAAAAAATAAAACTAACAAATAAAAGGAAAAAAAAAAGTAGAAAACATATATTTACGTAAATTTTTTGCTAATGAGTGAGTGTCATGAAGGCCGTTGTCAAGGAGTTAAAAAGGAAAAAAAAATAATTGGTTAAAAGGATGGAATTTTAACAACCAACATCGAATGAATAAAATCCATAAAATACAAATAACGGATTATTCGTCTTTAATAACGAAACAAATTTTAATTTGTGACGTTAAATGCTTCTTATTTTTTGGGTTAAATGCTTTAATTTATACACAATTTAATATGCATATGGGAGTAACTTTATCTCAATGAGTTATTACTATTTAAGTTTAAAAAGGTTTAGACGCTCGATATATCAATTATTTCTATTTAAACTTATATATTTTTGATCTCAAACTCGAAATCTTATACTAAGCCGCTTATCACTTGAACCAACGCACGTTGGTAAAATTTATATGTTTTTAAAAATATTAAATGTTTTCTCAACTTAAAAATTACTATTTTAAGAACAATAACGAGCAAAACCCTATTTGTGATGGCATAGCATTAAAATCACATAAAAATATAGTGAATGCGAGATCATTAAGAATTTCTCAAGTCAAACAACAACAACAAGAAGACTTTTTGAAACAGACGACGGATCAAAAGCTGAAAAAACAAGCAAGCTTACCGAAGACGGAGGAAGCGACCTAATGACGTCAACGGTGCGAAGGAACCCCTTCAGGTTGACGTCACACCCATCGCTATCGTGCGCGTCTTCCGCCCCGTACACCAGCATCCCCCTAAGCCCCGCCTCGTTCAGCTCCATTATTTTCCGGCCTGCCTCGGCGGCATCCTCGCCGGCGCAGAAGTGCTCGAAGAAGCTCTTCCTCACGGCTGAGAGCACCGCGTCCCTCACCAGCCCCTCCCTCTCCACCAGATTCGACTTCATCAGCCACATTCCCAGGTCCACCATGGGCCCAACCGCCGTCGCGTGGAGCACCGCGGACGACCTCACGAGCCTCCCCGTGGGCACTGACGAGAACAGCCTCTCGCCGTCCTCAAAATCCAATGCTGTCCGGGAGCAGTGGCCACCGGCAAACGGAGCAGCATCTGCGGCAGCGACGACGGAAGCAGCAGCGGACGACGAAGACGGCGACTTTTGCTCTGTCTTTTCGAAGACGGAAGGGCGTGCTATCCCCGCGGCAGGATAGGCGAAAGGCTTGGCGGCGGCGGAGGCGGTGGCGGAGGTGGCGGCGGCGTTGTAACGGATCTTCTTGAGGATTCTTGGAGGGATAACGCGGGTGGCCATATATCAAAAGGCTAATTAAGGTGTCGAGAATGGTGTCGATGAAGTGAGATGATGGTTTTCTTTTGAGAACTGGAGATTGTTATGGTTGTTGGCGGTGCTGTGCTTTTCTCTCAAAAGTGCAAATGATGCAAAGTGTGATGTATTTTTGGAGTGTGGGGGCGAGGGGCTTATTTTATAGGCGCCAAATAGGTTAGTTCTTTTTTTTAGGTAATGAGAAACGTTAGGTTAAGTAAGGAAAAGTGACAACACTGCATACGTTATCGGGTGATAAGATTAGAGTCGTCAATCGTGTCTAAGATCTGTATTTTCGGATGTCTTCATTTTTATTTCTCTTATATTAGATTCTTTCCGTTTGAATGTCTCTCTGCTTATTGACACGGGTAATACTGTATTACTACGTCCGATTGGGTTGGAGCAAATGGGTATACGAAGGGGAATATATTTTCGTAAATTTTTAAGATCCTAATCAATTAATGATTGGTTAAAGAGTTATAACTTTTATTATTACTTTATACTATAATATTACTCTATCAATTAATTATATTACTTTACATGATGTTTGAAATCATTATTATTATTAGGCTGTAAAACGTGGATTAATTGGGGGGACTAAAAAGAAGTTGCAACATGGTGAGACAGAAGATGGTCAATGAAGAGGGTAGCTGCTACATTCACGCGTGGGGATGACATGAGTAATAGTACCATTCTTTCTTGCAAAAATGTAACGTGTGTTGTCCAATTCCACGCAAAAATGAGTTGGCGAACTAAGTCGGTGGAATCCAATTAAAGTGAGAGAGAGAGGGGATATTGCTTGCGTGGATCCACGAAATCACAATCTTAATTTAAGATGATCGCGCCGCGAGATGTGGCCACTGGCCATCAACGTATGACATTATTCTGCACAAGTTAATTAGTCTAAATTCAAGGTCAAAACATTTGAAGAAAAACTAATAGTTACCTATCGTTGACTATAAATGGAAGAGGAAGATTCTGAATGGAGCTGTTCAATTCCCTACCTCTACTGCTGCTTAATTAATCAACTTCTACGACAGAATCTAAGATTCTTTCTTCTTCATCGTTTTTATTTTAAAATAGGTGTTTGTCTATTTTATTCTGCTTTAAAATAATTTTCTACTTACTAAATTTAGATATTATTAATGATTTTTTAACATACTTTTATTAAATAAACACTCTCTCACATATTTATACACTATAATAACTTCAATCACCTCCTATAAATAAGAATTATTAAGTAAAATACTGTAAACTTAATTAGGTCCAATTCAATTCTCTCTTATAAAAACCAAATTCCACCTAATGCTAGCCTAACAAATACACCTGATGAGGATGACTCGATTAGGGGTGCACACATGTCAGGTTTAGGGTAAACTAAAATCCAACTCAAGTAAATGAACTCGAGTTGGGTTGAATCGATTTTTTTTTTAAATTTAAAATTTTCAAACCTGGCCCAACCCAACCCAACCCAACTTGGGTAGTCGGGTTGTGTTTATTTTAAAGAGAAAAATGAATACTTACTAATACTAACACAAAAAAAAAACACGCTCTTTCTCTATTTCAAAATTAAAACTATCCACTAGAACAGATTTGATATCACAATCATCACATTTTCTTTCAAAATCTCATTTCCCTAGAACGTAGTTGCGATGAGCAAGGGAGTAAGGAAAAAATAATGTTTATTTTTTTATATAAAAATTTGGCTAATTGGGTCATTGGGTCAAGTTTTAAAATTGAAACCCGATACCCGACCTGATTAGAATCGGATCATAAAAAATTATCCAAACTAACTCGATGACTCAACCCAACCCGAAAATATTAATTTGGGTTCAGCTCATCAGGTTGACCCGGACCCATGTGCACCCTAAACTCAATGGATAATGATCACAAATGAATCTTTTAGAGTGAATATCTTTATTTTTTATTTTGTTTACACGCTCACAAGTTTGTTATTTTCTCTTTTTCTTACTTTCCTACATATACGGATTTGATAACAACCTCTTTCCTCACTTTGTCATGAGGACATTTTTTCAGCTATAGCCTTATGTACAATCTGTAAGGTTACTATCTCTTGTATATAAACACTAAAGGTAATCAATAGAAATCAAGTTGTTATTTTCCAGCATCTTCATCATGTCCATTTAAGTTTTTCAACATGGTATCTAGAACCTCTAGTTCACCATCATCATGGCTAGAGGTGGACACTGATCTTCTCATCCGTACGTCATCTGCTTCCTCTGGCTCTCGTGGCCAAGGAAACCACCAACCAATTCTCACCTCTCAACACTCACACTCAAAATCAAAATACACAAAACCAAAACACTCACAATCAAAACCAAGTTCCCACTCAAAACCCACCCTCTCCCTTCTTTGTCCACCCCAATGAAAGCCCCCCTTACCATGGTTCCCATAATCTTCACCAGACCGAATTATCATCGTTGGGCTTGTGCTATGAAACACTAGATGATCTTGAAGAATAAACTCGGTTTCCTCACCAGAACCGTTTCCACCCTTGATCCGTTTCACCCCCACTTTCTCACTTGGGAAAGATGCAACAACTTGATCCGCTCCTGGCTTCTAAATTATGTATCTCCTTCGATTGTGCGTAGCATTGAGGCAATCGAAAACGTCTCTGATGTCTGGTGTAGCCTTCGAGAGTGGTTCTCCCAGTGTGACTTGATAAGGGTAGGTGAGCTGCTCCAGCAAGAGCTTTACTCACTCCAACAAGGCATTCTCTCTGTCAGTGACTATTTCACGGAGCTCGCCACTTTGTGGGAAGAGCTTGAACACTACTGGCTAGGCTTCAATGGCTCATGCCTTGCTCCCTACAGTTTCCTTTTGGCTACAACATGACCTTCTACAAAGATCAAGACCATATTCTCCGATTTCTCCATGAACTCAATGAACAATTTGCCTCTATCATATCTCACATCCTTCTCATGGAACCCATTCCGTCTCTAAACCATGTCTTTTTTATGGTTCAATAACAGGAGTGACAGAACTCCATCGGTCTGTTTTGTGATTTGGTTGCCATGGTAGCAGCCTCTGACCCTCGCTGCGGTGGTCTCCGTTGTAACATCCCGTTTTTTTCCTTAGTAAAGATTTCCCAAATTAAATAAGGAGAAATAAGGTCTTGCACTAATTGATAAATTAAAATGTCTGTAGAAGAAATTCTGCTCAGTTTCGAAAAATTCTGCAGACACTAAAATAAACCCTTGTTGTCGTCTGAGGACAACCGGGCTTTTAAAGTACCCGTAAAAGGTACGACTACAGATAAGAATTCACAAATACCCCAAGTAAGCCTAAAATATTACTTGGAAAAAATTAGAGGATCACAAAGATGTGATCAGAATATTTTTAGAACAACCGCACGTGAAGTACCAGGATCGTAACCGATAAAACCTGATCAAAATTAATCTGTCAGGGCCCGTTAATTATTGGCCAAAAAAGTGGCCAAGACGCAAGGGAAACCCACGGCCAAGAAGTGGCCCAAGTGGGGTCAAAGAAGTCAAATGGGTGGTGAGTCATTAGATGACTCATGAAAATGACATTTAACATAAAGACAAAATAAGGGCGTTTAGGTAAATTGGTCCAAGGGCAAAATTGGAAAGTGAGATTCAGCCTCAAGGCTATAAATACCCCCTCAAAACCGAAAATTAGGAGAGGAATTGGAAAACCTTGCCAAAGCTCTGCCCGATTACAGAAACGACCGTTACTCTGTCAAACCAAAGGCCCAGACACTTCCTATATTTAACCCAGTCCGAATTCCTCAGAAATTCCTTAACCTAAACCACCAAAAGCCTTCAAAATCCCTAGAGAAAGCTTGGAAAAATTCATCCCAAGAAGAACTAGGAAACATCATCGTTGGAGAAAAGGCCAAGGGAAGCAGCAGAAACCGTAATTGAACGCGAAAACGTGGGTAAACCGAATTATCCACTGTCTATGTAGTTTTTGCTAGATGATATATGATGTTAGGATGCCTTTTATGTGATTTTTATTTATAGATGTGTTGTTGGAATTTGTCTGGATTTGCTGGTGCTGTCTGTGATTCTGTCAGAAGTTAGGAAAGTCTAAGTTGAAATTAGGGCTATGACACGATTTTGAAGGGAGCTGTATGCTGAGATTTTTATCATGAAAAACTAATGTTATTTTTGAGTTCTACATGAAAAATTGAGTGGGGATGTCAAGTTTTATGATTTTTGGAGTCCTCGATGAATTTCTCAGCAAACAGGCAGAAAACGGAGTTTTTAAGAAAAGGGGTAAAACGGTAATTTTACATCTTGGGACTGAAAAACTGGGTTTGTTTTCAGAAAATATGGGTTTAGAACTATCAAAAACCTTAAGGACAAGTCTTGAGTCCATTAGGTTTTTGAGAACAAAAATTTCAAAGAAAACAGGGCGTTTATGGGGTGAAATGGTAATTTTGGGAAAAGGGGCAAAACAGGAATTTCATGCAGTGGGGTTCAAAATATGAGTTTTTAGACATGAAAAATGATCTTAGGGCTACCAAAAACCTTGGGGTAAGGTCTTGGACCTATCCAGTTTATGGTCACTAATTTCTGACAGAAATCAGACGTCTGTTCGCATAAAATATGCCTGAGAATCATAAAAACATATCTTTTCGCATATGTCAAGCAAAACAGTTGCGCAATATAAAATATTTAGTTTTATATGCAATTAATAATAATACATAATTAAATCTATTTCATTATACCAAACTAAAATTCACCAATTTGAAGTTCACACAATATAGTCTATATAATTATATTAAGTGGACCCTAAACACAGTTATATTTTTCTAACTTCAAAATTATGACAAATCGTCCAAGCATCATAATAAACATATTTTTGGCATAAAATCTACTAAGTTGGTTTTTCACATATCATACATATAACACATAAAATTCATCAAGGAGATGAATGAGTCAAGATTACCCACTTCCAAATCCAGTTTGGAAACGGTACAAGTGATAAGGAAAATTTCCTGAGCACTTCCATGACGATCCTGCTATTTTTTTGGCGTCCGACAGCATAGCAACAGTGCACGAACGACACAACCAAAGAAAAGAAAACAAACAGGGAAGAAACAAAAAAAAGGAAACGAAGCCAAATGGCTTCAGGGAAAGAAAAATGAATGAATTTGCGTCAGGCGGTATATATATATATATATATATATATATATATATCACCCCCCACATATATATTTTATTATGTAATTATTATTATATTATATTTATTATTTATTATTCACTATTATTATTATATTATATACTAATATATTATATACATATATATAGGAAAATACCCCTGCCACGGTTGGCAGGGGATTAGGATGACCCCCTCAGTACAATTTTGATCATATTTGATCGTGTTTTGTTGTTTGAGTCCCAGTACTTCGCGTATAGTTGTCCGAAAAATATTCCAGACGCACCATCGCGATCTACTAATTTTTCTTATCAGTAGTTTGGGTCCGGTGGAGGTATTATCAGAATTATTATTTTATTAGTGTATTTTACGGTCACTTCGGGTATCCAGAAAAATTTCTGATTGATCCGGAACTCGTTCTTAGTCTCGGGAAAATCCACGAGATCGCGAAACCTCAATTTTAACTACTATTCTTATGAGTTAAAGGTAATAATTTAATTTTCTCGCCTCCTTACTTAACACATAATTATCTATTACGCTAAATATCCGTACAACGAAAAAGCGGGATGTTACACAATACGTATAAAGAAAAGTTGAAATCGGACCATTTTTTGGGTAACTATACTTTTGAACTCATAAGTGGGACTAAGTACGATCCCAACCAAAGTAGATAACAACTTGGCAAGTAAGTTTGCGACTTAAGCGTAGACTACCTAGCTAGGGTGTTTCAATAGGAGTAGTTCCCAGACTCTTCTGTGGACGGGAACTACTCCTATTACGTACCTCGTCATGACCATCCCAACTCTACTGTGGTCGGGAAGACTCTGCCTCATCCTTAGAGCGTTCCAAACTCCTTTGTAGCTGAAACTCCCCGAACTCCTCTGTGGTCAAGGGACTCCTAGACTCTACTATGGTCGGGGGGACTCTACGGACTTGCTACTCTTTGAGCCCCTACTCTCCTATAGTTGGACCCTGGTGAAACTTTGCGAGACTGCCTCGTCCTTAGAGCGTTCCAAACTCCTATGTGGTTGGACCCCTCCCAGGACTCCTCTATGGTCAAGGGACTCTACGACTTCTCTGTGGTCGAGAGGGCTCTTCGGACACGGCTCATCTCCAAGGTATCCCAGACTCTTCTGTGGCCTGGAACACCCAGGATGTAACACCCTAGCTAACTGCATACCCTCAAGTAGTACGCAATGCTCACTAGGTTGTTAATCACTTGGTGGAAATACTTATAGTCCCTTATTGCTTTTTCAAAAATACTGAGTTAAGGAAAATATGGACCAATTTAAAACTTTGTTACTAAGTGCTTATTTACGAAATATGAGCCATGTGTGAGTCAAAGTATATATATATATAAGACAACCGATAGAGCTTGAGGCTTACAACCAATAGTCATTCATAGCATAAATATTTACATAAGCAAGTACCTGGTCCTTCATAGATAAGTACAACCAATCATATAATATTATAATAAAGTATATATACATGTTATAATCATCCATACACATAATAAAAGTTCATCCATTGCATAACCAGCTAAGCATGTCTTCATAGCCTTGAAGATCTGTCCGTCCGTCATCGGTTGCTTGTCCTCTGTTCTTTTCTGATCCTCTTGGTGCTCCTCATAGCTCACGTCTACCCCTGGAAATATAAGTGAGTGGAGGTGAGAACATTCGTCCTCAGTGGTTTACCTTGGCGTCAGGGGATCCTTTTAACTCACTTATCAACCGGCCGCTCAGGTGTTTCTAATTGAACATGCATACTAACATCCTACTGATTATTATCTGGCTTAAGTCCTGAACGGCTTTATCTACTTTACTAGGTGACTGGGGAACTAGTCTTTCTTATTTAAGTTCTCGTGCTCATTATCTTTACTTCGCGTATATACATAGGCCGTCTCGAGCGTTCTCTTGACGACTATACAGACATACATTATTATATACTTATATTTTACATACTCATACATCATCATATACTCATGCATCATATAATCATATACTCATTCATCATATACTCATGTAACTCATACATCATATGCTCATACTTGGGGATCATGGGGATTCTCTTACGCATACCGGCTCACCCGGGTTAGCGTCCTTCTTTTCTTTTCTTACGCATACCGGCTCACCCGGGTTAGCGTCTTCTCATTCTTTTTCTTACGCATACCGGCTCACCCAGGTTAGCGTCTTCTCATTCATCATATCTCATCATCATGCCATTAACCTCTTTAACCGGTCCACCCTTTTGGGACTTGGTGAGGTAGCATCATTTACCAATCCACCCTTTTGGGACTGGTGAGGGGCGTGTCCGTAGACGTGCCAAGAGAAAGGATTCCTATCATATAACTATATACTTGTTCCCTAAGGTTCAATTATGCTCTTTAAACTTTACGTGATTAACTTCTAGTTCTCATGATGCATGAAAGCATAATCATTCCTAACATACATATTCTA